>VUYV01000199.1:863042-1429824 GCA_008711295.1 Anarhynchus alexandrinus | reverse complement strand
AGAGAGCTGGGACTCTTTAGCCTGGAGAAGAGAAGGCTGAGGGGAGACCTTATTATTGCTTACAAGTATCTGAAGGGTGGGTTGAAGGAGGATGCAGCCAGACTCTTTTCAGTGGTTGCCAGTGACAGGACAGCATTTGGGCAATGGGCACAAGTTGGAACATAGGAAGTTCCGTTCAAATACAAAAACTTCTTTATGGTTCGGGTGACAGAGCACTGGCACAGGCTGCCCAGGGGGGTGGTGGAGTCCCCTTCTCTGGAGATTTTCAAGACCGGCCTGGATGCAGTCCTGAGTAATGTGCTCTGGGCAATCCTGCTTTGGCAGGGGAGTTAGACAAGATGATCTCTAGAGGTCCCTTCCAACTCTGAAAATTTCATGATTCTGTGATTCATTCAAAGAATAAATATGTCTATATCACAGACTTCAGGCATCAGATTTTTCCCTCAAGAGGACAAATTGATATTTAACATGTTTTCTCTGTTAGAATTGGGGAACATTTAAAATTTCAACAACAGCAACAGAAAGCCATGTCCAGTAATCAGTTTGGATTATCACAAGATTTTGCTCTAGTTTTGAACATTTACATGTTATTTTTTACAGTTTATGTTATAAAATAACACTGTTACTTCAAACTATTTTTGTCTTCAAAATATTAAAAAAGGAAGTATCACCAGCTTTGAAACTTCTTCCCCCAATACATTTTGGAAAGATGAAGCAAAGTGAAACTAGTCTTTTCTCACAAGCAGATTAGATTTTGATGAATTTATACTTTCCAATTACAAAAAAATATGTTAAAATAATCTCAGCCAGTACTTTGATGTTCTCTCCCAGTCCCCCTCAACCTTAATAACAGAAACCTTTCTTCCTAGCCCAATAGCTTTATAAGTTTAAAATCAAATAGGAATATTCTGCAACAGTTATTAGATAGTCTAAAATACAGTTCCAACTACTTCACACTAAACCGGTTAAAGATCTGCCCTTCATGCTTTCTGTCATCGGTCACAATGACTAGGGCTGCAGTTAAGTCCCTTGACTTATTTTTTATTTGTTTCTCCTTAATAAAAATTGAAGGGTTTTTTTTTCTTATTCTTGGCCTTTAAAGCCTAGGTAAATCCCAGAATTTGTGCTGAATTAAAAATTTTCAGTGTTATCTGGAAACCCCAATGCTTAAATTATCAATAAAACAGATAGAAGCCAAAAAAATAATCAATCTTTCGCTAGGAAGCTGAGCTGTAAAGCCTAACCTCATTAGGTTCTCTCTCACAGTTTTCATTCAAAAATAACAATCTCAGCAGTGAGTGCAGTAGTCTGTGAGGATGTAACAGTACAGATTTCCACATCAAAGTGCCACCAGTAAGATACTTTATCTAAAGTGTATTTTATATTGCGAGATATGCGATCTCTTTCAAGTCACATGCTGCTACTCTTGCTAATAGCTAAAGCCTTATTTCAGAAGTAGTCTTTCTGACATTAATTTAGCAACATAGGTGAGAGTACGTGTGCCATATTTTTATAGGTGAAGGCTAAAGTGGCCTCTTGGATCAGCCGAGTTGCTCAAACTAATTGGTCTACAGATACTTGCTTGTAAACTGACTGGAAAAAAAACCATAGTGGAATAAAATGCAGAGGAAAAAAACAAGCCTTTCAGACTAGCAGGCAGACTCAAGAAAGATGGGTTTATGCTGATCATGAGGCACATCAGTGCTTGTGGGATAGCATGCTAGTGAGCTCCTTCTGTCTGCCATGCCAGAGGAGGTAGGGGATGGAGTGCTGTGCGATAGCAAAGGTGCAAGGGATATTGACGGGCTAGAAAACATGGAAGCGCATGGGAATGGCCAGGTAGGAGCTAGGGGTTTTCCCCCAAAAAAGGTGACAGGATCAACAGCCTTACTGAAGTGCATCTACACCAATGCACACATCACGGGCAACAAACAGAAGGAGCTGGAAGCCATTGTACAGCAGGAAAACTATGATGTAGTCACTATCACAGAAACATGGTGGGATGACACACATAACTGGAGTGTTGTATTGGATTACTATAAACTCTTCAGAAGGGATAGGCCAGGAAGGAGAGGCAGTGGAGTGGCCATGTGTGTTAGGGGGTGTTTTGATTGCCTTGAACTTAATGATGGTGATGATAGGGTCAAGTGTTTATGGGTAATAATGAAGTTGCAGATGAAATTGCCAAGCTGCTATCCATGGCAGACGAATTTGCCAAACCACTATCTGTATTTGAGAAGTCATGGCAGTCTGGTGAAGTTCCCACTGACTAGAAAAGGGGAAACATAACCACCATTTTTAAAAAGGGTAAAAAAAAAATACCCAGGGAACTCCAGGCCGGTCAGTGTCACCTCTGTGCCCAGCAAGATCATGGAGCAGATCCTCCTGGAAACTCTGCTAAGGCACACGGAAAATAAAGAAGTCATTGGTGACAGCCAACATGGCTTCACTAAGGGCAAATCATGCCTGACAAATTTGGCGGCCTCCTACAACGACGTTACAGCGTTGGTGGATAAAGCGAGAGAAACAGATGCCATCTACCTGACTAAACTGACAGCTCTGGCTGGAACTCAGGAAGAAAAGGAAATTTTATGGCATATGGAAGAAGGGGCAGGCCACTCAGGAAGACTACAAAGACTATGTAAGTCTATGCAGGGCGAAAATTAGAAGGGCCAAAGCCCAACTAGAACTTAATCTGGCTACTGCTGTAAACGATAATAAAAATGCTTTTATAAATACGTTAACAGCAAAAGGAGGACTGAGGAGAATTTCCATCCTTTATTGGATGCAGTGGGAAACATAGTGAGCAAGGATGAGGAAAAGGCTGAGGTACTCAATGACTTCTTTGCCTCAGTCTTCAATAGTAAGACCGGTTGTTCTCTGGGTACCCAGCCCCCTGAGCTGGATGACAGGAAAGTGGAGAAGAACGAAGACCCCATAATCCAAAGGAAAATGGTTAGCAACTTGCTACACCACTTAGACACACACAAATCTACGGGGCTGGATGGGATCCACTCAAGGGTATTGAGGAAGCTGGTGAAAGTGTTCACTAAGCCACTTTCCAACATTTACCAGCCATCCTGGCTAACTGGGGAGGTCCTAGTTGGCTGGAAGATAGCAAATGTGACACCCATCTACAAGAAGAGCTGGAAGGGGGATCCAGGGAACTACAGGCCTGTGAGTCTGACCTCGGTGCTGGGGAATGTTGTGGAGCAGATCATCATGAGTGCCATCAAACAGCACGTACAGAAAAACCAGGTGATCAAGCCCAGTCGTCATGGGTTTATTAAAGGCAGGTCCTGCTTGACTGACCTCATCTCCTTCAAGACAAGATGACCCACTGAGTGGATGAGGGAAAGGCTGTGGATGTTGTCTGCCTTGACTTCAGTAAAGCCTTTGACACCATTTTACACAGCATTATCCTGGAGAAACTGGCTGCTCATGGTTTGCATGGGCGTACACTTCCCTGGGTAAAAAACTGGCTGGATGGCCGGGCCCAAAAAGTGGTGGTGAGTGGAGTTAAATCCAGTTGGCGACCAGTAACAAGTGGTGTTCCCCAGGGCTCAGTGTTGGGGCCAGTTCTGTTTAATATCTTTATCAATGACCTGGATGAGGGGATTGAGTGCACCCTCAGTAAGTTTGCAGACGACACCAAATTTCGTGGGAGTGTTGATCTGCTTGAGGGTAGTAAGGCTCTACAGAAGGATCTGGACAGGCTGGATCAATGGGCCAAGGCCAGTGGAATGAAGTTCTGCAAGGCCAAGTGCTGGGTCCTGCACCTGGGTCACAACAACCCCATGCAGCCCTACAGGCATGGGGAAGAGTGTCTGGAAAGCTGCCTGATGGAAAAGGACCTGGGAGTGTTGGTCAACAGCCAGCTGAATATGAGCCAGCAGTGTGCCCAGGTGCCAAGAAGACCAACAGCATCCTGGCCTGTATCAGGAATAGTGTGGTGAGCAGCACTGGGGAAGTGATCATCCCCCTGTACTTGGCCTTGGTGATGCCCCACCTTGAGTACTGTGTTCAGTTTTGGGTCCCTCGCTACAAGAAAGGCATTGAGGTGTTGGAGTGTGTCCAGAGAAGGGCAACAAAGCTGGTGGGGTGTCTAGAGCACAAGTCTTATGTTGAGCAGCTGAGGGAAGTGGGGTTGTTCAGCCTGGAGAAAAGGAGGCTGAGGGGAGACCTTATCGCTTTCTACAACTACCTGAAAGGAGGTTGTAGTGAGGTGGGGGTTGGTCTCTTCTAACAATAGGTGATAGGACAAGAGGACATGGCCTGAAGTTATGTCAGGACAAGTTTAGATTGGATATTAGGAAAAATTTCTTCACTGAAAGAGTTGTCAAGCATTGGACCAGGCTGCCCAGGGAAGTGATTTAGTCACCATCCCTGGAGGTATTTAAGACATGTAAATGTAGTGCTGAGGGACACGGTTTAGTAGAAACTTGGCAGTGTTAGGTTAACAGTTGGACTTGAGGATTTTAAAGGTCTCTTCCAACCATAACAATTCTATGATTCTATGAGAAAAGTGAGGATGAATGTTAGATGCAAATAGGTTCAAAGTAAGTGGTAAAAGAAGAAATCTTGTTTTGAAGATAGACATTTGAATGATAGGACAAGTTTTTTAAATACAGAATATGAAGAGAGGAACCAGGTGCAATGAGGCTGTGGTACCCAACCCCATGGTTTCAACAAACTTAAACCCAGCAATGAAGAAAAAATGGCATAGTTTGACATACCTCTGCCTAGTCCACTATAAGCTCTGGCCTAACTAAATATACAACTATATGTTCACCATACACCACATGCCAAGGTCCAGTGCTGGAGCTGGACTGCATTTGCTTACAGGGACGGATTTGGGGTATGGTGTGTTCAGTTATCAGAATACGTCAGACTGAGTCAGTGGGAGCCCTGAGAAGCATCATCATCAGCAAAATCTTTGACCACACTGCTGATGGGAAGGACGAATTAATGACACTGATAATGTTGAAGAATTTACATTGTAAAGATTAGTTTACAGTAAAAATTACTCTGAGGAAAGTAGGTCAGATAGTGGTTGATCATATCCAAGCCGTTTAGCCACCCTCATCCTTCATTTTAAACTATGTTGGCTGCCTTTGGGCAGTGGGTGAAAAATACATATTTCAGGGGTTTAACATCTTTTTCCTTTGATAATTTTGGAGAAAGGTTTGATTATTTTTTCAATGCAGTAATGAATTCTGCTACAGCAAATATACTGCAACTGATAAACCATTTGAAAGACTGTCAGAGATGCATATACAAAATGACAGCTACCCCCTTCAGTGTTCTTAGAATAACAGACTTTAAAATTAAAACCAACTATAATTAACTTTTACAAATGTTGGGATGCAGAGCAGAATCCTCAGGCAATCATTTCCAGGATGTTTAAACTCAGATTTGACTCTCCACTCTGTCTAATTTGAAGGAAAACCTCCTTCCTTCCAGTGTACTGGCAAGAATGGCTGGATGACCTTTAACTGGAGGTGGGTTACTTCCATGAGTTACCTGTCCCATTTACATGAAGGAAAACTGCACCATATTCTCACAGTGCAATGTGAATTCCTTACTCAAGGGAATGTAACAGAAGCAGAAGAGGAGTAAGGAGTGTGACACGACAACTCGATCCTAAAATGATGTAATTCCCCAAGAGTATGTCAGTGAAAAAGTTGTGTCATTGGGAACCCTTATTCTTTGCTAGCTTCCTTCTCATTTCAAGTGCAAACAAGGAGAAAACAAACAGCTAAAGAAAGAAACATTTAGTTCATGTACCCTCCTCTCCTGCAGTGATAGGTGAGGGAAGGTGTGGTTCCTATGCTATGAGCCAAGATAAGGAACTAAGGAAAAGGATGAACCATAACCCTCATGTCACATTAGAAAGCCCCATGCCATGGCGTACTGTTTTTAAAAAGATATCCCACTTAGTTTGTTTGAATATCACTCCAGAAATTCCAAAACTTAACTAAAATACCAGTAGACTTTTTACAGGTTCTTAGACCCTCTGTTACACTTGTTAATTAATTCTAGCGTAGCTTGCTGGGAAAGTAGTAGAAGATGAAAGTGGTGGAAAGCTGTAGGAATTCTTTTCCAGTGGCAGAATGGGCTTGAATCTATTTCTTAGTTGTTAACTGAAAAGACTTCCATGCCTTACAAAATCAGGACAAAGTAGCATTTTATCTCCCTTCTGTACAGACACTGGATCCAGGCTCCTCTTTGGTTTCTGTAATGCAAAAATTACCCAATTCTACTGGTAAAGACTGCTTGTAGGACACTGAGGAAACGTTTGGGTTTGTCCTTTAATACTGCATTTGGAAGAGTGACTCAGCTGAAAGAAGAATTGCCTGAGAAGCATTTATCCTAGTTTTTCATGTTTTATTTTAACCTGCTTTTCTTTGACACAAGTGTAGAGACTTATAAGCCAGCAAATGTTATTCCATACACAAATAATCTCACGTATGCAAAGGTATATCCCAAAGCTTTGCTATCAGGAGGATAAATCTCACAATGTCTCTGACAGCTGATCTTTTTCGTAGCATATCAGTGGTACAGGGCCTCCAACTTGATGATGACTTGGTTGTAAAGGTCTAATTCTTGAAAACATTTGCACTTCTGTTCAAATGTCACAAACTGTTTAATTTCACTGATGTTACTTCAGATTTTCAGAGCAGAACCTGTCCCAGAGTCTAATAGACAGACTTGACAACTGATGATACAGTGAAACATACCCTAGAACACTGACCAAAAAGTCACCATAACAGATGTAGAAAATAAATTCCATTGTACTAGAAAAAGAAAAGGGAGCTTCCTTAGTTTCAGAGGGAATTTTCTGTTATTGTGGAAAGCAGATTTAAACACAAAAGGCAGTGATCCTGTGTGTTCTGATAGTAATTTTCTGCTCTTTGCTCAGCTGAAATCACTAGTTACTCAGTTATTATTTTTACATGCTCTGTTCAAGCATTTTAAAGGAATGTTCCACAGGGAGGGTGATGGGTATTCTTGTTTTAATCCACCACAACAGAACAGTAAATTAAAAGAAGCTCAAACCTGAACTACATGAACAGAAATGCAAGAGGAAATAATATTGAATAACAAGCAGAAACATAGTGACAGTTAATTGATTACCAGCATTAATCAATTAAAAATGTGTTTCAATATCACCTCTAATGAGGCCATTTCTACAGACGTACAATCTACCTGTCTATATCCCATCTTAATCATTGACTTTTCCCCCTTGAACTGGCAACAGTGACTGAGGGATTGTGGGGTTTTTATCTACAGGAAGAAAACAGAAAAGGCGGGAATAAGCTGACATTCACAGTTGACAGCAGGTGTGTAAGAACAGAAGGGTAACAGAAACAGGGCAAAACACACACGCTAAAGCAACTTGCGTGCCTAACTTCAACTATTTTAGAAGTTCTTGTCTGCCTGATCCCACACATGAGGAACTCTCCTCATTTTGAAGGCCCTTCTGTCCTGCCCAGTGCCATCATAAACACGACCTTTTACTGACTCACCTGGATCCAGTTCCAGGAGGGATGCATCCCATTGCCAACGCACTGCAATAGAGGAAACAGTCTTTCTGTGGAGGCTCTTCAGTGAATTTGTCTATAAATTGCTCAGAATATAATGTTGCAAACAGCCCTACTCCCAAACAGAAGAGTTGTCACGCTCTGGAGGTATCTGATGGGTACATCACAGATATGCAGAAACAAACAAAACATTTTATTTTTTTCCCTTATGCTGGTATAACATTGACAAATTGACTTCAATTAGATAATTTGTGGTAACTTGATTTATGCTTCACTGATAGCTCTCCTAATTGCAGACAAGCAACAGGCTTAAAATTCAGCACACTTAGTGAAGATTTACTGAGAACTGAAACACATTTGAGAAATTTGCCTTGGGGTTTTTGTGAGCAGGAGCCAATTTACTGTCTATGATTGAAACCAAGAAAGCTTTGAACCCAAATCCTAAGGAGAAACTCAAGTTATTCAAGCTTGTAAATCACAAACTCACAGAGAAAAACGGCTTGCTCCAAGCTCAGCAAAACAGAATAGTTATGTCTGGCAAAGCTCTTGTACAGACCCATATACTTATAATTGCTAGGGGAATGCACACTGCAAGTGATTTAAAGGTTTCATCTGAACAAGCGCAAAAACATTCATTGGGTTTAATGATGGCAGGAATCGCAGGGGGGAAAATGAAGAGAAATATAGACAGGTACTCTTTTCACAGCATCAGTGCCTTGCCTTTTCGAATCCTGCTGAACTGTTATCAGCACTATCTCACAGGAAAGCACCTTTTCCCTACAACAAACTGCATTTGCAAATATTGCAGCAGTGTCAAGGTCTGTGATTTCTGCTGATGTGTTTTCAGATTGCTTTCATGTTTAATCTTGAATAGAAAAGTGTGGAACCCAGCTTTCATATAAATTATTTTGGAGCATGAATTAGATTCAGGCTGCGTCTCTACAAGTGGCTGAGTGTACTGCATGGCTCACTGTCACGAAAAGGAGAGAAGTGTTGCTCCCATCCCATCCCATCCCATCCCACCCTATCCTATCCTATCCTATCCTATCCTATCCTATCCTATCCTATCCTATCCTATCCTATCCTATCCTATCCTATCCTATCCCATCCCATCCCATCCCATGCCTTCTTGTTTCTTTATTCTCTCACTTCTCATCCCCATTCCAGATGATTTCCTCCCTTGAGCCAGCTAAGGCACTGACTGAATGCTTCTGCAGCAGAAGAAGCAGAGCCCATCTCAGCAGAAGACTACCCTGTATTTTTCTAGATTATTTTTCTGCCATATTCATGAACAGCCATAGCGGGGACCAGTGAGCACCAGAGCAGTCACAAGTGGCAGTAGCATATGGCAGAGATGGACAGGGAATCCATGGGAAGAAGGAAAGAAACAAGAGGACGTAACCTGCTGCTCAGTGACTGACGTATCAGATCAACTTTCCACATGTCGGCATGGTAACTTGACTTTGAAATCTGGTTAAAAAACTCGCATCAGAAATCATCCTCCACTTCTCTTCTGACCATCTGGCCTTGTTACCTGAGTGCATCCCTCTCATCTTGGTCCCTTTCCCTGGTCTCCTTGTTCTTTTGTTTCCTCGCCTCTCTCCTTCAGCTTCTCAGCTCTCACATTCATTCTTGTTCCCCTTGCCAAGTCCCTATTTCATTCTCCACCACTGACACCCATGCTGACCTCTCTCCTTCCCAGCATGGGTGCAGCCAGTGCAAAGCAAGCATGCTTGCAGAGAGGCACAGCAAAATAATCACGGAATCATAGAATAATTTGGGTTGGAAGGGACATTTAAAGGTCATCTAGTCCAACCCTGCTGCAGTGAGCAGAAACATCTTCTACTAGATCAGGTTGCTCTGAGCCCTGTCCTTGAATGTTTCCAGGGATGAGGTATCTACCGCCTCCCTGGGAAACCTGTGCCAGTGTTCCACCACCCTCATTGTAAAAAATGTCTTCCTTTTATCTAGTCTGAATCTACCCTTTTTTTAATTTAAAGCCATTACTCCTTCTCCTATCGCTACAGGCCCTACTAAAACATTTGTCCCCATCTTTCTTATAAGCCCTCTTTAAGTACTGGAAGGCCGCAATAAGGTTTCCCCAGAGCCTTCTCTTCTGCAGGCTGAACAACCCCAGCTCTCTCAGCCTCTCCTCATAGGAGAGGTGCTCCAGCCCTCGCATCATCCTCGTGGCCCTCCTCTGGACACGGTCCAGCAGGTCCATGTCCTTCTTATGTTGGGGACTCCAGAGCTGGATGCAGTACTCCAAGTGGGGTCTCACGAGAGTAGAGTAGAGGGGCAGAATCACCTTGCTTGACCTGCTGACTACTCTTCTTCTGATGCAGCCCAGGATATGGTTGGCTTTCTGGGTTGTGATCACACATTGCCGGCTCATGTCCAGCTTTTCATCCACCAACACCCCCAAATCCTTCTACTCAGGGCTGCTCTCAATCCCTTCACCCCCTAGCCAGTAACAATATCGGGGGTTGCCTCAACCAGGTGCAGGACCCTGCACTTGGCCTTGTTCAACCTCATGAAGTTCACACAGACACACTTCTCGAGCTTGTCCAGGTCCCTCTGGATGGCAAATCTTCCCTCATTCCCCCAAGTTTTGTAAATCCACTGAAAAAAAAGCACCAAAAAAAACACAACCCCACCAACAGTCAGTACCCATTTCGATCTGCCACATATGAGTAAATACATCTTTTGTAATGTGTAGAGGTCTCAAACCAAACTTCCCTACTGACAAGTTGCATAACAATACAGATCATAGCTGGATGTTAAATACTAGTCATTCAGCTTTCAGACTACTCTGACCTTTCTTTCACCCAGCATTTTAAGATCTGTGTGTCATTTGGTCCAATTCCTAACAATGTTTTTTTAGAAGATGCTTTTGAAAGAATTAGGGCTGCCTGTATGCTGTAACCATCAACCAGACACTAATCCAATCAAAGCACAAATCCCTTACATGTCCCACGTAGCGGAAAACATCACTGAGTGCTTATGAGTGTGAAGCAGTTCTTGATGAAACCAACACAGCTCAGCCTTCAGCGAAGACCCAGCACAACAGCCAAGGAATTTCAATTGCTGCCCTGCAAGTGGTCCTCTCAGCAGGAAGGTTTTCAGCAGCACTGGAGACATAAAGCTCTCCCATTCCTGTGCAGGGGACTAACAGGGCATAGGAAATGGCACTGCCTGAGCTACCCAGCAAAGAAAAACAGCCTGCAGAAGGTTTTATAGATGTGAGGAGTGAAAGACACCTACACCCCACATCTACAGTCAGAGTCATGGTGGCCCTAAGTGGCATGAGAGAATTGGCACAGGGAAGGGGTTGAACAGTACAGGGAGGAGACGCCAGTAACTGAGTCAATTTGGGGCTCCCCTGTTTCCAGGACAGCTTCCCCAGGCAGCCAAATGCTGCCTTTTACTGGGGATAGACTGTGGAATGATGATCCGGCACAATTATACTTGAGACCTAAAAATGAGATCCAGTCAAATTAGGTATTTCTCCCATTTCCTTGGAAAGGGAAAAAAAGCAGCTGGATATATTATTCAAGTCACCATTCCAGCAGCACAACTAACTAATCAGACTTTCTGTTTTTCACATTTGACAGCCTAGGCTGTGTACAGTATTTCCTACTTTCTGAAGTGTCAGAGGGCCTCTAATTGCATTTTCTCAAACCGGATCATGATTTCTGAAACTTGAAGATAGACTGTTGAAGGTTCTGATTAAATATTGATTCTTGCATTCAACAAATTGGTTGTAAATAGCAGATGCCTGACATAGAACACACAGATCTCCGCACCATAGATATACGTATGTTTCATTTTGCAGCTAGTGTATTTGGCTGTATTAAAACTGTGTAAAGAGGGTTCAATTCATACTTTATAATTATTGCCCAGAAGTATGTAAGTACATTCTTCTAGTTATGCAGTAACCATTTGGAGAACAAACTGGTGGATAGGTCAGTGGATTCAGTTATCAATGCAAAAAGACAAGTCAGCTTCAAATGCTGTGCTAGTCAAACATGAATTCGCACATAAAATGAGCAGTAATCTCTGTGAAACCATTCCAGGTACTAAGACATTGATGGCAGGCTCTGGCAATAATTGCTCCAACAAGAAACAGCTCTGGGAATCTAATTGATTCTTATCTCCAGAAGAAAGTGAATATTTATTCAGTGTCAAGGGACTTGGCTGAGCCCATGAGGAATGCCCTTTCATTGCTTTCCCAATACTTTCTTTATGAAAAATGATCTTCTAGTATCCAGTAGTTTAATAATACACTACTTGCAGTCAAGACCACACCTAAAGTAGGATTACGTGCTGCTTTACAGAAATACTATACTACATGTTCTGCCAACTGGTAGCTCTTACTCCACGAGTACAGAATGACTTTCTAGAAACTGAAGTTTCAATTTATTCCTTTATATGCATTTTTATGTACATTTATATACACTTTAAAGTAGTTCCTTCTAATGTTTTAGTAATGTAGACTCTCTACTGAGACTCAGTAGAAATAAATCACCAATTTCAGAGATCTGAAGACTGAGTCATACTTAAGTGCAGGAAAATGTAAACCAGAGACTATTTCTTTATCTTAAATAATTTTCTTTTTTTATTTATGTTTTTTTTTTAATTTTTGGTAACCTGGATCGATAGGCTATATTTGAAATGTTCACTTCCCACTTACGCTGCCAGAACTCTACTCTGAGCCCCTTAGACCAGCACAGTGAGAAAAATTTTTCCTTGCAACTGTGCTTTGAAGGATATTAAACCTATTGCTTTTTTTTTCCTTGGCTTTTCATAAGCTTCTTTTAAATCATATCATTTTCTGCTGCCATCACAGGATTTTCTCAGCTCCCAATTACTCAGCGCCCACTTAACAAGTTGTCAAGCAACTACTCAAGCAGTAAAAGACATGTCTCTGTAGAATTGTGAATTATTTATTGTTTATAGGTAGCTGAAAATTAGCCTAACCAATCCTATGAAAAAAAACAATAAGAACTAACTCCTTAATTAGTTGGAGTGGTTGTCAACACTAAATAGAGAATTTCAAGTCACTGTGAAAACAAAAGTTTAATTGCAGAGATGCTATTCCGGTTCTTGCCTCTTTTGAGAATTCACAAGTATCTGCTCCCTACCTGCCTTCCTTGCCCCTGACTGCTACCTGCACAATCACTAACTTTTTGTATCCAGTCTGTTCTGATAGCAAGTGTGATATTTCATCTTCTGTGAACTGATACCATCCTCGAGGAGATGGAGTCCCTGTACAGGGAAGAGGTAAGGAAAATGGGCACATAGGCTTCTAGCATGGGCGTAGAGAATCGCCTCCACATGACTGTGGGCCCTTTGTATGAGACAAGACACATCTTCACAGTGGTCTGCTGACCTTCTTCAGACATCCTACCAGACCTATTAGTGGGATTCAACAGATCTTGCCTTTCAAGCAGGCATCTGTCATGCCCCATTCACTCCTGCATAATATTTCAGTCTATTCTTAAAAAAAAAAAAAAAAAAAAAGTCACTCTGGACTCCTAAACAAGGGTGAGAGGGTGTACCATTTATATGATGTTCTTTTTAAAGATCAGAAAGACAAATACAGTCCCCTCCTCAGGCTGAAAAGTCTGCATCTCCTAAAATGAATCCTTAAGTAAAGACTTCGAGACTTCTATTTAATTTGGGCCACCGAACAGCAACAAATGCAACCTTTATGGAGGTAGAGTAAGCACAAAGCAGTACAGAAGATACAAAGGTTCAGACAGTCTGAAAAGTTATGTTCAGTTATTTTTATCCAATCACTGAAATACATAAACAATGTGGGAGAGAACATACTGATGAATTATTAGTTACTATTCAGGCTTTCTCTTCTCTCTTCCTCCCTTCATCAAACCTGTGCTGGCAACGATTCAGGCAAATTTGGCGAATGTTAAAAATCCATTCTGCCTACAAACTTGGCCATCCCATCTTCTGGAGACAGGCCAACTCACCTCCCACCTAGGGGCTTGGTCTCATGTCCATGTATTGTTTAGCTGAGAAATAAGGGATGTAGGGGGAAAGGGCTAGAAGTAGCAGAAGATGGAGGACCAGTAGTTTCTGCTGACTCTCTTGCCTTAACACTTGGCCCTACTCCATGTGTCTGGCGTCAGCACTCATTCTTTTCTTGCTTTACACTGCCTTGGCTTCAAAAAAAAGGGAAATGTAGAGTGATTTCCAATCAGAAAATCTGATGGCATGGTGGAAAAAATTCATACAAATTCCAGACAAAGCAGAAGATGCATCTATGAAGAAATGGAAGAGGCTTAGCAGTTCCTGCTAAAGGAGTTGGATAAGGGAGTTCTTCTATAATAGGCAGACCGCAGCACATACCTTTTCCAAAAGAAGAAGACCACAACTAAAATTAGTGACAGACCTGATCCTACTAATATTTAGTAGTCTTCCTCTATTGACACATCAAGTCTCTCCAGGGAATGCAAGCGCATCTACCTTACAGCATGCTGGTCTTTAGAAGAGTTCAGCAGAAAGATAGAAAAGAAAAAATTTATAGTTAACGCACTCAATTCAGTTGTAAAAGCTGAGGACAATCACTAGTAGGAATAATTGTATTCTGTAGAGCATATAAGGCTTAATAGCACTTTGGAGTTCATTTAAAGGCCGTCAGGGGCTGATTATTCCCCTGATGAGTTACCAGGCATTCCTCAAAGAGTGGAAAAGAGCGGTAGTTTAGCTAGCCATTACTATAAGTGTTGAACACAACAGAGCTCTTACCTCAGTTACTTCCCTAGTCACATCCTTCCTCTACATATAAGACACTCATGTATTTTTAATAAATTGGAAACTTTTTTTTTTTTTTTAAATAAAGCTCACGTTCACTTTTGTCAAGCTTTCCTAGGCTAGGTATTCAGTTTTATCTTGCCTGGCTTAAAAACACTCAAGCCCCATTTACAACCTTCAAGGCCAAAAATGGATGAAAGTGCCAAATGAATTATGTAACACTTTTCTTCCAGCAGATATTAAGGGTACGGGAGGACACTGGAAATTATGGACTATAACCCTGAATTCTGTAGTTCTGTTTAGAAAAAGTGCTGTCAGCTCTTTATTCTGATAAAATTAATCTGTGAAAGACCTAGACCGACAGTAGCAGATAACAATTTATATGGAACTATTTGGTAATATTTATAGCTAATTTAAAATGAACTGTAGTGGATCATCATAAAGAAATCCCTAATTGGCTTGCATTCTGTCTGACAAATGTTCCCACAAGTGTAATCGTATTAGGGAAGGTTTTCATTCATTTCAAAAGAAAATCATGTTTTATGCTGGAAATGGCATAGCTAGAAGCATCATTCCATGATTTTGATAAAATTTTCATTTCAATAAAGATGTCCCATCTCAGTTGTGAATTAGACATGATACATCTAAAGAAGGAGCTCAAAATTTCTCTGTAGCATTTTAAAAATGCATATAAAAAGTTATAAATACATAGAATTATATAGAACTTTAAAAAGAGAGTTCATTTGTTTTCAAAATTATGAGCAATGGCTGAGGAACACTCTTCCTGGAAGGCTGTGGAGCGTGCTGGGGAATGGGAGTCTCAGCATCACTGGTACAGATCATGAAACACTGAACTAGGGTAAGCAGTTCAGCAGTTTGTCGTCTCTCCAGCACCTTCTGCCAATTTCCATAACCTTCAGATCATGCCCCCTTAGGATGAAATTGCCTTATAATCTTCACTTTTTCCTCTGGTTGAAATGTGTGTCTTTAAGCTGCCATCTTCCTCCACAGCAGTTCTGTTGCACAGCAATTTAAGACTAGATCTACTGTCGTCATCATTGGATTACACAGCTTTCTTTGTAACAGAGTTTAAGTGCATTTCTTGATGGACCTATAGATTTCAATAGTAGAAATCAATTCCCTTCCCACATCTGATTGCTTGGGTGCCAGAGGGTCTGCCAAACTTTCCTAACAGAGAAGTGTCACAACTACGAAACATTCCTGAGCTAAGTGGACAACACAGGTGCATGAGTATCTCTCACACCTATGGGCTTTCCAAAACCAGAAACAGAAAGTGAGGTTCTCCTCACCTGTAAGGAAGTCACCTGAACTATTTCACATGGCTCTCTTCACAGCCACTGAAGAGAAATAAGCAATTCTAAGCCATGACTTCCCAAGCTATTTTACATGTCTAGTTCCAAATGCAATAACACTCACCCTAACTTTCCCCATGTCTTCACCCTACTTAAGGCCTGGTTTTCTAGGTGTGCTCAAGGAGTGATATGAATACATATATTGATATGCACTTGTGTTATAACATAGCCCATTGTGCTCATTTCAACACAAGTCATGCCCATTTCTCATTCACTACACATAATAAAGAGAGTGATTGCCCAGGAAGTGAGAAGCCTGGTTTCTAGATAGGCCTTATTTAAGATTTCAAGTCACACATCCTGAAGAACCACCCATAAGGGCATAGAATGTGCTAAGTAAGTAAATACCCTCTTGTGCTGCATCTTTGTATACCCAAGAAACAAACAAACTATGTTCTTAATATGCTCTTTTGGCATAAAAGAGTCTGTCTTGTAGCCAACAGGTGAGGAAATTGAAGCCTCCAGTGTCTGCGTACTACTCTTAAGCAGGACATAGAATCATAGAATCATAGAATGGCTTAGGTTGGAAAGGACCTTGAAGATCATCGAGTTCCAACCCACCTGCCATAGGCAGGGACACCTCCCACTAGACCAGGCTGCCCAAGGCCACATCCAGCCTGGCCTTGAACACTTTCAAGGATGGGGCCTCAACGACCTCTCTGGGCAACCTGTTCCAGTGCCTTACCACCCTCAAAGTGAAAAACTTCTTCCTAATGTTCAGTCTAAACTTGCCCTCATCCAGTTTGAAGCCATTCCCCCTCGTCCTATCACTACATGCCCTAGTTAAAAGTCCTTCCCCAGCATTCCTGTAGGCCCCCTTTAGGTACTGGAAGGCCACAATAAGATCTCCCCAGAGCCTTCTCTTCTCCAGGCTGAACAGCCCCAACTCTTTCAGCCTCTCCTCATAGGAGAGGTGCTCCAGCCCTCGCATCATCCTCGTGGCTCTCGTCTGGACACGCTCCAGCAGGTCCACGTCCTTCTGATGATGCATCAGGACCTAGAAAGAAAAAACAGATGATGGGGCCTCAAAGCAGACCCCTACTTTGCCAACTTTTGCAATTGATATACAGGCTTGTATCTGGGGCTTACAGACTCGAAAGGTAATTTCAGAAGTATGTGGCTTCTTATTGCAAAACTGTACAGCACACAGAGGACACTGTTCCCTACATCTTGCCCTTACTAGAAGAGGAACAAACAGCTTCAAACCCTGAAACAGAAGTTACAGGCAAAGTGCTGATTCTACCAATGTATATAAAGATATCTCTTTGTGGTTTACCATGTGAAAGGGGCATTAGTCTAGTTAAGCCCTAGATTGCCATTTCCTAATTCATCTAGGTGAATCAGAGCGTAAGAAGCAGAATCCATTAGTTCTGTAACAAAAATCGTGACACGGGCATAAGACAAAATATACATGACAAAACTATATTTGCAAAAAATCCATAGCAGGCAAATAAAGCAGAAGGAAAAAATTTAGAAGGATGTTCAACTGCTCTGGCATAACCACCTAAATTAGAGGACACAGAGAGGATAACAATACTTATAAACAGTGTTATGAAATACAGTCTTCCGTGCATAATTAAAAATAATTTGATTTCCTTAGAGAAGCAAGAAGCCATCCACTTACAAAGGCGCTTCCATGTTTGATAAAAAACCTAAAGATAATTTTATGGGATAAAATTGGGATTAAGGATCATCTTGTGTAATTCATAATAAAGTTTACAGGAAAATGTGTATTCTGTGACCTAGGGAAAGTTTTTTTGTAGTTTATCCCACCGCTATCTACAAGAGCAGATGAAAATCTGCAGCATCACTCTTGAAAAAGAAGAGCTTTTTTGAAGGATTTTGAAAATCACAAGTTTAAACTGACAGTAAAGTAAAGGCACTTTTTGTGACCTTTGAAAGGGAGAGTTAGTAGTTTATATCATAGGAACAAAATCATCATAAAAATTATTCCAAATTAATTTGCTCTCTAAAAGACTAGCAAAAATTTAGGAGAAAACTTTCATTGACAGAAACTAAAATGCACAAATGTTTAATTCAAAAATTAAATGCTGTAGCATCTCTGTTAGATAAGGTTATGTGTTTTATCAACAGATGGGTAAACTCAGCTACAGAGGAGCTAAGTAGCATGTTTAAAACCACATAGGAAATTGCTGGCAGAATTCAAGATGGAATTTCAAAGTCTTGTCTCCCAGTGACCTACTCTGCCCCTTGTATCATACTTTTTTAACCAGAATCACTCTGCTCTCATATTGTTAATAATGAGTTAATCACCAACTTCTGCTGCTAAATGCATAAATTATCAATCTACAGGGGAAAAAATGTTGTAATAAGAGACTTTTGAAAGAGCATGGCTAAATATACAGCTTCCACAGAAAGACTGTGGAGCACTAAAAAACAGCTACAGAGGGAAAGAGTTAGGGAACTGATAGAGATTCCATCCATGTAGAATATACATGAGGAAGAGATCACTTGATTACAACACAACCAGAGGCTCCTGAACAATTACAAGTGAACTCACATTGACTTATTCAGAAGTCTTCTGGAAATTCCCTTTGGAAAAAAATCTTGAAGCAGTAAGTTTCTTTGCCTTTTCAAACATAAGTACACATATTCCACATGACACCTGTCTGGAATATAAAATAACTAAAGAAACATAGATGCCTGTCTGTCAGAAATACTCTTCCCTGGCATTTCGACTAGGCTAATGCACTAGTGTAACAGGTTGTCTTTGTCTGTAAGATTCTGGGACATTGAAAAAAATCATACTTTGAAAAACTCATTTTTCAATAACATCTTTCTCTCACCTGGGCCCATTTGTGAACAATGATGATGAAAAATGTTTCTGTTTTGCTTTGTTTCAGCAAATACGAAAGATGTACATTTATATTTGATTCCAAGTTTTGGAGGTACTAATGTATTTGTAATGACGAAATGCTGCATGTATTTACACATGGAACAGCATCTTGCCTTAGATGGGATTGCACAGGATGTGAATGAGTGAGTGGAGAATTTGTTGTGTCATGACTTTTCCTAGTCTCAGAAAGAACAGATTTCATTTCTGTGAGCATGAACACTTTTAAATTTAACTTTTCCTCTTCCTTTTTCATGCCTTCAGCTCCCAACACCATCTGGAGAAAGGGATGGAAGCTCCTGGCAACTCCTCACCAAAGACAGAGGGTGACTAGAGGCTATGCAAGATAGGAAAATGCTGCATTGAAATAAAAACACAAAATCTTCTTATGCAACAGGGAGATCTTTCTCAAGACCCTGCACACGTAGAATTTACTAAGGAACATCCTAAACATCACCATTTTTCACTCCAAATACAAGGCATATTTTTTGACCTTGTCATTTCTAGCGTAAGCACATATAACAGCACGTGTCAGGATCTATGTATAAAAATTCAGAAACATAACACTCCACTGCACACACTTCTCCCTCCGGGGAGAGAGTGAGCAAACAAACACATGCCAGATGGTAGTCGCATTGCTCAGTGCACTACTGGAAGGCACTCAGTTATTGCAGAGACAAACACGACTTACAGTAAAAGCAGAAAGTGTGTACAGAGCAGCCACTTTTTGGTGCTGTGTGTTTGTATGCTACTTAGCACAATGGAATCCTGGTCCATAACAAGGTCCACACATGCAATCAAACAAAAGACAGTGACATTTCCTAGATTTTACATGGGTGGATGTAGAGGCCGAAAGGTGGATCAAAAGCAAGGGCTCTAGTTCAAGTTTGTCCTTTAATTCTCTGTACCACCATCACAATGTAATGCTAAGAATGAGACCAGAAGCGTACAAAGAACTATTGTTAAACTTCAAAGAACCTAAAAATATTATCTGGTTCAAAGACCGACGCTGTCAGCCTTCAGTTTACAGAATTTCAACTGAATCCTCTAAACTGCCATAGCGTTTTCTTAATTCAGTCATAAGTATTAATCATTTCCATTTATTGTAAGGTAGATTTAGCAGCATGTTTTGATTACCTGATACTTCCCACTACAGACCATACTGCGGGAAACTTTGAGAAGTGTATTGAAGACCAGTGCTATCGCCAGCCCTTAAAAATCAGGAGGTATAAATTGTCATATGGCAACTTGTCTTTTAAATTTATTCTATGCAATTTCACTCAAATTTTGCACCATGATCTAAAGGGAGGGGGAAATGGTGTTTTCCTTCTGTCGCTTGTGCTTCTTTGAAGATTTTGCCAAGGTAAAGCCACTTGAACAGCCACTCAGAATGTCTGAGACTTTGCACTTACAATAGCTGCAGAAAGTGCTGTGGGAGCAGGGAGACCAGAACACGTATACATGGCTATGAGGTCCGTCCCATAGTTCAAGTGCTAAGTGGGTACTTATTAAGGTTTGGGGAGTCACAGCAAGCTCTAGATCTACAAGGCAGTTGTTCTTAGCAGTGCTTAACATTAAAATGTGTGATTAACTTTTTTCCCTTAGAAAAACCATACAAATCTGAGCAAATTCTGTTAAAATAGTGGCAACTGAAGTTCTTTGGCTTCGCTGTGCAAGTTGGACTCAGCTTGCTTTTGCACAATGGCTGAAACAGATGGCCAGTAAAGGGAGGTAACTTTGGATGGAAGATAGTAAATCCGGCATTTCTTTACTTCTGGGAATCTGATTTCTCTATCTAAATGATAATAATCTTGTTCTAAGCACATGATTATTATTTGGTGGTTGTGGGCCAGCTGATACAAGGAGGGTGTGTCATTCAGGACTTTATTCACAAACTAGTTATAAGTACATTAAGCTTACAGTGAGTTGGAAGACCAGAAAACAAGCAGTTTTACCTGTAATGAGAAATTAAGTGCTTTCAATAAAGGAGGATGAGACTTGGACAGCACTAATGGGTGGATGAGCTGAACAAGTTTATAAGAGGACAGGCGCAGCAACAGCTGCTTATCAGGTGTTTCATTCTGTTTGTGTACTTTCAGTATGAGGGATAAAGTGCCTTCAAGGCTCAAGTCCAGAGGTCTATAAGCCATACTTTAGTATTTCTTCTGTCTCTGAAGTGCACATATAAATTCAGAAGACAGAGAGAGTGAATCAAAATCTGCATATTAAAAAGACTGATTTTTTAATTTTTGTTCTAAACCAACAAAATTTAGCGGATGGCCCACACAGCATTATTGCACTTTTCTGCACAAAATGAGCTCTAGTCCTACTCTTATTTTATATCTTAATATTACTAGCATAGAATAGGGCACAGTCCAAGAAATGCTGGGGTTTTTCTCATCCTATAAATTCCTTTCATTCATTTTTTGGCACCCAGGCATTTCTGTTTGTCATGCTGTAATGGATTTCTTGCCACCCAAATGGCTTTGTCAATACTACTGAACACTCAGAAACTTAATATATATATTTAGCAAAAGCCTGTGTGTCACAGTTCAAATTGAAGAACAAGATGCTGACCAACAAATGCTGCAGCTGAGGCTGAGATAAATATTCACTAAGAAACTAGATATTTCATATGCAATTTCATGAATTCTCCAACAAATAACTCTATAACCTATTTTAAATGTGTCAGTGAATTACATGCCATTGAAACTAATCAAAATACACCGATATTAGAAACGGAGAAAGATGAAAGTTAGACATGGGAGAAAGAAATAGATTTTTAAAAATTATTTTCTTCTATTATTCCTTAAGTCTTGTTCAAGTCATTGAAATCTAACAAGAGTCATAAACACTTGCTACAAAAATTAAAAGCTTTTTTCACATCTAGATCTCATAAATATCATGTATTAGTCAAAGCCTGTTAAATTTTCTGTGGTTTCCCATGGTCTTTCTTCTGCTTTATCACCTGTAACTGTACAAACAGTGTTAAAAACACACCAGAGTGAGGTGCTAGCAACAGCTCACCGAAGAAGGATCGCACAGAAACTAACTGAATCTCCCAAAATGCCCGCTCTTCCTTTCCGCAGAATAAAAGGCCCATGAAACTCCTTACACACTGCATGGTTTATAAAACAACAACAGCAAACCCAATCCTTTTGTTACAAAGGAGAATATCACTTGATCTTGTAGATGGATTTTTTTTTTCAGTACTAGGCAAGCTGACGGCACTAACAGCAAGGTAACTGGGAGTTCACGTTAAAAAATGCATTAGGATTTATTTCTCAGCAATGTAGTTCAATAGAATTTGTATATAATGAGCTCCATAGTAGTCTGAAGATGAAAGATGATGACTTTTTAGAAGAGATTGTTTATCTGAACATTACCATAAACAAGTATTTGATGAAAGTGTCAGCTCAGTATTCAGAGGTTTACTTTCTTCTTTACTGGCATGCCAGAGAACCGGTTTTTGAAGCTTTGACAACATGTTGGCTGCTTAGCAGTCTATAGGAAAATCAGAGATAGAGATTAAAGCTTATTTTTAGAATTCGTGGCTAGCAATATATAGAGAGAATGTCTTTGAAATGGCAGCCACTTCTAACACTCAAACATTTCAGAGAACTCTTTCTCTACTTATCCACCTATCTGTAACAGTCAACATTGGAATGAGGAAGCATTATACCAAAACAGTATTTTCCCCCAAAATTGAATAAAATAAACCTTGTGGTTTTATTCTGGAACTTTTTCTTATAATACATACAGGTAAATGGTTCTGAGTTTTATATGAAAATTAATATTTGAGCAAAAATGTTTACTGTTGATGGCTTCATTCAACCCTTTTACTTAATATGGCATGTTTTTAATTAAATGCTGGAAAAAAAAATAGCATGCCTGCTTCACACGAAGTGTACACAATAAAGGTTTGATTTTTTTTTGTTCTGCTGCATACAGGAGAAAATCTGCTTCCTAGAGATCAGCTTGGCCTTGTCGCCAGTATCCAAACCGAGAAATTCTGGGGTTATGGAGACTTTGAATCAGTTGCTAGCCCGCATTTTTAGGGAGTACTGCCATCCTTACAGCACACTGGGTTCTGGCAAATGCCTGGCACAGGAATTACACTAAGGTATAGAAGGAGGTGGTGCCTCCTGAGTACACAACTACATCAAAGAAGGATGAAAACACAAGCCTATCAGGAAGGGACTCAAACCTACCCCAATGTGGGCTATGTTTCCACTGGAAAACATCCAAGAACACACCAAGGGAGAGGCTGCACACTACAGCTGCAGAAGTGTGGAATGCAACAGCCATGTTATCACCCTGCCAGGCTGTGACCTGCACTCACAGGTCCTGAATAATCAAGTCTGGGAAGGTTCTCAGTGGTCATCTGGCCTTTGCTATGCCCAAAGGTCTGTGCACAAGCTTTTCCCTTTGCATGCACACTTTATTACTCCTAGGAGTGGTGGTACTTTAATATTGGTGCTTCTTCATTGTTGTAGCTTTCTTTTCTATATTTGTATCAAAATATATATGGGGACGATTGTTACACTCCAGAACTTAGACACTTTTGTGCAGCTTTATTACTTTTTAGATATATTTGATATATCAAGCAATGAAGATGAAAAGTGAGGTATCTTACGATTTAATTATATTTTCAAAGGTAAGATTATTTCCCTCTCCTTAATTCATAAATAGCGCTCTTTTATCTGTATGTAAATTAGTTGAGTGCAATGGTTTGTAGAAAAATTATTCCTTATGCTGACCGAAGATTACCTTTTCTTTTCAATTCCACAGAATTATTTAATTCAGTGATGCACACATAAAAAAAAAAAACCTTTTTAAGAAGTTGAATAAAAATGTGGAAACTAACCTTAGTTCTTCTTCATTGTTCTCTTTTTCTGAGACAGAAAATTAAATACATGTGAAATTAAATGCATATGTTTCATGCAAATAGTAAACATAATGAAAAAAAATTCTGCAAATTCCCTGAACTATGTTACCCTCATCTAAAATTTAATTATCTCATTTTTATTAATTTATTATTTCTACTCCGGACATGAGTCTTTCTCCTGTGGCTAATTTAGCCCTGAGAAACTGCATATTTGTGGCATGGGGAAAGGATGTCTTGGGGGAATGTGGTTGATTAAACAACAAAAGAGCAGAAAGGAAGAAAGAAGACAACTCCACATCCCATGGGTAAGATGTCACAGATAAGATGGGTGAGAAAATATGTGGATGTCTAAGGTGGCCTTGGTGGTCAGCTGGGGCCTCACAAAAGTTAGATCCTGTTTATTCACTGTTATACCATGTTTGAGCTTGTGATGTCCTACTCTGGTCGCAATCAATTGCGACCAGTGGAGTACCAGGATAAGTACAGTGGTGAATCCTCATCCCTCACTCCCATCTTTCTAGGCTGATTTAGTAATAGGCAATTAAGTCTGTAGCTCTAATTTATTTGTGACTTAAAAAAAAAAAAAAAGCAAACCCATTACTGCAGAAAACACATACAGAGTTGATTTCATTATTTCTGTGAAATCCTATAACTCAAAAAGTCTTTCGAAGAATGATTTTGAAACAGAACCCACTTCATAATTGGCATCTTCTCTAGCAAGCTATTACCCTTGCACATTTATACAGCAGTGAGCTTTTGAAGACAACATCTGTATCTTTGAGACCCGCCTGGGTAAATCTGATTCAAAGCTTTAACTACAATTTAAAAATGCCTATCCTTACGTCTTAGATGGACAGATTAGCCTTTGACTGCTAATGTTTGGGATTAGACTCCGCTCACGTATTTTTAATTCATAATAGCAGGTAAAAGAGGAAGAGTTTCTTCCAAGCCTCTAGCTCCTACCTTTTCCCCTCCTTCTTAGTACTTGGCATATTAGAGACAGAATTGGAGGTATCAGGTCATGCAGATTAATTATCACCCAGAACAATGCGGGGAAAGGACTGTTCAACATCTAAGTCAACATTCAATTACAGCTTCATAGCTGAAGCTGCTCATATCACAGTCTGAAGGGACCCAAGAGAGAAATCCAGGCACTATCAAAGCATATGACAAAACTTTATTAATTGAGAGGTCAATACATTACCCACAAAGAAGGTAAAGAAACTAAAAACCTTTTGTATCTTGATGTCCCAAAAAAGAATGCTGTCTGTGAAGACTTTTGCAGCCGTTTGAAGAGGCTTCACTAAAATTAAATTTTACCCAAATTTCCAGACTTCATCAGTTTGAACATAGCTCAGGTTCACTGGTGTATTTAAACATAAAATGCTAAGTAAATTCTATGTCTTTTAGGTATCATTACTAAGGCCTCCTGTTCTTCCAAAACAACAGTTGTCAAACCATAGGTATCCTTAGGCCAGCAACCGATTTCCAGTTATTCCCTAACCACTGGTTTACTTATGAGCCACTTATGACTCTGTAGACCTCTATGTTTCACCATTCCAAAAATCCATTTTCTGCTTGCCACATACACGCACCACTCCATAACTTGTTCATCCTTATTGCTCTTCTCTAAATGTTTTCCTATTCTGTGATATATTTCTAAGTTAGCAAGATCAGAATTGCACACTTTGTTCAAGATTCAGACATACAATGGATTTATACACTTGTAAAATTACTTTTTTGGGGTTTTTTTTCTGCATTTTCCTTCTCATTTATAACATATTTTGGGAACGCAGGAAAGTTAAGTCTTACTGGGTAATGAGTTCATGCTCCTACAGAGGTCCTGTAATCCCAAAATATTATCCCTGAATATTAGTATTCACTCAGTTCCTGTTATTGTTGATCTAAAATTAAGATGTTTCCCTTAAATGTATCACTTCACATTTATCTACACAGAAATTCAACTGCCACTTTATCGTTTAGTCATTCCAAAATAAGAACTTAGTTATTGACTATAAAACAAATAAACAAGCAAAACAGTTCTGCTAAAATATTAAGTTTACTCATGTAGTGAACCAGAAGTTTAAAGGTTCTGCATAGCAAGTGGTGCGATCATTTTTGCCCCCTGGGATCACTTCAACATTTGTATGAAATACGATTTGTCATAATCCAGATAAACAGAGAAATATGCTACGCTGGCATGCTGTAGGATATACGCTTAGAGAAGAATTGCTCTGCTTCCTGTTCTTGCACATGATAGAAATATCATTCATAAACAGATCAGGCTCCATCTCAAAGTACCTGCCTTTTTCTTCTCTGAGGTCTTATCTAGGAAAAAATACATACAAAAATGGGCTACGGGTGAGATTAAAAAAAACCACCCCCACACACAAAAAAAAAAGACCCCAGAAAACAGAAAAATTCAGTCACAGGCCCAGGAAGAATGTGTCAGCTGTGAATAGGTCAATTTTGACAGGCATTAGTGACGACGGCTTCGCACAGCACCTGTAAGCAATTAGGGAAGCCTCTGCCATGCCAACTGGAGCTTCACACACCAGCAGTAGCCAGAGCAGACCCTGGAGAATACCATGTGTCATTGTGCAGTGACAACCAGGTTGAAGCTGCTGAACAATCTCCGTGATCCATCTTCTGGGACGCATACTGACAAAACGCTGTCTGTGACAGCATGTGTAGAAATGCAGGGAGGTCTCACACAGAAAATAATATGGCTTAGTTCAAGCGAGAAAGTCCTTGCTCTGCTTCCAGGCCACCTAATTGAGTGTTTCCTAAAAAATAACCTTCAGGTCTAAATTATTAGGACAAAATATCTGATCAAACAAGGAATAAACAGGTTCTCACATATCTTCTAATATGTATTTGCATATATACGAAGAGGAGTGAGAAAATTCCATTCTGCACATGTGTGAGTGTTAAAAAACAGTGACCGCTACCACTGCTGCCTGCAGACCCTACAAACTCAGCCTCAATTACACCTAAGAAAACCAAGAGTTGTCATAGCCAAAATGCATTAGCAACACATGACTGGATAAAATTTACATCCTCATGATCTTCATGTGAATCAGAAGCATATACTAAATATTATTGTAAATATTGTAAATGTAAATATTGTAAACATCAAATGCAGCAGACATGAAAGGAAGAGTAATTTGCTTACTGACTGACAGGAAAATATCTGTCTTGCTTCATCTTGTTAATAAGCTTGTAAATCACCCTCAGCTCTGCAGCTTTTCAGAACATCATTTCAACATTGTTGAACTTGCTAATCTCTAATGATGCAGAAGTCTGAATGATGACTATGGACAATTGTAATTTTTGTAGATAACCATCAAGAAATGCTTTATCAGAAACTGTCGTTAGATGCTAACATACTGACACTGACGGCAAAGTGCAGGTAGAGATAATTCAAGATGAGATGGTGCGAAGTCAAAAGAGATCCCCTGGTCAAAAGTCCTATGGCAGAAGTAACCCTTTGGAGTATTAACTGTCTAACTGGGACATGAATAAGTGCAAAGCCAGTGAAAGGGCATTCATCTATTGCACGGCCTGTTTTTAAAGGTCCATATGAGTTTGCTTCATACCATTTCTAGACTATAACTTTTTTTCCTATTATTAAGAGAGAGAATGTTCACAGTTTGGCTAATGAATGAAGGCAATGTAGATGTGTAGGTGTATCACATATTCATATACATCACATATCATATTCTCTAAATGGTCCTGTTGAAGGATTTCTATTTGACACAGAAAATTCATAAAAAATCACCCACATAATAGCTCTAAAATTTACTAGACGCTGTCCCAATCAGAAACTGCCTCAAATGAGCTTCTCACATTGCCTAAGCAGAATAAACTAGGCTACTGTGGCAGCAGAGAGGAAATAAATTTAAGAATTGAGAAATGTCTTTTCTTTAGTCTTTAGATGAAGGATCTTGGAGACAAGCTCAAAGCAATGCTTGACGGGTCCTTTTCATTGCAAAACCAGAACCCGAAGCTGCACCCCGGAGCACCCAGGCTGAGCAGAGCGGGTGCAGCGTGCCCACCTGCCGGCCAGAGTCCACTCAATAGATGATGTTTTTCAGTTTGCTGTGCCAAGTCGGTGGAGTAAATACAACATATCCCTGACTTTGATTCATTTTATGCATGCTGTAGAGTCAATCTGGGCATGTTCAATGATCTAATACACGGCAAGTCCAACGCTGTGTTCAGTACTTCCATTATACGGTTAAGCATGCTGCAAGTGAAGTTCTGATGCATACCATGGCAATGTATACCCAAACACTTATCGTAAGGTAGGTTCAAAGAGAGCCAAATTTTAAAAACAATGTATTTCACTAGTTACTTAGGGAAATTCTTGCAATCTTTCTTCTTACAACAGAGAAGATACAATTACATTTAAAAGTCTCATTCTGCAGTTTAAATTTGTGTATGAATTATTTAACCAGTCTTTATGACCACCATGAAAATACAAAACAAGACCATGGGTACAGCAAAAAAAGTTTTCAGGAGGCCTCAGGAAATCATAAAAAAGCAAAAAGAAATGAGGAAAACAGATCTTAAAGGGCTGACAGTTGGGTTTATAGCTGCCATGAAATGGCTTTCCTTTTTAGCCTGGGGGGGTTGCAAGAAACATGAATTCACCAACTACATGATCAAGTGGAGATACTCAGACTATGGAGTATAAGTCATGGTTTCTTCTCATACTTGAGTTTTCACCAATAATTTGGATTTGGGTTTTGGATTTCTATATAGATATCGCTAATACAGGCAGAGCTCTGCTTCCTCAGAAGGTGCAAATTCAAGTACTCTCTTTGGATGGAATAGAAGACTACTGGTTTAGGCCAGCTGACTCTCTGGCCTGACATTCAGAACAGACACAAGTACATACATCAAGGAGGCTATTAAATCAAATGCACCCATATGAAATTTACAGCCTCCTACACAATTGAGTCTAACAAAAATGTGCAGCCCACAAGAAAATTTTAAATTGAAGAATGATATGCTGTTTACTGTTTTCATGGAGTGGTTACTCAGATGCTTTTAAAATTGTAAGACAGCCATAAAAAAAAACCCAAAAATGGACTAGAGGATGAGAAGACCTAGGCTACATCAGTACATTTGCATTCTCAATGGCTTTCATTGGCATGCAGAGTATAATGCAATATTTATCTAACATAGTTTGGCATTGCTTTATTTTTGAAAAACTCATCTTCTAGGGTTTGGTTTTCCAACAGAAAGCTTTTCACTGGAGTAAAGTGCCAGAAATTTGTTAACAAATGGCATGAGCACAGTTCACAGAATATTTGTAAAGTTTTCCTCTGATAACGTAAGCTGAAAGCGGGGAGGTAGAACATTTTGTTCCATGATTCATAAAGCAAGTCTGCATTGCAGATGACTGAAAAGTGAAAACTAGAGCAAATGCAGCTGCGTGGATCTCCAGCTACCCCACTTCTGATAGCAAGACTTGTGCATTTGGGACTAGCTCATCTGTCTCCATACCCCACAGCATTGTCCACTGGGGACATACTGGACTGTCATATGAATTAACTTCCTAAAACATGTATGATATCACCTTTTTCACTCATGGCAAAGGCAGCTGCTTCTCAGCTATTGTGGCTCAGAATAAGTTAGTCCCCAGTGTTGAAAAGCACCATATGCATTAAAGAAATGATTTTCTGAGTAAACGGTTGCATGTCTTATTTCCTGTTTTGCTTATTATCATGAAAATTTTGCCATTATTATTTTCCATCTTTCAGTACATAATTTTGTCTTTTTTTTATTCAGTTTTGCAATTTTTCATCAGCCTTGTATAAACAACTACTTCAGAACGTCCTTGAAAGAAAGGTTCTCTCCACTAGATTTGAAACAATTCTGTCCCTGATAAGAAAGTGGAAGGAAGAAAAAAAAAGATTTTAGGACAAGTAATGAATAAATACTGTTAAATGTAATGGAAGCTGTAAGCTGAATTATAGCACTGAGTCATTTTTCAGTGTTGTGGCCAAGGTTGCTTTATCAGTCTGTTCCTTTTCTACCACTAAGCAGACTCCAGCTGGGAGTTTTCGAAGCCATCTAAATTTGGACATGTACTTTTAATTTCAAATAAACTGGGTGCCCAAATCACTTAGATTTCTTTGAAAACCACAGCACGACTGAGCTGACATCTTTTCTTGAGGACAGCATGAATAGGTTTTATCTGAGGAGAAGCTCAGAAAGGGTTTGTGAACAGCTAAAGTGAAAACAAGCGCTCCGTCTCCAGGAGCAGCTGGTGCATAGGAGGGAAGCACAGGCTTAACCTTTCCCCACCCACCTCCAGCAGGACCGCACGTTTTCACAAGAGGAGTCTCCATTCACCCTCAGAGGAAGGCAAGCTGAGTACTGGCAAAGCCGAGCTGGGAATCATATGCACATACAACTCCACTGCAGAGGGTAATATTTACAGTGAATCTGTGATCCAGCTCCAAGCACATAGAGTCAGCTTAGGTAATACAGAATGTACTCGTGAGGCAACTCCCCTTTGATAGTTAGGACAGTTTTAGTTTCCTGTCCCTTGCTTTTTCCCTTGCACCATTGTGCTCTCTACATTTTGCTGATACAAATGAGGATTTTTTTTTTTCTAACAGCTGTGTTTCACTGATGGCGTATGCTGTGCAGTCCCTCAAATACCTGTAACAACACAAATAAGGAAAAGGCAAACAAGGGAGAAAGGAGTTGGGATGGAAAAAAGGGAAAGGACGTGGGGAAATACAAGAGCATTCTCAAAGCCAGCTTCATCACTGCACCCAGAGAAGTGTTGTGAAATGGCAGTGCAGCTACAAAAGGTGCGCAATATCCACTGCTCCTCCGCCGGCTAATGCAAGAGCAGACGGCTGAGAGACCTCAGCAAACAGTGCCCAGCCACAGAGGGGGTGTGGGGAGAGAAGGGAAGGGAGATGCCCCTAAAGCAAGTGCTCATTCTCATTGTCCTGCTTAGGTGTGGGCGGTCACCTTACCATTAACTTTCAACGAACAGTTAACACCTAATTAAAAATTCTTTGTAGATAGTCTTTGCTTATTTTTAATTAGACATTTAAAAACCTGCAGTGTGGCAAAATAAATAAATAGATATCAGCACTAACAATTAAATGTTACATGAAGATGGAAAGAAAGCGGAGGAGGAATACACAGTGACAGGGAAAAGCAAGAAAATGGAAGAAAGTAATGTCAAAGCAGGACACGTGACGGAGAGGAGCCTCGGGGGTCCTATGTGCAGAGCAATGGACAGGGCTGTGCTGCCGGGCAGGCAGAGGACTGCTGCTGGGGTCTGTGCCCAAGTGTCAGGTTGGGTTAGGGTTTTAACCCCGCATACTACTGCGGTGACGACGTACAGGTACAACATAATTTGTACCCCTGTTTAAAGAGCTCCTCCAGAAAAACTGATTTAGCTTACATATACAATCTTTAACTCAAAACTTATCTGAACGGGATGATGAAATCTGTACCTTTATGAAAATATCCCGCTTTCCATCTGCCTTGCCTATTGCCTTCTTTTCCCTTCACTTCCTTATCTGCTCACTCATTGCCTCTTTTTCATTTTCATTTTCACCAAATGAACAGAAGAGGGTCACCAGAGTTCTGTTGAAGATGCCTGCTGATGAAAACGCATGCAATCCAGATCAGTTAGCCTCGCTACACTTTTAGTGCAGCTCATCTGGCCATGTCAAGCTGTCATCAGTCTGGAACTTGCACTCAAAAATATTGGATAAGTAATAAAAAGCCTGTCTAGGTTAAATTTCCAAAAGAGGACACTTCCTAGCAAGCCTATATGTATGATTACTTTACTTAAGGAGAAATGTCTTACTCAGAGAATTGAGAAGAGCTGTAGAGTTGTTCAAATTTCTACCTCCTGTTTCAGAGAAAATCACATATTTTTGAGACTGTTTTTATCCATACCTGTCTGGAATAAAAGTTAGTCCACAAAGTCTGAGAAAAACTATTCCTTCACCAAAATCAAAACATTATGTTTTTATTCCAGCTTCTTTAATCTTACTCCATATGATAGGAAATGGGGAAAAAAATAGTTTATTTTCAAAATGCAAGATTAAAAATTTCCGGAGAAGTCAAACATACCAGTCTGATTTTTTTCTAGGTGAAATGGACCCATTTTTGCCTCTCACAGCTTTTGACATCTACTAGATCAACATCTACAGCTAAACTGCTCACCCAGAGCTCCTTTTGAAGTCAACACATACACAGGAACTTTTAGGGCATGATTTATCTAATTGAGACATCTGCTTTAGGATGAGGTGAACTGTGCCCTGAATGTACTTTCTTCTCCCTAATAACTTTAATAAGAGTTTAGGATTATTAGCTCTGCTGCAGACATCTCCATATAGCAAGATGAGTACGGTGGGCAGAGCCATTGAACCGTGTTTCACAAGCATTCACTTGTTAGAAACCACGTGAGCTTCACCCAGGGAGATGGCTGTCAGGAGCCAGCGAATTGCAGTCAGTTTTTACCCACTTACTGTCTGACTTTGGACAAATTGTTTCTGTGTTGGCTCTCTTGTAACCCCTTGTCTTTTATCTGTCACTCCTTTTCTCTAATACTCAGGGGAGAAACAAACACGTACCTGGTTGTCATGAACTTTCTCTGAACAATGGGAATTAGTTTACCACTGTGGTCTTCTGCATACATCCTTCAATGTTTTGTTCAACAGTCTTGTTCAATTTATGACTAAAAGAAGACTGGATTTTTGTCTCTACTCCTAACAATTAATCCTTCAAACTCAAGCTGGAATCTGAAAGCCAAGCTGGGCTTCACTCTTGTTGAGCGTTGTGGGTCTGCACGTGACCATCTGCCACCCAAATAGTCTCTTGAGGACAGTAGTGCAGTTCCCATCCCTGCCTTGTTGTGGAAGTGACCTCAATAAAGAGTTCTGCTGATGGCACTCAGGAGGAACAGAGGCCATAGTTTTTTCCTACAGCTGTGTCAGTTCAACGAGGTTAAGAAAATTAACCAGGAATGAGAACATTACGTGAGGTAGCTGCTGAAGGCCAATCTGGCTGAACAAATAAGAAACTGCCACGGCTGCAAAGTAATTTCTCCCAGTAGGACTGAATTCATTCTTCCGGTACATCCATCTCACTGTCCTTTAAAAAGGGATAATGCACCTTCCTCCAGAGGTGCTGGAATATTTAAAAAGACGTTTGGGAAATGTTTTGGTGATATACATGACACAGTATCTGCATTCTTGAGATGCAGATAGATTATTTCTAGCTGCAGAAATTTTGCTGTCTCCGGGCAGAGACAACACGTTAGTGCTGCGGGGCAGGGAGGAAGGCACTTCTTTATGCCTAGGAGAGTTGTCATGTTGCTCTGTGAGCAGCGGAGACTGCCAGGTTTTTGCTTTGGCAAGGGAACTGCAGCAGATCTGGACAATCTGGGTATATACCTCCATAGTCATTTGTGTGAGCAGCCATATTGTTTCCTTAATGTTCTTTAAACTATAAAAACAACCCCTGTGTAACATTGACCTAAATGCATTTGGACTGTAGCGACGTAGGTGAGCTGACTCTTTCTAGTCTTATTGGCTGCCTTTTGTATTAGGAAGGCAGATTCCCAAAGTGCAGATGTCTGCCACAGCGGGTGGAATTGGGAGCAATGACACTTATATAAGACATTTAAAATTTGCACTTTTATAATGCCCAGGGGAACTGGCAGGCAATATTCACCCAAACCTGCAGGCAGGTTTTCAGTAGTCTCTCTTCTCTTCTCAAATACACATATTTTGCATTCCCCCTCTAGTGTTTTAAGCTGTTCCCAGAGTTTCCTTCATATGCTGTTGTATATTTTTGCCATATCCTTTACAACTTTGTAATCATCTTTCCTAGGAATTCTTATGGTCCTTCTTTCACTGCACACAGCAATGACACCCTTCCCTCTCCACTAAGCAAGGTTATTCAAGGTCCAGTCCAAAGCACAGCAGGGGTTGTATGTCATGTTGGAGCACTATAAAGGAACAAAGATTTTAGAAATAGCTATAAACAATTGTATGCCACACATTCTACACTCAAAGAACTGAGAACTAACAGAAGTTTAGGTAATGGCAGTATTATGTTAAATGTAATGGGATTATTTTTTTATCTCACTGGTAAATAATATTTTGAAATAGGAAAACCTTGTGTTTAGAGTATTCTAATAATCTCCTTTTTCAGTGATTTAATTTTGTCAGTGTATATACAGTTTGACACTTCAAAGAAATTCTGATGTACATGCTTTACATCACGTTCACTATGCAAGTCTATAATTTAGCACATACTTTTCATCTAGTAAATTCAAGAAGTTCAAGTGTACCAAAGGAAAAGATCCATGTGCTAGTAACTGTATTTTGAAATTGAACAGAGAAGTGAAAAAAAGTCATTTAAAATGTTATTATTTTTCAATACTGGCACTGAAATCACAACTGTGGTTAGTGTGGTTAGTGACGTATATTGAATTACAGCATTGAAGTCCTACTTGTCCAGCAGAAAACATCTTTTTGATGGGAAGTCAATGTTACTTAGTGAATTCATTTTGAAGAGAAGAAAATACTCCAAAGAATGAAAGAAGTCAAAGACTCAGGAATGTATGAAAGTGCTTTCTTTTAACAATTCAGGACAAGTTTCACAGAAAAATGTTAGCAACGGTCGTATCACAAGGACAGAGTTTCAACAAGTCACAACAGCATGAAGCTGATTAGAAATGTAACAGCAAAAATTATTCTAACGTTATTGAGACATGAGTGAGGCTGGAGAATAGGAAGCAGCATCCATTTTGTCCATGTCATAAATTTGCATGTAAGAGGGAGATTATAACTTTGCTTAAGTGCTTCATGTCAGTACTCCAACGCAGCAGGAAAGGTCTCCTTGTTAGCAAACATCATATAATTAATCTCTGCATGTGACTTTTCATATAAATGGTAGCCTATAGGTATCAGTAGATGGGTGGCATTTGTCCTCACTGACATCTCAAAGCTATTTAAAAATCATACCAACATCCTTTTAAACTATGTAATAAACTGACAAGAGATTTTTTACCCATCAGCCAGCATCACTAAATCAACAGTAGAGCCTTTACTGAAAAACAAACTGAAAACAATCCAATAGTTTTTGTAGATCAATTATTGAGATAATTTCATTATTATTATTATATTTTATTTTTAAAAGGGGCAATAGAATGGAGCTTTCCTCCTTCCATTCTCAGGTATTTCAACCCATGTAAGAGCTGGATAAATTCAGTAAAACTCTAGAAANCCCAACAACATCCAGGTCCCTCATACGAGATTTTCCTGGAGAGTTTGCAAACCATATGACAGAAAATAGGAGAGCAGAAAATGTTAACGCTCATCCCAGGACATATGAGGTTGTGTCTTCTGAGCCCTGTGCCTTACCAGCTATGCCATTGGGCCTCCTGATGAGCAAGAGCAGCACTAAGCAGCACTTGATAACATGGGCGTGCAGAAGAGGCGAAATATCATAGATATTTTCGGGGGGGGGAGGAGGGAAGGTCCTGCTGTACTCTCGGGGCTGGAGGAGAACTAATTGCAGACCAATTCCTTTTACTTTCTGTCAAGCACTCTTGTTTGCTGTTAGCACCCAGTCTTACTGTTTCTGGTGCCATCAGGGGCTCCCTAAGGACGTTCCTCTTTGGTTGTAGGTCTCCAGCCTGCAACTGCTCTTTCCCCTGACAGATGCCTGCAGACCACTATGATCCACCTGAGCAAGACTGACTTAACTTGGTGCCTGCAAACAGGCTGTGTCTGGAGACTAAGGACAGCATGAATCAAAACCAGCCAGCTTTGAAGTCCCTTTACTCAGAACAAAAGCATCACTGGGAAAAATGATCAGAAAAGAATCCGTAGCTCTTTCCAGGCTGTCACCCAAATTCTGCAAGGACAGCCTAAGGCTGAAGTATCTCAGACCATCTTTGCAGAGTCTCTGTCTCAGTTAGTCCCGTTTCACTTCTGAAATGATAGAGTGACTCCTCTGCTTCAGCTGGGGTTCTCTGATCTGACTGAAGGGCACCAAAAGGAAGAAAAACAGTAAGATCAGACAATGCCTCCCTTCCCTGTGGGAGTGCAACTTAGGACAAGTCACCTGCCTTGCTTCAGCACCAGGGATTTGCATTAAATTGCTACCTCGTGACGTGAGCTCCTGCAGGAAACGGGTCTGAACCACAAAGGTACACATCACATTCGTAACACCAACACAGTAGTCTTTGAATATTCTACATAGCATTAACGTCTCCACCGTCACTATGAAAGTTTCATTCAAAAAATTGTTCTCAGTAGATGAGAAGCCTGTCTGTAGTCTTTGCTTAGAAACAGTGACAGAGAGATTACAGGACCAAGCTGTTCTTCTAACTGAGGCTGCAGCTTTAAGGAGTTCCTCTGTGACAGATGGTAAAGGAATATCGAACCATCACACTCGCTACATCCCCAATCTGATCTGAAATTTAAATAACCTGACTTATTAAAGGATAATGCATACGCGCTTACACAACGTAAAAAACCCAGAACAATCTAAATCAACAAGCATGATTTCAACGCTTAATGTTGGTCTGTGGCAGGTCGCTAAAGAGTATCAGCTTTGGCAGAGGGTGGAATTTCTTGGATAATAACGACAGCAACAGGGGGTTGTCACAAGCACAAGCAATCTCTCCTAAAGCACTGAGACTCTGTAGCTGCAGCCAGAAATCATGTCCCCTAAATGATGTAAGAAGGATCCAGAAGAGTGTTATTTTCGAAAACAGCAGGAGTACATACCTGCCATTTCTTGTTCTTGTCTACTGCATTCAGATAACACAGTACCTATGCATTGCAAGGCCATTGCAATTGCCGTCTGAAATCTTCCTAGTGCCACACCAACACACTGTTTAATTCCCACTTTTCTTTCCTCCTCTCCCCTCCTACACAACATTAGTAAATTATTTTAATTTAATAAGGCCTCAGCAATGTTGTTATTTACATAGGTTTTACTGTACCATTGGAGTCAGTAGCATTTGCAACAGATTGCAGCTGAATAATTGACAAAATTTAGATATTAAGACACACAGCTTGAGTCAATGTCCAATAATTTAATGCCAAACAGCAACTCTCATGAACAGTAATTTCAGTTTAGGGGAATCATCAAACAGAACTTGAGCTCCAGGTGCCGATTTTATTTTACTTGTAAGAGTACAGCAACTTCTTTGTGGTGAAACTGGCCTGGCTGGTGCTATTCTCTTCAAGGGAAGGGACCATGTGAACAGGAAAGGAGAGAGTCTTATTGCAGTGCAGAAATGCCCGATGCAGGGAGTTAGGCAGCCAAGTAAAAATGCACCAGGTTCAAGTGGAGGTGGCCAGGCCCTTTACAAGGCCAAGAATGTGGAGAGGTGAAAGGAGATGGAAAGCAGTCCCATCCTCCTGTGACATTGCCGCGATAAATGTATCTGAAGCAGACCTAACAATCAGGGCAGTGACATTTTCTCAAAGACATTTTCTCAAATCTGCTTAATAAAATTCTGAGCATGTTAAAATAATAAGAATAAGCACATTAAAATAATAAGAAGCAACAATCAGTATTTAAATAAAATGATCCTTCTCAACAGAAAGAATTATCAGATATGTCATCAACGAGGAAAGAAAAAAGGTGGGGATTTTTCTGTTGTTTACATTTTTTTAATTTTAAATCAGCTGCTTGACTGATTGTGACTTTCTACCTGATTTTTAATTCCATTTTCTAGAGCTGTCCTTAAGCAATGTTTCCTCCTATGCTAAGCACCCTGCTTTTTTTTTTCTTTCTTCCTTAGATTTTTTTCTTCTTAACTCTGATTCAAGAGCCTAATCCAACTGAGGGTTTATTTCTTTACCACTTTTAGTCTGAGGCACTGTGTGTCATGTTATTACAGCATCAGAGGAAAGTGGCTATTACAGAAAAGTCATTTGTGTTGTAGGATGGCAGTTAGAGAAAGGAACAAAGGAGGAAAGAGTTTGGAAAGTATATTAGTTGTTCAGTACAAATGCGCAGGTAATAAGGGGAGTGGCTGTATAACAGCACTGAAGCTTTTAAAATAATGACCATTTCAACTTTGTCTGGATTCGGAGTCAGCTGAAAGATAATTGCACATCACTGATGATAGAATTAGATTGGAGGAATCAGAGGAGAAAAAAAAAAAAAGAAAGATATTTTACTTGGCATTTACAATTTTTGGTATGGAGCAACATCAGATAATGTGCAATGCAGCAGCCGTGGCTGTAACACAACAACTGCTCTTAGCGGGGGAAGAGACAGGACAGGCTCGTGGCGCCTGGTGTGCTCCAGCAGACTGCCAGGATGCATTTCACACCAGAGGTCTGTCTGCTGGGACCCCTGAAGAAGAAACCTGCAAACACAGCAGAAAAGCTTCATTCTGCTAACATAACTAATTTATTTATTTTTTCCTTTTAATAAAGAAGAGAGCCGAAGTCCAAGGTATACTTTTATATAAGTTACTGGATTTAACTCTGCTTCTACTCACTTCTGGCAAGCTCACCTTAGCAGGTCACTGGAAGCTGCGTGGAATCTAGGTGACAGAGCTCCTTTCTAATCCTCCCCTGAATTAGCAGCCAGGAAAAGCAAGTCAGGCTAGCGGTATTTGTGACAGATGGTGGAGACATAAAGGCTCAAGCTGCAAGTGGCAGGTGAGCCAGGTAAGCCTTGGCATCCCCCAGCTCCTCCGGCAGCCCAGGGCAGCCTCCTGCACCCGCACCATGGACGGACGGAGGAGAAATCACAGCGTGCCAGAGAGGGCTGTCAGTGAACAAGCCTGCACCTCACAAGTGCACCAAGCAGGGTGAGACTTGATAAATCAGATTGTAAGCATCCCCTGCACATAAGTGTAGTGTTAAGCAATTAATCCTGAAACAGGAAAAAAAAAAGAGGTGTGCCATCATCCTGAATGCACTTCCTACTTTGGGAAATACTGGATATTATTACTCTTTCGCTACTATGCAGCATCTCTAGTAATTGCAAGCATTAATAATGTATTTCAATTGTTCTTCCACAGTGCATGTGTCCTTTTGAGGTTTGTTGATCGTTTTTGTCATTTTCAGTGTAAGTCAGCTCTGGTAAGGCCTCTGACCACCTAGCTTTCAGCCTGCTGTGTGCACATGCATGTGAGGAAAAAAGAGTTCCCAACTTAAAAGGCCTTTAAAATGATGCATGGCAAACATATGGCTATTTTGCATCCAGGCACACCTATTTTCCTTCTTCCAAGCGTTTAATCAGAGTTATCCTGCTAAGCTTCTAAACAGGGAGAAAAAAAAAAAAAGAATTAGCATATCCTTATGCTCTTTTTTAATTCCTCTTCCCTCTTTAGCATCTATATTCCGGAACTGGCAGGAATCTCATTACATAAAATGATCAGCACCCTTGCTTTGAGTGTGAGAAGGCTATGTTTTATGGCAGTATATATAAATAAGACCATGATAGCAATGGATTTTTACCTTTATTAATAGCCCACACAAAAGAAAGGAGAAATCTTCTAAAACTTCTTTCCAGAAAAAAGCTGAATACTGTTGACTGTCATCAATATGAAATTCTTTCTCTCTTTCACACAGTTTCTGCCAGGAGGAAGAACTGTCACCAACAGTAATATCATGAATCTTTATGATTTCCAGAAGTCCTGACTTTGCCAAAGAAAAATCTGTTTATACTTCCGAAACACATATAATGAGGGGAGACAAGGAAGATGTGCTGCAGATCCAGCTGTTGCTGTTCAAAGCCCTGGGTTTTACAGTAGACAGACACACTCAGTATCTTGAATCCGATAAAGTGGCATGTAGATGTGACTATGTGGAAACACAAAGACAGATAAACGGGTGGTTTCTTTGGATTTCTTTCAGGTGGAAGGTGTGTGTTGTTTCGTTTTCCAAAGTGTTTTCTGCTGGCTGAGGCCAGGCCATGTTTATTCATGCAGGCTAAACTATTTGAAAACGCAAGGTAGCACAAGCAATGGACACTGCCCCCAGCCAAAAGGCAAGATGTAAGACAGCTCATTTGCTTTAAATGCATCTGTGCTAAATAAACTTGAAGGAAATAACTTCAGTTATTCTCAGTCATGCAGATCCAGAGTAACTCTTCAGCAGAGGAGCAGACATGTACTGCTGTTCTGGAACTAAAATACAATGAAACTTTAAGTATGATTTATTATTATTTTATACATGAATTTTAGCCTTGAATGCTCTTATATGAGCATACTACTGAATCCAAAACCATTTAACTCAGTCTCCCTCTAAACAGTGGAAGTAGAACACAGACAGATAAGAGACAAAAAAACGCTTTAAAACTTATGAACAACAAAACCTTTCCATTGATTTCTCCATTCTCACACAGGCCTTCAGAATCCAAGATTATGACAAGGTTATTCAAGTGCAACCACTGGAATGATATCAAGAAACTAGAATCAACCCTTAAGCTCTGAAGCCATAGCACAAGATGAACAGGAATCAGTGTACAAAAGTGCAGACAGCATGTTTTAACCTTGTTTGATGTTTACATTCAGTAGCAGAACTGTTCAGTTTGGATATACAGAGGCCAAGAACACTGTAAGGATGTTTAACTGAAAGGACTTCTGGTTCACTTAGATCTTCTGTTTTCAGGCAACTACTTAACATCCTTCCATTCACAAAGAGTTCCTGTTCAGTCTGTGAATCCACTAGAAGACATTCCAGACCTTAGCAATTACAAATCTTTGATTTTCCAAGTTTATTCATGACCAATTAATGCCTATTTGTTGTTTCAGCATTTTCTTTCAAAGTTCATTCCTTCCCCATTTTTTACCCTCCTACTAAGTTTGTTGGTAACAGTCCTAGCCTCTTTCAGTTTGCCTCCTCTTTTGACTGGGTGAAGATAAGCTCTTCCTCTTTCTAATTATTCTAGAAGCTTTTGTCTGCACATACAGCATTTTGAATTCATCTTCCTTATACCTTGGTGATCAGACTGCATGTTAGAGCATGTGTGAGATTTCACCAGTGCCTTGTAGAAAGATACACACAAATATCTTCTGATCTCTCCTTAAAACACTTTGACTAACTTTTTTCTGGAATCACAGGTGTCTTTATCCTGATGACAGTAACAGGGTCAATACTAACCTCGATGTTCCTTCCTCAACCATTTTCCACCAATGATGTCCACTCTTAATAGCAAAAATTTTGATTACTGCTTAAATGCACAATATCTCTTCATTTCTTCTCAGGAGCACATGCTATTCAAATCCTCCCATGAAGTGACAATGACTGCCAACAATGTACCATCTGCAAATTTTATCAGCATGTGCCAACTTGTACAACAATAAAGGTACTAGAATCAGTCAATCGTGGAACAAATCTTGAGGAACTTTACCAGTCCCCTTTTGTCCTAGTGAAATGGTCCTTCTTTTGTTACAACCTAATGTTATCACTTTACCTAGCTAGTGTTCTTGTACTAATCATCATTTCACAGACCCATAGGCTCACAGAATGGTTGGGTTGGAGAGAACTTTAAAGATCATCTAGTTCCAACCTGGGTAGGGGCACCTTCCGCTAGACCAGGTTGCTCAAAGCCCCATCCAACCTGGCCTTGAACACTTCCAGGGATGGGGCAGCCACAACTTCTCTGGGCAACATCTTCCATTGTCTCACCACACCCACAGTAAAATTTTTTTCCTAATGTCTAATCTAAATCTACCCTCTCTCAGTTTAAAACTGCTACCCTTCATCCTATCACTATTTCCTGCAGCTGAATTAATTTTTTAGGCTCAAAATTTTGAATCTTGATTTACAAAGTCTGACAGTACTGAGTGGTCTATATGTCAGAAGAATGAACAAACTTCAAGTTCCAGAGTCAGAAGATTTCTAGTGCTCAAAAGCTTTGTTCTGTATAGCTGTAATCAATACTAAGTTCAAAAATATTTGCAAACACAGAACTTTGAGATGATGGAGTATTTTTTGGAAGTTGTCAAACTGTGACCAACAAGCATGAGATACAGAAAAGCAAAAATCATTAAAATTATTATCAGATAACAATACTGTCAATATATTATGAATGCAGAGATCTGACAATGGCTTATTTCAGCCACGTAACACTTATTAGCACAGATATAGTGATAAAAAAAGGTAATTTTTGACAAACAACTAAAGACATGATTTACAAAGGTCACCAGTTGAGTGCAAGTGATGGCTAGAGTTTTTATGACACTTTTTCCATGAACAGTAGAAGACTCTGTGCGTCAGCTGGATTTGCTGATGTTTCATGACCCCAGAGATCTCTAACTAGATTTTCTTTAACGCAATCTTCCCTTTAATTTCCACGATTTTAAAGAACAGTTAATTTACTTCAATAAAAATTCCTTCTTCTCCTACAGCTGCAGTTCTACTGAACAAATTTTATAGACACAACATCCTCTTTGAAAAGCAAATTCGACTACCCTGCCCATCACCAAGGTCTACACCTGTCTTCTACGTTAAGCATACATGTTTAGCTTTTCCACAATGCAGTTTACCTAAAGACATCTCTCAGAATAAATGTACCTATAACATTTTCTTAAAGCTATTAATATTTTTCCTTAAACACAGATAGCTACCTATGCAAGTTATTTCCAATACTATTCCTTTGCCAAAGATCATATAACAATTATTTTTTCTTTTTTTCTCCTCTTTTCCCCCTCTACCCTCCCTTCCACCCCCACATTATAACATAACCCTGCTGCTTTTAGCAGTTTGATGACACTGCAATATTTCAATCAGGTCATAAACTGAAATATACCAAAGACAGAAATTTGATTTAGGAGTGATGAATTCCATAATGCAATTTTTCCAGAAAGGGTTAAATGCTACATATAACCTTCATCTTTGTTAAAATACAAAGCGTAACCTAGATTTTAATATGACATCACTTTGAGAAACTAAATTTCTAGTTCTTAAAACCTGAACAATAAACCTGCTCATTTATATGATTTAAAATACATTTAATTTATTCTATTAAGCACCACCATTCTGTGAAACTCAAAGCAATTCTCTTTACTCTGTCAATCACATACTTTATATTCATAATCACAGTTATTTCAGCTGCTAACAAAAATGATTTGCAAATGTTTTTCAAATAAAATTGTTCAGTTGCTTTGCCTTGCTATGCGTGCTTATCACAGTTTATGTTCTTGTATATTGGGACTACTGATAGTTGTGAAAATGTTTTCACAATGTTAAAGTTTCAGCAATAACAGAAGGAACACCACTTACTACATCTTCTGCCACCTAATCTCCCTTTTAAAAAGCTTATTAGGACATGAGTTACGTCATATGGAGCAGACTGCAGACAAAGTTCCAAACGTAGCCTAGTCCTACTTAACAAAAACTATCCAATACAAGTTACAAACAGGGCAAGACTACTGTTTGTAATCTGCTACTTCTATCAATGCCTACCCTCACAATATTCTATAGGTCCCTAAAAATTATCAATATATCCATTTATAGATGGCTATGAAGGGAGTAAATGGATGTGTTGAATGTGCTAAGTAACCAGCACTCATAAAAAATACAGGACACAAAACTGTTACTATAAAAGTTATTTATTTAGATAGAAGAAACTAATTGGAAAATCTATATATCATTCCAGAAAGTAACTGGAACACTTGATATTGCAAATCTGACTGCAAAATACTAAATTTTTCTCTTGTTTTCTAAAAGTAACTTTTCATTTACTAACAAAATGAAAATACAAAGAATATTGCTCGAAAAGAGAAACCAAGGGATGAACTTGTGTTCTGGCCCTGCTGGTTCGTCTTCTTCAAAATTATTCACTAGATATTAATTAGCTAGGATGTACAGTAGGAAGGGTCTATGTTTTCGCTTTTTTCAATAAAAAAGCATGTTTTACAAAAACAAACAGATAAACAACAAGCTTTGCAAGGGGAAAACACACAAGTCACTCCCTTGGATCTCTTTGTGACCTCTAACACCCTTCCCTCGTCTCCCCCAGAGCCGAAGAGCTCCCTTGCACAGGAGGGATTTGCTCTGGTGTCACTGAGGACACGCTACGGATGTAACAGGATTGCAGGAGTGCAGCTGAGGACAGATTTTGGCTGGCAGAATCTTTCTTACTGGTCATGTAATGTGTGATGGAAAGATCCCAGTCTGACTCTGACAGACTGCATCAGCTTGTCAAGGTTGGCAGCTAAGGAAATAAAAACCTTGTTTATTGTAACCTGGGCACATTTGATAAGGATTGCTTGAGACATAATACACACAGACACCCAGAGTATAATGTTTAGAAGCTCTTTCTGTTCAAATAGAGCCACACTTCAAAGAAGCATTCAGGGCTTGTAACCTCCCCTATCTCCCGTTCATCCAGAATAAACATTTTAATTTGCATGCCCAGATTTTAATTGGTACAGCATGTGGAATTAATAGAAACCATTATCAGCTAAATCAGCATGACCCTTCTGTGAATTAAAATATGTCACAGATTTAGAACATTAAATGAGAGAACGGAGTGCTCTAACCCCTAAATCCAACAATTTTCTGTAAACTAAGAGCACGCTCAGCACACTGCCATAGAGCTACTGGCTTTGAAGTAAGTTCAAAAAATTAAGGAAGGAACAAAGCTTCTGGTGGGTGTATTCCCAGTGCTTTTCCAGCTCCTCTTCCCACTGCAAACATTGTTCAGGAGAAGAAAGGAAACCAACTCTTTAAGGCCCCAACATGTTTGAAAAGGATTGTTAAAAAGTGGCTATCGATAGAATTGGCAGCAAATAAAAAAATATATAATTGACTGAAAAATGAGAGGTAGCAGAAACGATGAGATTATTTCTGATTAATAAAAGATGCCAAAAATTACAATAATTCCTTTCCACCCAAAGGTAGGCTTGAAATGTCATTACTGAGATCCTAGGCTGGTTGAATGACTGGAGAACAACACAGTTTAAGACCTCATTTGGGAAATTTCCTGCTAGCCTGTCTTATATAACTAATAAGAGGATTATATACTTCAAAGCTGGGTTTTATCATCCTACTGTGCTGACCAGGGCCATCAGTTCACTGGTTTGGCTGATAAACTGGAATTAGATGTCAGAAATGGACCTTTTCATAATAGTAAGTAGTTATATATTCTGAACAATTCATAATTCAAATAATCAACAACAGCAATTTGCAAAATATGGTAATGAAATTCAGTAGCTAACTGAACTTCAAGCTCCCATAAACAGTGGAAAAAAATTTGACTAAAATTAGAACAATGCCAAGATGCTACAAAAAAGAATGATGGTATTATGCATCATCAGAAGAAAGCTGTTATTATGATCTGTAGTTTCCAACAGCCGAGTTCCAGATGTAAATTTTACCTGAAAATAATGTGTTCACTAAATAGTGTCCTAGCACTTAGAAAATGCTTTCTCCCATTGCATGGATGATGCATCAATCTACTCAGAAAATGTAAATACAATTGTAGCTACATATGCATAAGCACAATTATAACAAATATTTTATAGGTATGTGACAATATGAGATCTATGCAGCATTATAGCAATTTATTCTTTAAGAAAAAATGTCTGATATTTAACAGAGATACATTATTATTCTTCAGTTAGTTGTGCCTTCAGACAGGAAGAGATAAAATAACTACATTCATATCTGCTGTTTCAAAAATGCAGCTATACTTTATTCAAAACCATGGGTTTGGCCACTGTTGAATGAAGCTGGCATTGAACTTAGCCTGCACCAGTGCCCTGACCTGTGCCCATACTGTTACATAAAGGTTACTCAGATTATTCCGTTTGCAGTACTAATCGATTTCTCCTCTGTGATGTAGGTGCACTCAGCTCTCTGATAACAGCTTATCTACAAGTAGCTGTCCCCTAAGCAGATACAGTCAACCTGTATCACTTGAGCCAAGTGTCCTGGTGAAGTTGTACCAGAGAAGGACCTGTCAGGTAGTCCAAATCTCCAGCTATGGCATAAAGTAAAGTAGCAACACTGCTCAGGCCAATATTGTTATGTGACTCACTTACATGTAATGCAGCGATAGAGCTGTTATCATCTCTTGCTATTCCTGGAATTCTCCACCTCCTTGGCCCTCTTCTTCCGTGGGAAAGGTGATGAGGCTCCCAGCCAGACAAAGGCTCTGGTTCATGGCTCAAAATGTCAGTCAGGAAAACTGGCTATCCTGTCTTCATAAAAAAGTCATTTCGACCCAACTGAAAGCTGGGTCATTAACCTTGTACGTTTTAATGCTTCTAATGTTTGTTTTAAATAATAGTATACACTCACTCTTCGAAGTTTGCTTAGATAATGATTCTAACAAACTAATTAGAACCATGAGATTTCAGACTCATTCAGCGTGACAATGACAGATCTCCCGTCCTTCCTACCCACATCCTCCCGTATTGCTCCTTCTCAGTCAACTTTGCATGGTGAGCAGACAAAGGTTATCTTATTGTTACACTTAAGGACAGTCACCTCTGAGGACATTAAATCTTCAAAATTCAGCTCAGATGCTGCTTGTGCTTATGTCCGAAGGCTTCTGATGCTGGCTGATGAGGGTGCATGTATTTTCTCCTTTCCCGTTAACCAGTGCAAATTGTTCATTGCTTTTACCTCGGAGCAATAGGTACCCTGACAGCAAGGTAAACTTGCCAAGGTCAGCACTATAAGCCTAGCAGGCTTTCAACCCAGCGAGCTTCTTAAAATGCCAATTTCCCAGTGTTCATAGTGCTTTTATCTCTAGTTAGATCATACTCACAACTTTCCCTGAGGCCAAAACTGCACTTTTTTCTTTTCCACAGGAAAGCAAGCTTTTGAGTGGGTAACGAGTGATGTGTACAAGACAGCTTATGAGTAACTTCCACAAAAAGGCAAAGTAGGCAGGGGCTCTTCAGAGTAAGAGAGATGACTGAGTTGTTATGGTCTAGCTGTCAAACTGCAAATGTCACTGACAATGAACAGTGAAAGGCAGTTTCCCAGTGTGAAATTATGAGGTAGTGGGTTTAAAACAAAAGGAGATTTTTGAAGAATTTTCAAGTAGCACATTATTATTATTAATACTAATATTGTAATAATTTATTATTTATTTATCAGGAAATAATAATTTATTGCCATGAGATGTCACTGATGATAATGGTGCAGACAAATTCTCGTTAGAGAAATAGGTGAATTGACTGCAGGAGTTAATGAGTGCATAAACATAACCGAACAGATGCAACCTCCAGGAATTTTTGAAAATACCGGTAGCTAGAGCCCAAGAGAATCACAAGAGGAAGAATAATTTATAACTTGTCTGGTTTCTTACAGATTTCCCTAACCATCTGCTACTGACCACTTCAAGAGGAAGGATACTAGGCTAAGCAGACCACCGTTCTGTTCTGCTATTGCACTCTCAGTTTAAAAAGAAATTACTGATTAGTTTACCTATATTTCACATATGCATCATAATACCAACCAGTCATAAAAGGAAAAGGTACCTATTCACAAAATTATGTTCATTCCTACATCCAATGCAACTATAGTAACCAGGAATATTCTACCACTTGTGGGTTGCATTGAGTATAATCAGCAACTTAATATTGACGACCTACAGTCCATTTTACAAGAGCTCTGGCAGTTGTTTCTGAGGGGAAAGAGCAGGTTTGAATTTTTGCAGGAGGATGCTGAGCTCTTCTGCTATGCTCAAAACATTGTAAGCATCTGAGACCAGCCCCAGACAGATTTCAGACATCAGTCTTCAGAGTTCTTCAGAGGCAAACCAAATCCTGTCACAGGGTACAACATCCAAAGCCTCTCACATGCGTCAGCGGTGGTGGTGGAAGAAAGGAGAATAGCTCTGTACAACACAGCAGAGAGAGAAGTGACTACAGTCTCTCATGTTCACAGATGCTTGCTAAGCATAGACCACTGCCAGCAGACCACCTTTCAACATGACCAGGGTGCCCATGGTACAGGTTTTCACTTCCTGCCTAACCTCTCTATAAACAAACCACGTTATTTACTGCTTGAATTTGCTGAAAGCCTCTTGTTAAAACCTGGGTAGGATGGGTATCTAGGCTGTTGTTCCCTTGCCACATACTTCCAACATATCTGTTGAAACATGGTCCCCAAGGGCAGTATCTCTCTTACCCAAAGTCTGTGCTTAGTGAGGCCCAGGAGTCAAAGTGGCTGAATTCCCCCTACAAGCCTATGTCTTCTGTTTCTTATTTGTTGGTATTGCTGAAGACAGAAATTGAGTTCTCTCACTTAGGGGACCCCACACTTCATACCTGGCACAGCTGGCCAGGGCTGATGAAGATATCACCTGAACTCTGGCATCACCCCTTTGTCAGTCCCAGCTCCACGTGTTAAATCAGAACAGTCCTGCTAATTACCTTTTGGCAACTTATGTGCCAGACACCTTATCATGGACTGTCAAATCTCTTGTCTTCACACAAAGAGAGTGAGAAGGCAAAAAGGATCACAAATCATGGCTTAGGAGACTTCCAACTATTGATTAAACAATTATTTATAAACTTTTTTTTTTTTTTTTTACCTGTAGCTAGAGTCCTGCAAATTACATTTCTCTCAGAGGAGTTAGCAAGACAGAGTCATGCCTCAGACCAGGATGGATAGGTTTGGAGCATGACACAAATGTCTAAGGTTCACCATACAGTTCTTGGGGAAGCAGTAAGCAGAATTCCCCTTGACTTCATTTGAAGCAGGGCTAGCTTTAGGCAAGGACAAAGCAGGTGATTGCATGTAAAAACATACTAAATTTGGCTGTAGGAACATCCCTGGAATGAGCAGCTAACCTCTGCTGCCTGCGTATCCAACACTGCTTTGTGTTTGCCTCCACCTTATGCACTCATCAAACATCGGGAAGCTTCACTCTATCTCAGCTCTATCTGCTATCTGTGAAACCATGCCGAACCTTATCATCCAGAGGGGAGGGACAGCTTGTAATCCAGACTGCAAACTAGGAAGTAGTTGTGCTTAATTCTGGAAAGGGAGTTAGGTTCTGCTTGTAGCATTGGGGAAGTCAAATTGCCCACAAAGAGAATTTCCCTTCACCTCAGGTGCGGCAAATTAAATTCTGAAGAGCCATGAGCCAGCTGGACCTTGTGTCAGTACAGTGGGGAAGAACAAATTCAATTTAGCCAAGTTGTCTTTGCAGAGCTTATAATTAGGGTTTTCTGTTTGTTATTGCTTGCTTTTCCTTTTTTCATTCTTTTGAACTGAGCACATTTGATGAAGAGCTTTTGCCTTCCTTGGAGTCACACTTTTTTTGTGGAATTACACTTTGTCACTGAAATGAACTCTTAACATAGAAGAATAAAATAGGGCTGAGGAAAACTTTGTAATGCATTTTTTAAGTGTATGCAAGTCTACAATCCAGTTCCAAAGAACTGTCAGTCTACAATATAATAAAATGGGTATGGTGCATAGTACAGGTGGTTTTTTTTCCTTTTGTACTACTTACAAACAGCAATCAATAATTTCAGCTGGAGTGCTCCGTCCAGTTTTGGGCACCATGTATTAGAAAAGCCAAAGAGGATGTAAAAAAGATCAGCAACAATTAAGAGGCTTAAAATACTTGACACGAAAAGAGGTATTCAGGTTTCCCTAGTTTAGGAAAAACTGAGAGGGACCATGAGAATAGAGTTCAAACATGAAGAAAAGTGAAATAAAGAGTTCAATTGTCCCCCATGCCAACCAAAATCAGGCAAGGAGCAAACACTTAATTTCAAATAATAGAGATCTGGATAGCAGATTAGGAAAAATATCCATCCAGAATTATAGTTAAGTACTGGGACTGGTCAACTAGGAATACAGTAGGATCTTCACTGACTGCTTTCAAGACTTTATAAGATGAACAACCACTGGAGACAGTCTGGGTATACTTAATCTTATCTGGAGCCAAAACATGTTTCAGTCTGGAGTGAACAGGCGTGATGTCAAGAACGTATATCCCACATCACTATATTTCAAGGCCAGGCAGGACCTTTTCAGTCATCTTTTCTGAATGCCTGCGTAAGGAAGGCTGGGAAATTCCAGAAGATGATGACTGNAAAAAAAAAAAAAAAAAAAGGACAAAAATAATTCCTAAATTTTGGCAAGAAAATAGGAATTTTAGATTCAGTGATCTGTAACTGAGTTCCCAGGAAAAAAAATACAGGAAAAGATCACACAACAAAGTATTTCTATTCTTTCTAGGTACTTACAAAATGGCAGTAACAGCTAAGCATCTCATGCCAACCTACTTTAATATTATTCTTTACAGTGGGGAAATAGAGCTCATGACTTCAGTAAGGAGTTTGACAATGTATGACCTGATATCCTTATAAGTAAACTATGGGAGCATAGTATAAATGAAACTAATGCAATCTTTTGGTAAGCCGAGTTAGAAAGTGTCCTCAAAGATGAGGTACAAATAATTTGTTGTGAAACTTTATGTTCTCTGTGGGCTTTCTTGGACCTTGATAAATATTTTCATCAAAGACACTGATGATGAATCAGAGAATATATTTATTAAACTGTCAGATGATAACAAGCAGGGAAAGACTGCAAATGCTTTGGAGACCAATTTTAAGAATTTTAAAAGAACCTGACAAACTGTAGAAATAGGCAGGAAAAGAAAAAGGATGCAATTTGGTTGGGTGAAATGCATTTCAGCAGAAGCAGCCATCACCAAAAGAAGACTGAAAGTGAATGAAGAGACACCAGTTCTGGAAAAAAAATAAAGAAACAAAAACCGAAAAATATTTAAACAGATCAAAGCTAAATGTGAGTCAGTGTTGTCATCCTCTTGTGAAAAAAAAAGCGTACTGGAGTGTATAAACAGGAGTGTTATATGCAGGATGGATAAAGTAACCCTTCCAACAGTGATAAGGCACAGCCCTATTTCAAGCCACATATTTCAAGAAAGATATAGAGAAAATTCTGATGGTGTCAAGAAAAAAAGACAGATAAGAAAATACTAGAGTAATTGTTCTCAGTGATAAGAGATAAGATGTTTGAAAGAAGACAACGCAAAAACACAGATGTGTTGGTCTCCAAGTTTACTAAGAACAACGTTCAAAGATGAAGTCAGGTTTTATACAAACTTTCTAATATAATCATAGTATATAATGTCAAGAAAAGGTCTGGAATTTCCATCACTGGGAGGCTTCGGGAACTTCTTCCAAAAGCCTCAGTGAACTGGGACAGGAATGCTTAAGCAACCCAGAGAATTCTGGGCTTTTCCAAAGCTATTTATATACATCTGAATGTATGTTGGTTTTCAGGAGATTTTACATCTTACTCACACATATTTGCCTGCATTTCTTATAGTCCTGCCAACCTTCTGATAAATAGAGATATCAATTCCAATGTAGCTGTGGTAGGAAAACATAATGGCCGCTTTCTGATATGTAGCAATATACATTATAGCTACATATACATACAAGGTGCCTTGCCACCTCAAAAGATCATAAGCAACTGAGGATTATCCTAATATAAATAAAATGCCCTCCCAATTAAACAGACTAGGTAGAGATACCTAAATGCAAGGTAAAAATCATAGAAAGGGCAGAATTGGAGGGAAAATCAAACTGATTACTTAACCCACCTTCCTACAAGAAGGAAGGAACAAGCATGTTGAGATTGATCTCTAACCTATTTGTCCCTCTGAAGGCTCACAAGCAACAAGAACAACAGAATAAATGCCTTCATATCTTACAGATTAAAGTGCTGTTAATTCATCCCTCCAGACAAAAAAAAACCCACCTTTTTTTTGTATTTCCCCTCGTTCTTCCACATGCAGGGAAACTTCAGCAGACAAAATACACGTTTACCCTTCCCTCCATACCATCATTGCAACAAAGAATAAATGGAGTAGAGGAAAGCACCTGAACTTGATATCTCATTTCTTGGCAGCAAAGGAAAGTTTCTTACTATTCCATCTGCCTGGATAGGGAAAAAAAAATGCAACAAATTAACAGTCAGATGAAGTCTATAGTGCTGACTTTTTCAATGTCACATAAGGATGGCCAGATGGAGTCTGCAGGAGTTACTTTAAGGACAACTGACCAGAGCAGAAAAGACAAGTATTAACATTTGTTGTCAACTATTTTATGTAATGCCTTAGGCCCGAAATCTCCCAGCATTGCAAGCTATCCTTTCACAAGAACATGAAAAGATAAAGCCATACACCATCTGCACTCAATGTATACTTTCATATACTTATCAAATTCTGCAATGTTCCCTATAGCTGCTGCCCTCTCAAGCAAGGTGCATCAAAATCTGAAGCTTGTAATCCTGATATAACATTCCTGGAATTTCAGATGGGGATGGGAACAGCTGAGCTCTCAGCTTCTCATCTGTTCACCTTATCTGGGCCCACCTTTGACAGCCTCTGTGCTGTACACAGACAAAGTGGCAGTGATTTTTGCATCCATAATACACTATGATAATGCCAAGCCTTTTCAGTTCCTCATGGTGCAAATGGTCCTGCTGCCTGGACAAGGCTGTGCCAAAAAAGCTAGGGAAAACAGTCAGGGAGCCAGTGTGGAAGGTCTGGGAGGAGTTGTCTGTCTGCTTCAGTTGAAAAAAAATCCACATCCCTTTCAGTTCTTCTCATCCTTCACAGATCAAACACCGCCCACTGCACCCACAGCTTAAGAAATATCTGTATTATAAGAGATAATACTGACAGCACCTAGTTCTGCCATCACAGTGTTGTTAGTAACTGTACACATTGTTAGTCACAGCTCCTGCTAGTCAGATAAAAAAAAATCCTGACGAGGCTGATGACTGCAAGCGTCTCTGGATAAAAATCCCACCAGACGTTAGCATCCATCTTCTCTCTGAAAGGAATGCAGACCTTCCTCTTGCTCTGTCCTATAAGCTTCCAGATAAATTTCCAGTACCAAAGTATCCTGAAGTAATTGCAGCATTTCAGTTTAATTGCATAGAAGATATACTGGCGCCCTCCATACTGTATTTGTCATTTGTCATTGTGACAATTTCTAATTGCAATATGAAACCCTAAACTAATTTCTGGCATCTGATTTCTAAACATGTGTGCATTTTTTTACTTAATAATCCCAATTTCATTACTTAGGAGGTTCAGACCATTCATGTTCTTTTCTCTGTTTCAAACTAAGATCAAAACACTATTGTTCTTCACTCCAAACGGAAAAAACCTCCAACTAAATAAACAGCAAACCTATTACAAAGTGTAGAGCAGAAAATTCTACTTGGACTGACAATGCAAAAGACTGAACAGTTCATTTGCAGCACTTTTATTTTAGCTGCTGACTTGACTTTTTTTAAGCCATTTTATTATAGGAAGAAAAGTAACATTTTACAATAAAAGCAATCTGCATGCAGCATAAATTATAGAGAAGTAGCCAAGCATTGCCATTGTACTTTTATCCTCATATAGGCAGCACCTTGTCAGAATACAAACTTCCAAACATAAGTGGTTTTTTGAGCAGGAACATTTCCCTCATTACAACCTTAAGCAGACACATTTATGTCAGTATAAACACACTTTTGCAGTTTCCACTTTCCTATAAGGACTTATCACAAGTCAACTATGCTTAAAGGAAAACAGTGAAGAGATGGCACTCAGATGGAGTTCTCTGCAGATAAACCGGTCCAGCGGCATTTCAGTCATCTCTCCATCTGAGAGAGATGAGAGTGGATTTAGGTAATCAGAGCCATCCCTCGGAACATACCCTGGAGTTCAGAAAACAGCCACAACCACCCACCAGAGTACCTCAATACCAAAGAGGAATTTCTAGCTCTTACAGTGGTGCTGAGAGTAGCCTTAAACCCCATAGCTCTGTACCCTGGTAACCAGTACCAGGCCTGGGTTAAGAAGGGCCTTTGGCTTAAGGGAAGTGGAATTAAGTCTTTACAGATCTTTGGCCCTAGGTGTAACGTAGGCTCCTATTATCTACTTCACTGCGTATAATCTTGCATCAAGATTCACAGTTGGTGTAGGCCCAGTCACTTCAAGTGACGGGACTCCACCCAGGCTTGCTGTAGACAACGAATGCCAGAAGCGGGGCATGGTTCTTTTGTCAGCCTTCACTAGCAAAGCACAGGTCTTCCTTGGACTGCCGCTTCTACTCCACCGCTACTCCATTGTATCTAATTCCTGACTTCCTTTCCAGGCGAGGACAGAGAAACCCCGAAGGGCAATGCCTTGTGCACCTCCCGCCCCAGCTGTACGAGGGTCTGCACTCCCCATGTCCGCAGCATCCGGCAGCCCTGCAGCGAGGGGAGCTCCACTTGTGGACAGGCAGGATTTCTTTTTAACAAGCTTGAGCTGAATGTTGCTCATGAGCAGAAAAGCACATGCAGCTCCTGAGCCTAAGGCTTCTGTGCATCTGTCAGAGCAGAGCTAAAATAAGGTTCAATATTTTGCCTTCACTGTACTGTATAAGATTATTTGGCACTGCATTTTCTGAGTTCGTGAGGGTAGGCCTTCAGTGTTGCTTTGTTATTATCTGGATTTAAGAGGTCAGTTTAAGGTCTTCTGAGCTTTTAATTTTGGAACATTGTTTTGCTACCCATCCACACCCTTCCGGATAAAATGAAAGCAGCACAACAAATATTCAGTGAGAATCACAGTTCTATCTGTGCGTGCCATAGGGAGATGAAAATCTCCTTTGGAGATGCCTCTAAGTTCAAGATACATTTCCCAGGGATTTAAAACTTGCAAATTGTAAAACTTATCTCTGAATCTTCCGTACAACTATGACTCTCTTAAAACTGCTTCAAAAACTGGCTTTTTAAACTACGGATGCAGGAATTTTCACATAACATCTATCTTTATTTGAAACATCTGAGATGCCTGAAGTACTGCTTTCTTGGACTGATTATGTAGTGAGTGGTTATCTACAGATACATAATAAATTAATAATTTAATTTGCTTTTTTAAAACCAGTAGTACTGGTGTTGCAGTGCAGGCCCTAATCACCTTCAGAGAGCAAATAAATACCTGCAAGGTCAGGTATTGACTTTAAGGGTGGCAAAACATGAGCTCAAACCTTATTCAGGTGTTATCAAACCACACGATGAGCCACTAAGCAATTTACTTTTTTGTTCGCCAGGACAAAAGCACTAATGACAGAAACATCCCACTGAATTCTTTTCTATTAAGAGTATACCAGCTGCTTGAAGTGGGGATGTTCATGAACCTTTGAGTTCTTCAATTTAAACAAAGTTTTCGCTTCTTATTGCATATCAGTTTCCACCTTTTCACGAAGACTGTACAGAAAAAAGTTAAGACCTCTTGCTCACAGTGGAAGAGAACTTACACTTTGATTGCAGGCACATTTTGGACAGATCTGGTTGCTGGTTTCAAGGAAAAAACCTGAACACATCATATTAAGTAAATAAAACAGCAGAACACCTACAGAATCTATAGAATGTTATTTGTTAAATTTGCTGACTATTTCTTTATTCCATATTAGTCTGGTTTGCACAGCATCACATCTTTTAACTATCTATGTGCATGTCAAAATTATAAATGAGAATACAATTTCTGTTATACATTCACTGAGTTCTACAGTATTTTGAGCAACTGTACAGGAATTTTGAGCATAAAACATATTAAGACCACATATTAAAACCACATGAACCTATTATGCCAAATTTCAAAGGCAGATTTCTGAGGCTGTTGTCTTCTACGATATGTTGGCACAAACCTAGGAATTACACTAACTACAGCCCCATTACAAAACATTTCCAGAGGCAACATCAATGCCATTTTGGATGAGAAATGACTTTTCTTAAAATGCCTTTCATGGAGCCAATGACATATTAATTCTTAAGTCTAAGAATCTGTCTCTGTCCAAATGTACCTTTTTATTTTTTTTAACACTGCTGCTTTGCCTACAGGAATGGGACTATGGTTGAAATGAACTGGGATGGTAGTTAGCTGAATCTCCATCTTACTGAAACAACAGTGCCTTACAAGGTCTTAGGGAACTTTCTGACATTGGAAAAAGCACTGACATTTGGCAGGTAGCAGTCTCCTCTGGTTACCTGCTCTCTGGACTCCAGAGTCTGTGCAGAGATGCTATTTTTAATCAGTTTTCATGCCTTAATCCAAAAGGAGCCCTTTTTTTTTTTTTTTTTTTTTGAGTATGGATTAGTTACGATAGTTTTTAGCAAAGAGATTAAGCTAGATAAAAAGCAATTTATTGCCAAGTAAACTGGATATTTGGCACCAGCTACCCTAACCAACAAATTTTTTGTTGATCTGTTAGATAATCTCTTGTCCTATTTCTCCATATGTGATCCTAGAAATACCTATCTGAGATTATCTTTTTCAGGTGTAACCTTCAGTGGCCCAAAATAATGAGAGACATACGTTGTCTTTCTGATTCCTGAGGCCTTTATTCTTCCTTGTCCCCAAATGACATCTTCTTGAGTTTATACATAACTGCTTTCCAGCTGCCTATAGGTTCAAAATAATCAGGGGATCTTCCTAAGACAGGGAAATAAAGGCTTCACACTGTAGAAGTAGAACAAAAATGCAACACTGCACTGTTGTTCAAATTCTCTGTGCTATTCTTAGCCTTGAAGTGTTATTCTGAACAGCTCTACAGCCTCTAAATGAAATGCTTCATTATTTCTTTGATGGTTGCCAACTGTCTACTGCTGTCTTTACTACCCTTGAGGTAACTACATGGGAAAAAAAAAAGAAAAAATATAGAGAGAGACAAGATGACATCCTTGATCACAGCAGAATGGACACTTTGTTTGTCATAGAATCATAGAATCATTTAGGTTGGTAAAGGCTTTTAAGATCATGGAGTCCAACTGTTAACCTAGAACTGCCAGTCGACCAATAAACCATGTCCCTAAGTGCCACATCTGTGTCCTCCAACTCTACAATAAACAGAGTACTCAGAAGCACTGAAAATATGTAACTATCTTTACCCTTTTCCTAAAAACACCTCCCCTCTAGTATTATATACATCATACAGGGCTTTAGCAGTATGCTAAAATACAGCTCGAAATAAATGCAGTAATAGGCAGTATACAAAATGAAAAAGTGTTCCAAATAGAATCTACCTAATAACTATACGCTAAATGCATATATTATTCTTAGTTCTATTAAGGTGCAACTCCTATGCAAACTGTAAGCACAGCACATCTGCCGATCCTTATGTTTTTCTATCCTGGTCTATAGGAGTTCTTATACTGAGTTCATAACTATGGTAGCTCAGTGCTTCAGTACATAATGTGCACCATGCACGTGCTTTGTGATGGTTCACCAAATAGCATTTCATCCCTCGAGTATGATCCTCCTCCATTTCTGCTATACGGAAAAAATTCTGTTGCCTTAACTCAGATTACGATGGTCCTCAATGACATGAGCTAAAGTTCCCCAGGTAACAGAAGTCTCTCCCCTAATACCAATGGACCTAACTGAAAATATACCGCATGACAGTGGCAGTGTCTGAAGTGAAAGGTAAAGAAATATTCCATATTGCTCTGAATGGGAACTGGGAAGCTGCAAGAATTCAGCCTCCCATCAGCCTCCCAACGACTGGCATAAAATTGTGCAATTTCTCACTGCAGCTGCAGCCAGCCCTGAAAAAAATATTCTTACATTTAATAAGTTTGCAAAATGACAATTCTCAAACAATTGCTCTATTTGACTGCCCAAATAGGCCATCTGGTTTTGCAGATAAAGTCAAAATCAAATGGTTAAAGCTGATAAGGTCTTCAAAGTATATTTCTGGCAATCATAAAAATATTTAATAACATCAACTTCATAGTCTCTTTCTGGAATTAATCTCTGCAATGAACTCTTCCCTTGTTGCTCCTAGTACTGAATACATTTTCAACAGCAAGAAACATTTACTAATCTGTGGTAGAGTTGTTAAAACCTATGAGATCATACAATTTTGGAACTGAAAATAGAAAAATTGCTTATGTCCACATGATTCATTGGGGAAGAAAACACTGGGCAGGGACCCACTTTTTGCTGTGTTTCCTGTTCAAACATCAAATGCAGATGAATTTTAATTTAAAGCCTTTCTGCTTAATAGTATTTTTACATAGTTTTTCTCTTAATCACAGATATCTTCAAAAAGGTTTCCCTTATTTAGCTTAAAATGCTTTCTTTTATTCTTAGAAAAAAATAACTACCATGCAAACAGAAGTAACACCGGCTCTCAGAGGTCACTAATAATGTAAGGTAATAGGAAAATCTACAGCAAAGATTCACAAATCATGATAAACAAACCAGAGTCTTCCTATGCCAAAGGCAGGTCACAGCACGTCTACAAGTACTTCCATGACCCGTGATGTGAGCTCCTCCATAAGACAGCAATGGTTCAGCAGCAATTGTTTGCATTTAATGGTCATTGACAACAGACACTTCCTGCTAATGAGCTGAATGAAAATGCAACTGTGTGCAGCATTCCAGTTAGCCAATGCACTTAAGGCACCTAGTCCTGATCAATGGAAAGAGACAAGTGTTTCCAAGGAGAATTTGTCCCCTTGAATAGGATCTCCTTCATAGATCTGACTAGGTTCCTTCTGTAGGTATGACTTTGCATGCTTAAAGGTAACCAGAGCTCAGGTGTTTGTCTTTAAGAAAAGTTAGACTGATCTCAAACTATGCCTTTTCATGGATACTTCAATCACATGAACACTTTGCTACAGACCCGGAAGCTATATAAAGCACATCATAGCCAACAAAAGCCTCACATCTATAATCTTCAAAGATTCATAAAACTGGAGCAAATGAATCATAGTTCCTGTTGCTGCATCCTAATCATGCACAACTCACAGTTCTACATGGTTTGGGTGCAAAGTTAAACTTTACAGTTATGAACAAGTTGTGCTTAAAGAATCTGAATTTATTCAAGCCCAAAACTTATATCTCAAAGGTTGTAGATTTGTGATTCAAACCCACACTCCCTCACAAACACAATGGAAGAATTTTCATGAGAGCCCCAAAGCAAAACCAATCTTTATAAGACTGCTGCAGTGTGATATGCACTGTGCAGCTCATGCTTTCTGTTCTGCACAGCAAAAAGTAGGAGGCAGAAATACAAACCTTGGAGGATATTTGGCTCTGAACATCTCAGAGTTCATTGCTTGCCAGGTCATGTTAACCGGGGAATCAGAGTACCCAAAACTTCTCTGGAAACTCACCAACCAATGTCCTTTTATTAGAGAAGGGGGAAAAAACCCACTTTTGTTATTTTTAACGCCAGATTGGCTAAAAATAGTTATGTTGAAAAAGGAAACAAAAAGAGATAATCTTACCCTCATTTTCCCTTTCTCCCTTTCACTCTTTTAGTGGAGACAAAGTATATTAGCCCATCTGAAATTAAGAAGCTACTTGGCATGAAGCCAAATATTTAATAGCCTGAAATGAAGCCAAATTATTTCATTCTCTCCTTACATCTCTCTTCTATCTGCTTTTATATCATCTTGGTTGGATCAAAGCCAAGAGACTAATATTAAAATATTTCCAGCCACTTGGGATGTCTATTGGAAAACACCTTCCATGACTGATAGAACAACCTGCAACATGGGACCCCTGTCCTGAACTTCTCAGAGGAAAAATGAAAGCATCTCTTTAAAACAGCAAATTACTTTTTACCTAAGAGTCATCTTACATTCACAGACTAGGAGATTATCATAAACTATGGATAAACATAATAAAAAATAATAATTACATTTAACACTCTATTCCTTTGGCTGTGAACTGAGTCAAACCATCTGTTTTCCCCTGGATTGTTGAATGAATGGACTAATGTCAGCCCTGGCCAAACATAAATTAATATATGGCATTCTTCAGAGTAACACTGCTATAACATCCAAGGAAAATTGACATCTACTGATTCTCCATAACTATTAATATTTATAGTAAAAGGCAAACCGAACCTTCATTGCATACAAACCCAGAGAGTACTTATTCCATTAGTATCAAAAACGCTTTTCTCTGAAATTACCTCCATAACACCAAAGTAAACTTGGACCCATCATACTGTTAATAAGTCACTTCTGTTTCAGATCAGAAGAAAGAATTATATGACTGAAAGATGACTTCCCCTCAACTTTATAATCTTCATGTGTTAAAAGATACTACTTATTCCCACAAACATTATCCAGGACATAAAAATAACCATTAAAGAAGAATGCACAGATGTATTAGAATAGTAACTAAATGAGTTACTAAACTAAACATGTTTCACACAGCATAATGTCATCATTGGAAGTTCCAGTGTTTTCAGTTACCCGGAATTACAGCATGATGCTGCATATTCATCTCAGCATCTAAATGTTGTTTTCTTGCCTTTGATTTTAAAAATAAAACAAAGAAAAGACATGACGTCATTGACTAAAATTGTTTTGAAATAGGTTTGGCAGCTTGCTTATAAACTACAACTTGCTTATAAGTTACAACTCTCATTGTCAGAAATAATCTGCTTCCTTTAAAATACTGCCTATAACTGAGTGGTAAAATGGCTGTGGATTTTATTTAGGTCAAGATTATTTGAAGATATGACTAAATAGGCACACTAGTGTCATATAGCTGTCATTCTAAGAACAGCTTCTTTTTGAAGCTGACTGGAAGCACATATTCAGCTCCCTTGTAGGGTGTAGCTCCCAGTAAATTAAGTATTCTTCTCATCAAAACACTGTCAGCACCAATGGCTTCCCAATCATTTTATGTACTGAAATCCTTAAGCAATAGATTTCTCAATTAAATACTAATCCTAGACATAGGACCAGAAAGTAGATTTTAAAACGGTATCAGTCTTTTCATCTTACTAAAGAGCCCTCCTAACTCCAACTCATAAATGTTCTTTCTTCAAATATATTAGCAGAGGTAGGTCATGGCATGTTCCATCTCAGTTAATAGAGAATCTACTAGCATCCATGGCTTCTTCCCATGTTGCTGGTGGGTATAGTACTTTTGTTCATTGGAAAGTCTCTAAATGGCCAATATCACTGCACAAAACTTTTAGTATCTGCCAAAATTTATCTACTCAAACTTCTTACATCATTCAATCACAGAAGCTGACCAACCTTCTACCTTACTGAGTCAACCTACTTATACTGTTCCAATATATCCTCACAGGTATAATTCGTCTCCATTTACCTTTGTACATTCAACTACTTATCAGCATGACCATCCTACATTACTTTAAACTATATTTCTCTAAATTTTGGCATTAATGGAGTCTCTGAAGTCACTGAAGGAGAAAATAACAACAAACATTTCATCTTGTAGCACATTGAGTCAGTGGATCTGAGAACCCTCACAGCACTGCCTCACTCAAACAGCCTTACATATGATTTGTAGAAAATATTGCCTCTATTGGAATGGGGAATAAGGGGAATATGAGGAATTTGTGACAGAGTTAGCTGGGCAACAGACATACAGCTGGGCAGTAGCAAGTCTGAGAACACCAAGCAAATCTACTAAATCTCAGGTAATTTTGATATATTCCAATGAGAACTACAAATAACATTACCTGGGGATCACCAGGTGTGCTGGTTTTGGCTGGGATAGAGTTAATTTTCTTCACAGTAGCTAGTATGGGGCTATGTTTTGGATTAGTACTGGTAACAGTGTTGATGATACAGGGATGTTTTGGGTATTTCTGATCAGTGCTTCCACAGTGTCAAGGCCTTTTCTGCTCCTCACCCCACCCCACCAGTGAGTGGGCTGGGGGTGCAGAAAGAGCTGAGAGGAGACACAGCTGGGACAGCTGCCCCCAGCTGACCAGAGGGATATCCATACCATATGATGTCATGGTCAGCAATAAAAATAGGGGAGAAGTTGGCCAGGGGGGCCACTGCTTGGTCACTGTCTGAGCATCAGTTAGTTGGTGGTGAGTAATTGTTTTCATTTGCGTCACTTGTCTTTCTTGGGTTTTACTTCTCTCTCTTAGTTACTATTCTTTTCATTACAAATATTATTATCATTATCATTATCATTATCATTATCATTACTTTAATGCCAATTATTAAACTGTTTTTATCTCAGCACATGAATTTTCTCACTTTTACCCTTCCGATTCTCTTCCACCAACCCACTGAGGGGGAATGGGCAACATGCTGTGTGGCGTTCAGTTGTCAGCTGGGGTTAAACCATGACACTGGGCTACCACAATGAATTTAGGAATGTGGGAGAAATGAATACATGCAGGTTAATGACGTGAGAGGTGCGTGGTTGCAACTCAGGGGGATGGTGTGAATGTCAGTTCATGGTGGGTGTTTAAATGGAAAAATGCTGTGAATGAGTATTAATGTGTGGAAGTGTAGTACTGTTTTGTAGCAGCAAAGGAACTGATCTAACATTTATACTAGATCAATAGAAATGTCTTTTACGACACGATGCAAAAAGTTTGCAAACAGTAGATAACCTTGAAAAAGCAATTCTTTCATACCCAGTGTTTTCTCAGAGTTACCTTTGAGAACATGAGGATGGATGCCCACACATGGTGACCAACAGCAGCTAAAGGAAGAAAACAGCAACACAAAGATTTCTCACCACTGCATACGTCTTATTAGAGCAAGGTAGAATGATGTATATTACAGGCACTGACACCAGCCAACAGGCTATTTAAACTCCCATTTTGAGGACAATTGGTTTGGAACGGAACACAGTGTTATTCAGGTCTTGGAGTAAATTTAGGATAATTTGATTTGTCTAAAATAATCCCCATCTTACCTTTTCTTTGTCCAAATTCTTTTCCAGAGCAGGAAGAGATATAACAGAAAATAGTCTGATTTCCTCTAACTTTCTATCATCTGACATTTAAGTTACCTGCCTGGAGCAATAAGGCACTCTTCACAGCTCTCACATATTCATTGCGAACTTCAAGAAATGAAATCTCTTATTTCCCTAGGCCCTGGTGTATTACAGTCTACAGAAAATACCATTCATCATAATTGTTTGTGAGGGGCATGTGGGGTATATGAATGACAAGTCATATCCAAGCAACATGCCCTTTATCCAAAGAAAATAATCAGCCATGGGAGAATGCAGCTGGTGTAGCTTCATTTAGAATATTTCACAATGGCTGAGGCAATCTAATCACTTTTTGTTATAGAACATAGGAGCAAAGCATGGACTCATAATAATTTTGAATTCTTCTTCCCAAAGCGCTTCAAACCACAGACCGTAAATGGTATCAAATGAGCTACTTACACATCTTCTTTTCAAAACCGCCTACCTACCCTCATCCTACTCCTATCAGAGAGAATTAAAATCTGAAAGATTACACATGATTCATAGTCTAGTAATAGGAAACCAAACATCATTTTCAACACTGACATGCTGAGGACACTGCTGTTCTTTCCTTTGTAAACAACTGCACCTTAGTACACAAGTTTCGCAGATTCTTGAACATGAATACAAAGAAATTTGTCAAAACTAACTGCAGCAGAAGAACAATTTAAAAAAAAAAAAAAAGAAAGTAGAAGCTAATGAATAAAATTCCTCTGAAATACATTAAACTTTTGGCAGTGACTGCAGACAGCTAGGGAACGTATTTATATTCTCACTGAAGTATGTAAAACTTGCTAGGAATTCAGAGAAAAAGGTCTCAGGCTGGGAGAGAAGTGTATTTACAGACTTTTACAGGAACTCACTCAGTTGCAGCCACTCAGGCAACAGGATCTCTTAGTGAGAGCTGCTTTACCCCTTTGTAGTTGCAGCATCCCCTTATGCAATGTACCAAGAGGTACATTAATCATACATGTGGCACTTATAAAACAGAATTACACAGCTGTACACTGGCTAAACTCTCGGGTTTTCATCATTTCAACCCGTTGTGTGAGAAACACTACTGAAGTCAATGGATATTTCTTTCTAAATAAAAATACTAGGGTTTGACTCACACCCATTCTCAAGCCAAATATGTTTGAAACAAGAAGGCTAAGATGGAGGGTCAACAGCCATATTCTGATTGCTTGAGTCTACAAGTCCTACATGGAAAAAAGATGTCCAATTTCAATTTTAAATGTCACAAAAAAGAAGCAAAGAGGGAAGTGAAAGTACTACGCAGCTATAAATTTGTTGTATTCTTTTGGAGTCAGCTCTGCTTGGCAACCTGAATTGTTTTTAAGGATCTTGGTGGAAACCTGCAGGGAGTGGACAGGTTCTGCAGGGACTCTTGCCAAATTAGAATTCTCTCACTGAACCCAGGGTGGTTTGAGATACCCATTAAAAACCCAAAACCTTCCTAACATGTTTGTTTATGTTGACAGCCCTGCTCAAACATAGGTGATGTGTTTTAAGAAATTTGTTGTGATTTCTTTCAGTGAAAGAAATGCACTTTCACTGAAGTCCTCTTACAGCTCCTGCCCCAGAGCACTATGCTTCCTAGATCAGAGCAGTATTGAGAAAAAAAAAACAAAACAAAACAAAACAAAACAAAACAAAAAAAAATCCATCCACCAAAAATACAGTTTTTGCAACAACACAATCATATCAATAACCACAGGCTGGTAGCATTCCCAGTGAAATATTCTGCCTCACACACTGTTTCTTTGTATAGCACCAATTGCTTTCAGCTTCATACAAGTTCATCTGCAACATTTGAGGAATGGAACCACAGTCCCTTCTTCTCCTGTACTCAGAAGGACACAGGAAGCGATCCTGCCTTCCTTTGTGGAACACGGAGCATCACTCCTGGGGAAGACGCTTTCTTTATCACACCTTCTTTCAAAATATGAGGTAGCTGCAGAGGTCAAGCTTACACTGTTTTATTTTCTTGGAGAGCCAGGCAATGTGTTTTCATTAAGAAATAACTCCCAGAGCCAGAACAGCCATGTATTTTCTACTGTGAATCTTGATATTTTCTAAATCATAGAAACATAGAATCATAGAATGGTTTAGGTTGAAAGGGATCTTAAAGATCATCGAGTTCCAACCCTCCTGGCAGGGACACCTCCCACTAAACCAGGCTGTTCAAAGCCCCATCCAGTCTGGCCTTAAACATCTCCAGGGATGGGTCATGCACAACTTCCCTGGGCAATTTGTTCCAGTGCCTCACCACTCTCAAAGTGAAAAATTTCTTCCTGATATCCCTTCTAAGTCTACCCTCTTCCAGTTTGAAGCCATTCCCCATATCCTATCACTACATGCTGTTGTAAAAAGTCCCTCTCCAGCTTTCTTGTAGGCGCCCTTTAGATACTGGAAAGTCACTATTAGGTCTCCCTGGAACCTTCTCTTCTCCAGGCTGAACAACCCCAAGTCTCTCAGCCTGTCTTCATAGGAGAGGTGCTCCAGCCCTCTGATCACCTTTGTGGCCTGCTGGCCACACTTCTTCTGATGCAGCCCAGGATGGCTTTCTGGGGTGTGACCGCGCATTGCTGGCTCATGTTGAGCTTCTCATCAACCAGTGCCCCCAGGTCCTTCTCCTCAGGGCTGCTCTCAATCCATTCCCCACCCAGCCTTTTTTTTGTGCTTGGAATTGCCGACTTCAGTAATGATCTTCAAATCAAATGAAGACAAATGAAGACTTCAACAATAATCTGACTTGATTTCTTGAGTTCGAATCATCCTTAGTGGCTATTGCATTTCTACTGTGGAGTTCATAGAAGCATGGTCATAAAATGGCCTAACCTTAAAAATAATAAACCAACAAAAACATATGTGTGTATATGTACATTAGGGTACTACCTGCTCTTAGATGCTGATAATGTATTTAATAGGGCTACATCCCATATCATGTACATGATGCAATATATAACAGTATGTTTAAGTCTTATCAGTACTTCCAGTTTTAACTAAAAAAAAAACCAAGAGGGGGAAGGTTTTGCAGGGAAAGGATTACAGACCAAGACAGATGGATATTCACTTGTGAATTAAAGCAAAAAGTAAACAGAGAGGAAAAAGGAATGAGAATAGGGATTAATTATCATCCTGGAGACAAGTGGGTTCCAGGGAAAGTGAGGACTGCTAGCAGTCAAGCTGACTAAAATGTATTAGAGAAAATTAAAACAAACAGGAGGTACATCGACCACAAACACCAGAGAAAAGATCTTTCTCTGATGCCAAGTACTGCAAACTAAAGTTATTAGTTATTATCCAAAAAGGAAATTAATATTTTACCTTAAACTGAATTTGGCTTCTAGGAGAAAGGCAATCACGAGGTCCATAGTTCAAATGCTGTGATAGTGTTTGATTGAAATAGCAGGGAACAAACTCAATGACCTAGAAAATCCCCTTTGGTCCCATGCTTCTTGATAAACAGATATTTAATGACAACTATGATGGCCACAGAGTTCTAAAGAATAAATACGGTTAAAATAACCCTGCTAACAAAGTGTTAAAGAGTTAAAAAGAGGTAAAGAAGACTCAGGCTTCTGTCTACAGGGACTTGAGCTAGCTTGGTTGCCACGGCAGACACCATAGGAAACACATGCGAAAGTTTAGAAATGTACTGACTAAGAGAAACTAAAAACAATCAACACAAGACATACTTTTCTGAATTTGAAATCAAGTGATTAGCTGAACAAATGTGATGAAAATCCTTCTTTGCCCCTTTCCACAGATGGTTATAATTTCCCATTCTGCTAGGCAGTCCTTTGCCCTGGGGAAGAAGAGTTAGTTTTGTTGTTTAGAGGCACTGCTCTTGCCTCTACATAAGAAGAGCATGAGAAAAGGATCAGAATCTGCCTGATTTCCACAGCCTGGCCTTGAACACTTCCAGGGATGGGGCATCCACAACTTCTCTGAGTAACCTGTTCCAGTGCTTCACCACCCTCAAAGTGAAAAATTTCTTCCTAGTATCTCTTCTAAATCTGCCCTCTTCCAGTTTGAAGCCATTACCCCTCATCCTATCACTACATGCCCTTGTAAAAAGTCACTTTCCAGCTTTCTTGTAGGCGCCCTTCAGATACTGAAAGGCTGCTATAAGGTCTCCCTGGAGCCTTCTCTTCTCCAGGCTGAATAATCCCAACTCTCTCAGCATGGCTTCATAGGAGAGGTGCTCCATCCCTCTGATCATCTTTATGGCCCTCCTCTGGGGTCCATTTTTGGAATGTCCCTTTCTAGCTCCTTGTTTACACAGCATCCTTACTTCTGTACAATTGTAACCTAGTTGCAGTGACTGATGCAGTAAGGTTCCAAAAGTAAAAGCAGGATCAGTTTGGGACAGAAGAGAATCAGCTCAGTCAAGCACCATTCTCTAAGGGTGTTTGCTGGGCCTGTGGTCCTTCCCCACGACCCTACATTTAAATGTGAAATATATGGAGCTGGCTGTGCAAACAGAATCAAAGATTAAGAACACGGGCTGTTGCATAGTTTGAGTGAACAGGCGTGAATAACCTACATCTATAAAAACTGCTCACACCAGCAACTTTCAACAGATGGTCACACAGGATCCCAGGATGGTTGGGATTTTTCATTTAAAATTTTTCATATAAAATAACACAGTTTTACAGATCAGTAAAATTAGGAAAAAAAGCGTATTCAAATGGAAAAGGCCTGTTTCAAAAACACACATCTCGTAAGATAACACACTTTCCAAGGGGAATTCAGAGCACACTGCTGCTGCTGACTCATTACATCTACTGCTCCTGAAAAATAAAAAGTTGCTTTAGTCACCTTCCAGCATCAAAAAGGTTATAGTGCAGCCCACTATGGACATGTTTTGTTTGCTTTAAATTAGCTAATCCAAATACCGACGGAGCCTTCAACGGCAGGCTGCACCTCAATGCAAACTAGTGGCATGAGTGTTTGTCTTACTTCCCAGCTGAACTCTGCAGCCCTGCTGAGCTCCATGCTGTCCGGGTCATACTGCTGAGGTACCACGGCGGAGCAGTTTAAAGTCAGCTCAGGTAACCTATACCTTTACATCTCTTCCATTGCAAATGATGACTGCTGTGCTATTGTAGACAATAGCAGATGCAGAAAGACATTTCTGAGTGAAAAGCAACAGTTTTCAAAGTAAATACTGATATGGAAGTATGGGTTTGTTTAACTTAAGTGACTAAATTTAAAGGAGAGAGAGTCTCTCTCAGAAGTTGCTAATAACCTGCAAAACCCAAAAACTTAGAGAACTGCAACAAAAGAAAAAATTTGGATGTGTGAGTACACTCCATATAACCCCTCTGTATTAGTCCTAAAAATTGGAATAAGTCCTAGAATATTTTATTCCTGGATTATATTTTTCTTGCAATTGTTTTGTTTATTCTGTGAAGTTTAGCAGACTCCAGCCATGCTATGTACTTCACTTGCTAAAACTATTTTTCAGATAATTTATTTTATTTATTCATATCTTCACATTTAAACTTTAAACAGGCTTCTGATAATTTTCACACATTTTACAAAATTAGAAGTATTTCTTAGCACAGCACACATGCACAAAAATTACCAAGAATATCAGCCTGGAATTCCTTGGTCTTTCTTTCCTTTTACACAGAAAACTAAATAAAACAACATTGTTGTGCTTGTCTGCGCACCAAAAGTATTTTTAGGATAGGAAAGATGGTCCAGTGGTTTCAACACTTGACAGCATCAGCTTAAAGCAACCCCATGAGGGCCCGAAACTAATTATATGGGGTTTGCAGCTAAAATAAAGGAGAGAGTAGAGAAACAGACAAATAGTCAAGTACTAAGCTAACAGGATATGTCACCCATGAAAGGATTCACTGAAAGGTTTTAGTGCATACAGTGCACATAGCTAAAGTAAATTAAAAAGTCCAAGTGCATCATAGGCACTTATTAGACCATATATAAGCAGTAAGAAAATGCCTGATAACATCTCCAAGATACCGTTTAAAGGTGGGCCAGTAGAGCTGAGGATGGCCTTCTTTGGATTTTGGCTTTGCTCTATGCTGTTTGTTCAACAATATACAGCATTATTCTTGTGACATGTTCTATTCCCTAAATAAAACAATATCCATAGCAAAGCTGGTCTTGAATTCAGTTTGTTCTTAAAAACAACTGTGTGAATTAGGGTCTTGACAGATAGGAAGGGCAGTATGTCGAGAGAAGTCAGCATGGCTGCGGGGCCAAGTGGGGACTCAATACGTTCGCAAGCAATGCCAGTAGACCAGGTTGGAGCACTCAGCATGCCAGCCATACAGTGCAAGGGGTAGGACATGGACAGCTTGTCTCTGGGTGAGTCTGGGGGCTATGTCAGTCCTTTTTATGACCTTGGACCTTTGCTGTACTCACTTCAGTATACCTTTGTATTTATTTTTTTTTTAATTCAAAAAATATAATAATCTAGCCTTCTATTGGGTGAAAGCAACAGTGCCTAAAATGTATGAAAGAAGATTCTGTTTTGGTGCAGGAAGATGTGCAATCTGTCCTTCCCATGTCTGCACAGTGTCTGTAAGAACAACTACACATGATAAAACAGGGGTTGCCACAAAGGTGTTTAATTTTCATCTAATATCATTACTATTTAATCAGCTTATTTCTTCAGAATCATCTATGATTTAAATTAATCAGAATACCATCATTCAAGAAAAAAATAATTACCTACTTCTCAAAGAATTCTAAAAATAAGAAAGAACTACAGGTACTAAACCCTGAAATGTTTCTATGAAGTAGAAGAGACATGTTGGAACAACTTGCTGTTTCATGTCTGTGAGACAGAAAAATCAAAATTGCTGAAGGAACTTAAGCTGGAAGAATAACCTACTACCAGGACTAAAATTTGTTCTGCTCACTGTGGTTGACATACTTTCCTTTACCAAAAAAAAAAAGAAAAAACAGAAGAATTCAGAGGCCCAGTGCTCTCTCTCAAAGCATGCCAAAATATTCAGACAAGTGGTGTTCCTCAGGGCTCAGTACTGGGACCAGTACTGTTTAACATCACTGTTGGTGACACAGATTTGAGTACACCCTCAGCAAGTCTGCTGACGACGCCAAGCTGTGTGATGCGGTTGACATGCTGGAGGGAAGGGATGCCATCCAGAGGGACCTAGACGGGTTTGAGAGGTGGGCCCGTGCAAACCTCATGAAGGTCAACAAGGCCAAGTGCAATGTCCTGTGCCTGGGTCAGGGCAATCCCATGAACAAATAGAGGCTGGGCAGAGAATGGATTGAGAACAGGCCTGAGGAGAAGGACTAGGGGATACTGGTGGATGAAAAGCTGGACATGAGTTGGCAATGTGTGCCTACAGCCCAGAAAGCCAACCATATCCTGAGCCACATCAAAAGAAGCATGGTCACCAGGTCAAGCAAGGGGATTCTGTCCCTCAACTCCACTCTCATGATACCCCACATGGAGTACTGTGTCCAACTTTGGGGTCCCCAACATAAGAAGGACATGGACCTGCTGGAGCGCGTCCAGAGGAGGGCCACAAAGGTGATCAGAGGGCTGGAGCACCTCTCCTATGAAGACAGGCTGAGAGAATTGGGGTTGTCCAGCCTGGAGAAGAGAAGGCTCCAGGGAGACCTTATAGCAACTTTCCAGTATCTGAAGGGCGCCCACAAGAAAGCTGGAGAAGGACTTTTTACAACGGCATGTAGTGATAGGACAAGGGGGAATGGCTTCAAACTGGAAGAGGGGAGATTCAGAAGGGATATCAGGAAGAAATTTTTCACTTTGAGAGTGGTGAGGCACTGGAACAAATTGCCCGGGGAAGTTGCGGATGACCCATCCCTGGAAGTATTCAAGGCCAGGTTGGATGGGGCTTTGAACAGCCTGGTTTAGTGGGACGTGTACCTGCTCATGGCAGGAGGGTTGGAACTAGTTGATCTTTAAGGTTGCTTCCAACCCAAAACATTCTATGATTCTATGATAAGTATTCCTTCTTAGAGGAAAATGCACTTTTGCATCCTGAGGGGGATTGCCATCCCTGAGCCTGTTCCAGTCAGCATGTGGTTTCTGTGTGGCCCAGCTGGGAATGTGGGATTCAAAGGGGAATTCTGGTTCCCTGATGGAATGGAGTTAGCCACAAAGTCTCAGCAGGTTTATAACAGATTCAGCCACTGCAAACACTAATTTTAATTTTGTAAAAATGAGAGTTAATCTGATTATGTTAAACTAATAAATACATATATATGTATATTGGCCCTATTGCCACACAGCTTGAATGTAAACACAAGGTTAATTTCTTTCTGATGTGGGTCATAAATTAGTGACATTTCTTTGCTTTATAACTAAAAGATGAAGGTAGACAATATTTCTGAGAAGATCCTATGAAGCTCCAGGAATTCCCCTGCTAAAGGATGAGGAGGTGCTTAAGCAGATATAATAGTATAAAGTAATAATTTATTTAAAATAATTCCATTAGAAGCATCAAGGTTACAACATCCGCCATGTGCTTGTTAGTAGCCCAAAAGAGTGCAAAGAAACAGCAGCATCTGCTACTATAATTCCTTCCAGCTACTTGTTTGCAAGTGTGAGTTGCTAAAGGACAGAATCATCCAGCCGATCTCTGCTGTAAAAGTTAGATTTAGCCATGTCTCTTTTTGTCTCTTCTTGTGTAAGTGTGTGCATGAAAATGTTTGTCATTTTTGCTGTTGTTGTTTATACAGTACAGAAAGCCATGAATATTTCATTCTGCAGCTAAATTAACGTCATACCACAATTACAGATTTCTACCCAAATGCAGTCTGTTCTAGTCTTGGTATTCAATTTCCTTTCAGACAGTAGAAAATAAGTACTTTTCTGCAAGGAGTTACAGGTTCAGAACTCAATGTTCTTTACCTAGGAAGTCTGAAAGAGTTTTGCATCTAAACACAGTGCACCAAAAAGAATTTCTCTACTTGTACTTCAAACATTAGTTGTCAGATGTACACCTACTTGAAAACATCGACGTGGCAATCAAAGAAAATCACCAGAAAATAAAGGAATCCATTCAAGTGAGAGAAATTTAGTAGAAATTAAAGTTTGAATAAGTTTTCAAGTCTGAAAAAACACAAAGAAATAAGTTGTTTGGAAGATTAGCATGACATGCATCTTTTTCTGTTTAAAGGTATATTATGTGAAGTCTCGTTCTGGTAGCATATAGAGGTACCAAAGATTTAAGCAGCTAATATTTATTAAAGTTACTGGCTCTGCAACACAAAAAAAGTCTAGATCAATTACAGATCACGACATGATTATTTATGTACAATGTATATGGGGCCATTCACTGATAGACATGTCTTTAATGATGAAATCACCAGAATTAATAAATGACAATAAATGGCAATGAAATCAATACCCTCAGTATGATGAAAAGCAGATAGACACTTTTCCACATTTGTAATTCATTTGCTTTTTTGTTTGTTGTGTTGGGTGGATTTTTTTGTGATTTTTCTTTTCTAATCCTGATGCCAGATCCTGATTCACTGAAGCTTTGCAGTATTTCTTTTATTCAGAAGTTCTCAGAATACTTATTAAATAATGTACTGAATGTTGGTGTTAATGATGCTAAAATGCCAATAATTTCTAGGTATATTTATCTTTCAATAGTGTGGTTTCCTGTGGAAACAAGACCTATGTTACACAGCTATCCTGCAAGTTATTCCAGTTTCCCTCCTCCCCACATAAGATTTGAAACCCTTGGCCAATTTCACCTGAACTTCACAGAGGCAATGAGGTCTCAAGGTTAGTTAAGCCCCTATAAGCTTTGTAAAAACAGGCAGGTGGATATATATTCCAAAATAATAACTTGATTTTATATGTTTACTGCTACAGTCAAAAACAGCAACACTTACGTGGCTGGGTGGAAAATGCTCTCAAAGGGAAAGTAATACAACACAGAATCATACCATAATTCAGCTAAGTGATCAATCAATGAAGAGACACCGCATGAAACCAGGTTTCTTTAGTTCTGGTGTTCACAGATCTATTTGTTTATTATTCTGATCAGTAACAAATTCACATGATCTTAGTGTTTTACGCTGGAACTGTTCAGGCCCACACACAGGAATGGGCTTAACAGAAATGCATGTATGATGTTCATATCCCCTTCAGTACAAAATTAGCCCTGTTCCCGAGTCACAGTAATCAGCTGCCTGAGCATAAATGTACCATCACCCTCTGCTGGAAAGAGTTTAATTTACAGTCAGAGATGGCTGAAAATGCTAGAGCCAGAACAAAACTTGGACACACAAAAGTATAGGTTGCAATGCACCATTTTTTAAGATAATTATCACCTACAATAATGTAGATCATTGCACTGGTCACCAAGACTCCCCAACTAGCACCAGGGCAAAGTCAAGCTTATCAGAGCAGGTATCGCAAGCAAGACTGGGATGGTGGCAGAAAATTACCGAACACCAAATAATAAGAAATGCCAATGACTCAGATTTGTCCTCAGTCTAGTTTCTCACCAGATTATTTTCGAGGTTTTTTTTGTTGGTTCTGAGCTTTATTGATTTTGGGGGGAAGGAGTAGGGCCCTAAGGATTTTGATTTTGTTAATAAGGAACCAAATTCTAATTCTGCTAGTGACAGTGAGATATTTAAGAGCTCCACTCTGTGCAGCATAACATAAGTTCTGGGAGCCAGTGGTGTGTCCCACCATCTCTTTAGTTGCATTTGTATCATAAGGCAAGTACAACACAGGCAAAAATCCTACGAATATCAGATACCATTTGGAGAAAGAAAATCTACAGCATTAGACTACATCCTTTTGATATTGCATGATTATTTGTTAATGTGAAAACTCTATTAATGAATTCTTACTTACTAATAATTTTTACAAATATCTCAGTCAACAACTGAGCAAAGATTTTCAGTTCTTAAAGAGCATGTACAGGACCTACACTTCCTTGTCATTAAAATATTTGAATTCCTATTCTTTTCCTTGCATATGTTACTGGTTAGTTTTAATATAAGTAGAGCTGTTTGCTCTGCTTGCAATATATAAGAGCAGTGGTAAGCAAAGAACTCTTGATGATCCTAACACAGTCCTCAAAAAAAAAATCATTGACAACATGACACAAAAAAAGAAAAGCCAGCTGCTCAAATACCAAGGTCGAGAGAACAAAATGAGTAACAGATGGTACAGACTACCTTTGGCCATCAAAATCAAGCCCAAGCAATATACTACCCAGTTGTGCAGAAGAGTGGAAAAACAGATAGATTTGAGTAAAGGGAAACACATAATGGCTTGAGGGTTCTAGCAATGAACTTCTTTTAGTGAAGCAATGTCAATGGACCACCACATCTATCTCTGTGAATCTTTTTTCTTTCAGACCTGCAAGCAATAAAAGCTGTCCACTCTCTGGAAAAATGTAAGATGAAATGAGATATGAAAACCAGTTGCATTTCTGCTGTTAAAAATAATGCTATATATAAAGTGATTATGTGTTTCCATGTGGAAAAATGCATGTAGTTCTGGTCTCCCTGTCTTATAAAGGGTAGCTGTTGAAGACATAGATGCAGACGTATGATGAAAAGATACTGAGAGCACAAACAGCAGGGCATATTGGAAGAAATATAAACAGCTTATTTTTTAATGGCGTCTTTTAACTTAATTTTCACCAAGTTCTGTCAGTATACTGGGCACTGCTTGCTTCCAACTGTAACAGCCTATCTTGACAAAAAAAAAAAAAAGATTTAGGTATCCCACTCACTTACTGGCACAGGCATTTATGGAGAGCATGATAGATGCCATGGTAATGGGGTGAACCCTCTCTCAGGCTCCAGTAGGCATCAGCTGGAAACAGCAGATGACAAGTCCAATACAGGTATGAGAAGGTATTTTCTACACAGTGTGCAACTAGTAGTGAAATTCTTTGCCACAAGAAGCTGTAGATGCTGAATTTTAAAGTCTCTAAATAGCAACTGGACACATTCATTGAGGAAAAACACAGGAAAGACTATGAAATATAAAGACATCCATCTCTGGCTTGATGAAAACATGTGTCACTGCATATTCTTATTCTATTCCACAGGATCCACTGCTATGTAACACCAGAGGCAGAATATTGTTTAGACTGGCCTTTGTCTTCATCTGGTACAGTATTATGTTCTCCAAACTTGGAGTTTGCCCCTTTCTCAGACTCTGTCTAATCCTTCTGGTGCTTAAAAGTAACCATTGTCTTTGTGGAGTCCCCTGCATATCTAAATGTCTTCTGAATACACACAGACACATATCAGTCTTGACAACAGTGTGAAACTCTTCTTTCTCCCTCGCTGCTTCATCAGCTGGTGTTCTCTGAGAGCACACCTAGAGATTACATCTACCTGCAGCTGATGTTGCCCCATCCCATCTTCCTCATCTCACACGCTCTCTTAGCCGTTAAGTAGTCCAGCGGCAAGAGCAGTCACGAAGACAGAGAGGATGGGATACATTCCTTCTTGGCATTCTAAGTTGAAGGTTAAAACATAAACACTAGATGGAGGAGCACGAAGTGCACTTCTTGCCCAAGTGTCTGATTGTTCGACATTATCACAAGCAAAGAAAACGTATTTTTCTTTCCCTGGGGTGGCTTGAGAATGAAACATGTACTGTCCACTGATCAGGTCAAAGAGAGAAACAGGGGTCTGATTCTGTTTAGTCAGAGGAAAATTGAGCATAGCTCACTCACATGTTGGGTGAGCTCTTCAACTACTGAGGTGTGAAGCACACAAAAACAGTGCCACCACTTCTTTCACCCATTTGAAAGAGAAGACCGATTCCTTTTTAGCTTTCTCCATAGATAAACCTTACAAACCCAACACAGAGTAAAGTGTGATCCTGGGCAGTAAAACAAAAAGCTTTGTGGCACCTTTAGCACTCTCCCTTTCTGGAGGATTCCCTGCTGCCTAGCTTAGGGTCAAGACTGGCATCACTCGAAGTGCTGGAAGCTTTGAATCCTCTCATTCACTTCCTTATTCCAGGCTGTGGAAGTCTCTCTCTTTTTCTTGTCTCTCTCTTTTTTTTTTTTTATTTTATTTTTTTATTTAGTCTACATGACAGGAGATTAACAAAGTGAAGCTGTCACAGATTTCTGGCCATAACATTGAAGAAAAGAAGTACAAGAAAACCCTTGTTCCAATATGGTGCTATTATGATCTGAAGATCCCATCGCTATAGTTTAGGATACACATTGGTTCTAGCTACAACTACTGCTCCCAGACAACTCCTTCTTGCTGAGCATTGACCTCTGAAAGAGGTTAAGGACCAGTCTGGCATCCAAATGAAATGCTCATGTGATTTTTCCTCAACACATTTCCACCAAAATAAATTTGAAATTAACTGTTTAAAATAACCTGGTTCATTCTGACTGAGACTAAATAATATATTCTAAACGTCCTCAGCCATTGGATGTGGGGAAGATGATAGAAACTTTCAGCAAAGAGTTGGTCTGGGAACAGATACCAATGATTCCTTCAAGTCAGCACAAACGCATCTGGAAAAGGACACATGTCACAGTCCAAATCACCAAAGAAATAATGAAACTACCAGTTATGATGAAGAACTGAGAAACACTGATAATCTAAAAAAAACCCCAAATCTAGTTCACTTTCAGAATATTGGGTTTGAACTGAGAACGGGACATTCAGAAAGACAGGCTGAAACGTGAAACTAAATTGAGAGAGACAGAATGGGGTGAAGAGGTAAGCTTGGGAGTTGCCTGCAAAGAGAAGCTAGCAAAAGCTCTCACCACGTTTTATAACATTCAAGCACTAAGAATGGGGAGGAATAAGAGAGGGAAAGCAGGACCCATGGTTGCATGTGAAAGGACTCAAACAAAGAAGAAACCATAGTAAAGGAGATTCTTAAGCAGTAGCCAGAGGAGTAAGAGGAAATCAACAGCACAAACAGAATACAAATTTGTCAAAATGAAAAAGCAAAAGAATATAGGAAAATGCCAGGATTATCTGTGTCAAAAGAAGTTGATTGACAAAACAGGATAAAAATTAAGTAAGACTCCATGTAATTTTTACTTTCGTGTATATTTCTGAGGGTTTTTTTGGCCATGGCTACGAAACAAAATATTAGAAAGACAAATATAATTATTACAGGAAGCCCTGGAAAAACCATTCTAGGAGCTGACTTGCACTTTCAGATGAAAGGGTTATTGAACCATTTAGATTTATTTTGGTATCTTTCAGAAATCTCTACAGCTCAAGTGTGTCCATATATACTCTTCTTTGGCATTTCATTACAGGACCACAGTATGCCATATTACCTCTCAAATAATAATACCCTGACTATGCAGAGTTTTACCTATTATTTAACTATCCATTTCTAATTTCCAGATTTCCCTTCCATAAAATTTTCCTAAAAACCATGCTTATATAAATAAGGTCATTTCAGGTACAACTTTAACGAATTAGCAGCTGTTATGCCACTATTAGTCACTGAGAAATCCAGGCTGTTCCCTCATTCAATTATGATGCTGCCAATTCCATTTCCTGGCTTTCGTCTTTCTGGCCAGTGCATGTGGCTCAGGAAAATACACTTCTGCTGTCCTTAGACATAACAGGACTGCACCATAACACTTTTACCTTGGAAAATGAGGAATAGTCACTGATCAACAATATGGATAAATTTCAGGATGAAATACACATAAGCAAAATGTGTAGACAAATAATAAATTGAGGAAGAAGACATGTTAGGGCGCAGCACCATAATACAGAAAGTTAAACTTNGTATCTTTCAGAAATCTCTACAGCTCAAGTGTGTCCATATATACTCTTCTTTGGCATTTCATTACAGGACCACAGTATGCCATATTACCTCTCAAATAATAATACCCTGACTATGCAGAGTTTTACCTATTATTTAACTATCCATTTCTAATTTCCAGATTTCCCTTCCATAAAATTTTCCTAAAAACCATGCTTATATAAATAAGGTCATTTCAGGTACAACTTTAACGAATTAGCAGCTGTTATGCCACTATTAGTCACTGAGAAATCCAGGCTGTTCCCTCATTCAATTATGATGCTGCCAATTCCATTTCCTGGCTTTCGTCTTTCTGGCCAGTGCATGTGGCTCAGGAAAATACACTTCTGCTGTCCTTAGACATAACAGGACTGCACCATAACACTTTTACCTTGGAAAATGAGGAATAGTCACTGATCAACAATATGGATAAATTTCAGGATGAAATACACATAAGCAAAATGTGTAGACAAATAAATTGAGGAAGAAGACATGTTAGGGCTCAGCACCATAATACAGAAAGTTTAACTTGTTAAAATTTGGACTGTTTTAAGATATGTCTTTTACTTGTACATTTAGTATCATGTCCAGTCAGCTTCCATACCACCTGAATTCCTGTGCTTAATTGATTGCTTAATTAAAAGCAACAGTATTCTGTAATAACCTAATCCTCAAATCTTGTCTGGGAGCCTCTTGCTTTCACTACTTCTATTAGAAAACCACTTGAAGTATTGCTTTACTGGTAAGAAAAGCAAGGCTAGTGAAACACAGACAAAAAAAGAGTATCATCTGTAAGAAGCTTGTAAATCTTTTTTTAATTCTTGTCTACTTCAGGGCAAGCATGTAATTATTATTTCCTGTCCCAAAATGCTTTTCCAAGTGAAAAATCTCTTAACCCTTTCTGTCATTTCTGCAATGTGTTGTAACTCTTTGCCTTTGTTTTGACAGTTTAAACAAAATCTTTCCATTTCTTCTCCGTTCTCCCGGTGACCTTAGGAGACATTTTCTGCACTTGCTCGAGATTGAGACCATGCTTTCCACACACAGGTGACTGAGCAGCACAGTCTTCCAAAAGACTATTAGTGTCCTGGGCATTGCTGTCAATAATCTCAAACTTTCATCTCATGCATAGATAAAGACACCCTGATATATATTTTATGCTTACATTTTCCATTTATTTTCATTTTCTCCCCCAAAAGCAACAGACAACTGCTGTCTTACAGTCATTGTGTGACTGACCAATATATCATATTTTTTTCTCTCTAGCTAATGAGCCCTCAGTTTATTCCATCACCTACATGTGCAACCTTGCAAACCATATTAATAAAATTTATTTTATTTCTGGAACTCCAGTACTCAAATATATTAAGTATTTCCTGTGTCATGAACTAGTTCTTATACTGATAATTTCTCCCAATTTTGTCTCAAATATATTATTTGAATTCTTCTGCCCTTTAAAACTAATCATTAATGAAAACATTAAATTACACTGACCATAAGATTTATCCTCTGAGAGAGTCTTGCAGACCAAATATGCATTTCAGAGATCCTATCAGCACATTAGGCTCATTTTTACCAGTGCTAACCTAAGTCTAAGTCTTAAAATTCCTACACTAACCTCCTTCTCCTGTTGCTTAATTAAAAATACCATAGCTGTTACTATTTCAAACACTTCAGTGAAATGCAGGCAGGCTTCTGGTTTTCAGTGAATCGTTTCAACATGAAAAGCACTAAGCTAGTACAATGTGATCTACCTTTTTGAGAACAGAAAACGGGGTGAATGATGATCTATTTGTCCTCAAACATTATCCCCTTCAAAGCTTTTCTTAAAAAGTAATATTAAATAATATAACAAGTCTGTAATCATTTGAACCATTTGAACATCTTCACCCTTCCCTTTCTTCTTATCACTCCGTTTTTTAGTTCTGAGGTGCTAGACCACAATACTGCTGCCAGAAACAATCCAATAACCCTCCCTTTTGTGGGATGGAGCTAATCAGGTTCCCTCATTCTCCTCAGGCAATTGAACATCTCTTTCCTGCACATACTGATAAAATTCATGCTCTCCTCCATGCTGTTTGTTATTCCATCTTCATCTTAATATTTGGTCAGATTCCTTTTTGCAAAGAAAGCTTTTCAAGTACTTTTTCCTGTCCATGGTGTCTTTAGTCTTGGTACATCCTTGCCTCCCAATAGCTTCATTTGCTCTTTCTTTGTTCTCTTTCCATGTATATAAGAGAAAAAAGAATAAAATTACTATTTGCTTTAGTTTCCTATGTAAGGCTAAACTTAGCTTAACTTCTCACAGGTCTCATTTTATTCCTACCCTTTCTGACTTCCAAGATATACTTTTCTTTGCCAATCAGATTCTTTTTCCATTTCCATATTTGGTTCTTCTTTGGACATAATTCAGTTAAGTAAGTTGGACGTGCCTAGCTTCTCACAGGCAGCACTCAGCATTTTACGAGATCATACCCTGCGATGGAATAAATCTGCATAAACTAACTGTGCATAAATTAAGTCTTAAAATGAAAACAAGGCTCTTGAAGAAGAAGAAATATGTTCTGAAACCATTTCCCAACAGAAGGAGGGCAAACCCCTTGAACTTATTTTAGGAATAAGAATTCGTCCCTCTATGGAAGAAATTTATGTTATCTATAAGCTTGCTTCTATTCAGAGTGTTCTTCCTTATTGAAAACAAAAATGTCAGTTCTTAAACAAATGGATATATGAAGCTGTACGCAGTCACTTAACAGCATCTCTTATAATCAAAGAATAAGCATTTAACCTGCACACCAGTCTTCAGAGACAGGACCATGGTCCCAAGGACATCAAGCTTTATTGAACTGCCATGGCTACGTACTGGCGTTCAAAACATGGCACAGGATTTGCTTACCTTCACATCATGTGAGACTGCAGTAGTTTCTTGAATTTATATCTCTGTCCATAAAAGAAGAATCATAGAATCATAGAATCATAGAATGGTTTAGGTTGGAAAGGACCTTGAAGATCATCGAGTTCCAACCCCCCTGCCATAGGCAGGGACACCTCCCACTAGACCAGGTTGCCCAAGGCCACGTCCAGCCTGGCCTTGAACACCTCCAGGGATGGGGACTCAACAACCTCTCTGGGCAACCTGTTCCAGTGCCTCACCACCCTCAAAGTGAAAAACTTCTTCCTAATGTTCAATCTAAACCTGCCCTCTTCCAGTTTGAAGCCATTCCCCCTTGTCCTGTCACTACATGCCCTAGTAAAAAGTCCTTCCCCAGCTCTCCTGTAGGCCCCCTTTAGGTACTGAAAGGCCGCAATAAGATCTCCCCGGAGCCTTCTCTTCTCCAGGCTGAACAGCCCCAACTCCTTCAGCCTCTCCTCATAGGAGAGGTGCTCCAGCCCTCGGATCATCCTCGTGGCCCTCCTCTGGACACGCTCCAACAGGTCCATGTCCTTCTGATGTTGGGGACTCCAGAGCTGGACGCAGTACTCCAGGTGGGGTCTCACGAGAGTGGAGTAGAGGGGCAGAATCACCTCCCTCGCCCTGCTGGCCACACTTCTTTTGATGCAGCCCAGGATGCGGTTGGCCTTCTGGGCCAAGACAAATTGATTAGTATCTCTTATTGAGACAAAACTGAAGAATTCCTGGAGAATCTGAACTATCAACGCTTAATTAAATACAGATTAAGCTTTGCATTTGGCTGATGATTGATTTGGGTGTCTAAGACATTCCCATTAAAGATTTGGGGTATTCCTAAGGCTGGTCTTTCCTAAAAATAAACTAATTCTGAAGATTCTTATTCAGTTCTTACACTTATAATGCCTCTGTCTTTTACTGAACTTCCTGTTTTCCCAGAAGTTGATCTAATTTAATTGTCTTCCCTATTTCAAACCTTTCATACCTCTGTTATCTGGACACACATACCACCTATGATCACATAAGCCTGGTTTCTAGAGGCTAAAATGGGGGAAAAAGAACATATTTCAGAATGCTTTCCTTCCTTACACCCAGCAGCTAACTTTTTTAGAGCCAAGAACAGAAAGAAAGGAAGATAGGATCTGCTCCAACCTAAGTTTTTTTAAATATCCACTGATTTTGTGTCTTACTCCTAACTGCATGATTACAAACCTGTATTAAGAGTTTCTATCAAGTCAGATACATCTAAAAGCTGACATTCTGCAGCCTTTCCTTTTAATATATTTTTTTCTGTGCAGATGTGATATTTTTTACAATTTTCTGACCCCAGTTTTAGTATACCATTTACATACTGGTTTTAAAGATGTGTATAATAGAACTCATCACCAAAAAAAAGCACCAGGACCCAGATTGTTTTCAGCAATATTAGTACAGGCAAGTTGAACTGATATTTTCTTACAGCATGCCAGTAAGATGCAATTAAAAGCTATTATAAATTTTGAGGATTTCAGAGAACTGTTAGCAGTCACAGCTGTCCGAAAATATCTGCCTCAGGGAAAATGTTGATGGTTGACTGTTGCTGATAAGTCCTATATGAACAGACTCTAGATTTGCTCAGAAGACACATTTGCACAGTATGGCTCTGGTATTACTGAATCTGAGATCTCATTCACCATATCAGAGACAGATCTGGGTTTTGCTTGGCAGAGAAAGCTAAGGAACAGTCTTACCAAGCTAACTACTAGTGTGTTCCACAAGAAGAAAGGACTTCACCAGTGTAACATGAAATTTTAAACAATACAGAAGTCTCAGATTTGTTCCTGAATAATAACCAATTCTCACCTCAAAATAAATGTTCTTGATTTTTTTTTTGAAACAACAAAAATCAGTTGGCACCACATTTATCAAGTCTCTCAGTATATGGTACTAAATGGAAAATGTTTTGATTTCCTAATACTTTATTCCCCCCAGGGAGTCAATCCTGGATGAGATGAAATACCCTGACTTTGGATTTTCATGAACTGCCTGGTCTGTGATGAACTCTCCCCAAACTTGCACTGAAAACTTCCCAAAAATTTCAGCCACAGTATGACGGCTCACTTGGCTTTTCTCTTTATCAGGGACTACATCCAAATCCAGAATGTGACAGTTCTATAGCTGGAGGCTGATGCTTCCTCTAAGGCTTTCATTATACTAGCAGCGACCCATGTAAGTGGCATATAAAAGTTCCCATATTCACAAATCCAGCCAGTAAAATTGTTGCCCTGTGATGGTATCAGGTTCTCATATGAAGCCAAGACCATATATTTGAGAAGGACTGGCTTCGAAGAGTATTTCTCTAACACAATTAAAACAGAAGGCCCTTACAAGAATAGAGACAGCCATGCCCTGTACCCAGACGTGCCTAAGAATCCCCAGATAGCAGAGGGAACACTGACTGGGACTAGTCAAATAGAGGTTCCAATGAAAGTGGAAGTTTTTGTCTGTCTTACATGTCTTTTTATTTCACAGAATGGTCAGGGTTGGAAGGAACCTCTGGAGATCATCTAGTCCAACCCCCCTGCCAGACCAGGGTCACCTACAGCAGGTTGCACAGGATGGCATCCAGGAGGGTTTTGAATGTCTCCAGAGTGGGAGACTCCACCACCTCTCTGGGCAGTCTGTTCCAGTGCTCTGCCACCCTCAAAGTAAAGAATTTCCTTCTCATGTTAAGATGGAACTTCCTATGTTCAAGTTTGTGCCTGTTACCTCTTGTTCTATCATTGGGCACCACTGAAAAAAAGACTGTTCCCATCTACCTGGCACCCTCCCTATAAGTATTTATAAGTATTGATAAGATTCCTCCTCAGTCATCTTTTCTCTAGACTAAAAAGACCCAAGTGCCTCAGCCTTTCCTCATAAGAAAGATGGTCCAATCTCCTAATCATCTCCGTAACCCTTTGCTGGACCATCTCCAGCAGTTCCCTGTCCTTCTTGAACTGGGGAGCCCAGAACTGGACACAGTACTCCAGATGCAGTCTCACCAGGGCAGAGTAGAGGGGGAGGATGACCCCCCTCGACCTACTGGCCACACTTTTCTTGATGCACCCCAGGATGCCATTGGCCTTCTTGGCCACAAGGGCACATTGCTGGCTCGTGGTCATCCTGTTGTCCACCAGGACTCCCAGGTCCCTTTCCACAGAGCTGTTTTCCACCAGGTCAGCTCCCAACCTGTACTGATGCATGGGGTTATTCCTCCCCAGATGGAGGACCCTACACTTGCCCTTGTTGAATTTCATTAGGTTCCTCTCTGCCCAACTCTCCAGCCTGTCCAGGTCATACTTTAAGGCGGCACAGCCTTCCGGCGTGTCAGCCACTCCTCCCAGTTTTGTGTCATCAGCAAACTTGCTGATGGTACACTCTATCCCTTCATCCAGGTCATTGATGAATATATTGAACAGGACTGGACCCAGTACTGATCCCTGAGGAACACAACTTGTTACTGACCTCCAACTAGACTCTGCACCACTAACCAGAACCCTCTGAGCTCTATCTGCCAGCCACTGTTCAATCCACCCCACTGTCCATTCATCTAACCCATACTTCCTAAGCTTGCCTGTGAGGATGATGTGGGAGACAGTGTTGAAAGACTCGCTGAAGTCAAGGTAGACAACATCCACTGCCCTCCCCTCATCCACCCATACAGTCGTGCCATCGTAGAAGGCTATCAGATTAGTCAGACATGAGTTCCCCTTGGTGAATCCATGTTGACTACTTCTGATAATCTTCTTTTCCTCCAGGTGCTTGGAGATGACGCCCAGAATGAGCTGTTCCATCATCTTTCCAGGGATGGAGGTGAGGCTGACTGGCCTGTAGTTCCCCAGGTCATTCTTCTAGTCCTTTTTGAAGACTGGAGTGACATTGGCTTTCCTCCAGTCCTCAGGCACCTCACTTGTTCTCCAGAACCTATCAAAGGTGATGGAGAGTGGCCCAGCATTTCATTCTATGTTGCTAAAAATTCCTCCTTGTGGTGGACCCACTGCCACGTGTGATATTTCTCTGGCTTTAACAGGATCAAGCAGGCATTGGGAGGCGGGAGAGGTAAGGAGGTAGTTGTCCTCATCTGTAACAGAACTGGAGACAAAGAGAACTGGAGACTAACATTGCAACTCTCCACTTCTTCAGGATGTTCACATCACTGAGAACAGCAGTATCTAGGCTCCATCCCTTTTTTCTCCCTTCTCACTCTAATAAACTCTCAGCCATACCCTATCACATTCACAGCCAAAATAATGACCATTTTCAGCTACAAAGACAGTAAATGGAGAACAGAAACATCACACTCCCTTTTTCATTCCCTGTTGGTTTTTCATTCCTTAACAATGAAAAAACCCATAAACAAATCCATCAGAAGAAGTGTGGTCAGCAGGTCAAAGGAAGTGATTCTGACCCTCTACTCCACTCTCGTGAGACCCCACCTGGAGTACTGCATCCAGCTCTGGAGTCCCTAACATCAGAAGGACATGGACCTGTTGGAGCACGTCCAGAGGAGGACCACAAAGGTGATCAGAGGGCTGGAGCACCTCTCCTATGAAGACAGGCTGAGAGAGTTGGGGCTGTTCAGCCTGGAGAAGAGAAGGCTCTGGGGAGATCTTATTGCTGCCTTCCAGTACCTAAAGAGGGCCTACAGGAGAGCTGGGGAAGGACTCTTTACTAGGGCATGTAGTGATAGGACGAGGGGGGATGGCTTCAAACTGGAAGAGGGCAGGTTTAGATTGAACATTAGGAAGAAGTTTTTCACTTTGAGGGTGGTAAGGCACTGGAAGAGGTTGCCCCGAGAGGTTGCTGAGGCCCCATCCCTGAAAGTGTTTAAGGCCAGGTTGGATGTGGCCCTGGGCAGCCTGCTCCAGTGGGAGGTGTCTCTGCCTATAGCAGGGGGGTTGGAACTGGTTGATCTTCAAGGTCCCTTCCAACCTAAATCATTCTATGATTCTATGATTTTATGAATACATGATAACTAGTAACACTTTACATGTTCTAACACTTTGTTTCAGTTGATGTATTGGCTTTATTCAGATGAGCTTAAAAGACCTACAGTCTCACTGGTAATTTATTTCACAACAGAAACATAATTGTCTCTCCCTTGTATTATCATAGTGTAAAAGGTCACCACACTCTCATACAGAGCCAATAAAAGTGGAAAAATCTAATTTTTGAAAATTAATTACTTTGCCAGAAATCTTTTTCCTTCCTCAAGCATGGGAGAAAGGTACAGAGGGAGCCCAAGAAATATGTTTGTCCAATAGCATTCAGGTAGGCAGATCCAAAATACCATCCTATGCACCCTTACTGAGACAGGAGGCTCCAGCTCAAGGTTAGGAAAAGCTTGACTGGTGCGGAGGGTCAGCCAGATTCTCACTGTGAGTAGTGGTCCATGCAGGAGGGTCCATCCTGGGAGAGCTTCCTCCACAAGGGAGGGTGCCTACAAGGACAGGTCACCCTCAGCACCTCCATCTTCTCCACTCGCTCCTGCCCACAGCATCCCTCAGCTAGCCCCTGAGGGAATACAAAATTTTGCTCTCTGAAATCTTCCTTCTGTTTACATATGTTAAAGAATAATCAGAAACTCTTGTTAACTCATCACTATCAAAATCTCTACCTCATCAAGCAGGGGAATAGAAAATGACCCAGACATAGACAGACATACAAACAAGCAGAGTTGTTCCTGTTTTCCAGCAGCAATTCTGTCACGCACAAATTCTGTGTCTCAGACAAATAATGACTTGAAGCACTTGACTAAATTACTCCCAACTACTTCTGTCAGCGGTGACTGTAAGATGCGCCTCTCATTTTCAGCCACTGGAAAAACATCTATAATATGTTCTTTGAAGACCTCTGGTGGCAAAGACTGAGCACTGACCTTCCCTCTCTAATTTGAACACAAACATGAAATCTCCATTGGAGAGGTTCATGCAGTAATTTTGAACGGTAATCCGGTGCACCTTCAAACAGCTTGTACAGTGGCTGACTACAGTTTTGCTGTAGGATACAATTTCTGGAACTAATATATCACTGTCCTCATAATACCCAGCATCGTGAACAATTGCATAACTAGAGCTGAGCAAATAATTACTTTAGCTTCTTTTTATGCTACATGGAATTATCTATAAATTCTAACCACCGTAGATGTAATGTTAGATGAAAGAAAAGAAATAAAGTTTATTCAAATTACTAATCATTATTTCAGCTACTTCCTTTTGCCTCCTTCCCCTCTGAACTACAGGGCTAAGGCAGGAAAGGATGAATGCTTATGACATATTCCCACCTCTCCTTCATTTCAAGAAAAAAAAAATAGCATTCCATTTTCCTTTTGTTTTCTTTTTCTTTTATTGATATTAGTTCAAGTAGTCAAAATGATCCAAGCCATTCTATAGAGCTCAAAATCTGGCTGTAGATTATTTTGGTCACTATATGCTAACTAATAATAAAACCTTGCTTTCCAAGATGTAAAACCATTTATGAATTAACATACTGTCAACCTATCCAAACAGCTTTACTTCTTGCTCATTTCCTAAATCAGGATGGTAACATCTACAAAAATACAGCAATATAAATGTCATGAAAGGTTAATTGGCATCCTAGTGTTTTTAGCCACTTTAGAAGTCTCATTATATCCATTTCTCCCAGACAGCAACAACCACATACCATCAAGAAAAAGGGGTCAGGAGTAAAAGGACAGATTCTCTCAATTTGAAGATGGATTTCACAAGAAAGACTGAAATTAGTTTCCTCTCTATTTTTTAAAAAAAAAGCAGAAATGCACCCTTTCATCTCCAGATTTCCTACACATATCAAATGGCCAAAGAGATGCCTTCACATCTTCAATAACGTGAGTGAAAAGCACCACTGCACATGAAGGCAAGACCACCAGCCAGACTGTTTTAATTTTGAAGAGTGTAAATCTTTGGGGACTCAGAGTCACCGCAAGCCACAACTCATACATTCCTCTAAATGCTCAGCACTCCAACCTCAGAAGCTACTTTTTTCTTTATTTAAAGTGCTGCTAGAAGTTCACCAAGCTCTAAGATTAAGCCACAGTGGTCTGATGGAGTCTAGCTCCCCCAATGTCTTAACACACATCTGAACTTGAATATCAGGTCCAAACTGCTCATTACCATGAAAAAAAAAGTCATTCCTCTTATTATAAATGAGAAATGATTGTGACGTAGCTAATTTGCAGTGATATCTTCACAACTTTTTAAATAAAACATATTTAAAGAGGATTTCCCCATTTCTTTTTTACTACTGATTACATAACAGGTAAAGGCTGTCCCTTGTTTAAAGTACTGTGGGGACAGGAGCAGAGATAAAAAATGTCAGTTCCTCTGCAGATTTTGCAACTGATCTGTCATCCACTGTGAAAAATCCAGATATATGGCAACGTGTCCAAATACAATGGCTTCACTGGCTTAAAAATCAGCCTATAATTTCTTTTTTAGACTATTTTATAAGTTGTTCATAGTAGAAGTCACAGTTTGAATCTCAAAGCATGATATACTTCATGGGTGACTAAAACAAGTATTTTGTAATTCCTGTGCTAATAAGGTACGTTGAGGGTGAAACTACAGGAAAATGAACAAGCCAGAAGGATAATGAACTGTATGCAAGATATGCAGGGGACAGCAGCAGTAAGACCTGAATTTATTTCAGAATATCAGAACACCGTCCCTACAGTTGTGAGTGAAATGATCATCAAAGTCATTCAAGTGGTCATTCATCTCTCATATAGCATTATGGATATATTTGGGCCCTCCCACTTGGTCCATATTTCACTTGTGTTCATCAGGGGTGGGCAAAAGACATCAGACTGGCAAAGCACTGCTGCTTTGACTAGCAAAAGGGTGGCTATAAAGATCCAAGATGTGCATTGTTAAGCAAAAGTTGCTTTCACGCTTCACAGATTAGCAGCAAGGTGAAAAGAACACCAAAAGCTCATCTTTATCTCAGGAATTGTATAAAAGCTCACAAATAAAAAACAACAGAGAAATCTGGGAATCCGTCTGTTTCAGTGGAAGAGTTACAACAAAATAAAAAACATTCAAGCGTCTACACAAGAGACCCTGAGCAACATTTTCAAAAAGATTCCACTGTTATCCAATTTACAAAGTCAAAGCTAATCTCACAGAGAAAATAGAAAAATAAACAGGGACAAAATGAAACCCCTACAGGTGAATCTTCATAAGGTTCAATTATCTTTTCCAGCACAGTTTGTTCAGAATATTGTACTGACTTATTCTAGAAGCCTGCTCCTACTATTATATCCTGTAAGTGTAGCTGTCTTATAGAAATGATGTTGACAAAGGTAACCTTGTCTTTGCCTTGAGCAGAAAGGACCACAAATTATTTTTGCTATTGCTTTAAACAGCACATTATGTCCTTTACTTTCAGTATTCACAAGCTACAAGTTGTGCCAAATTCTGATTCTATGAAATTCTATTAGCCAAGAAGGCCAATGGTATCCTGGGGTCCATTAAAAAGAGTGTGGCCAACCAGTGAAGGGAGGTCATCCTCCTCCTCTACTCTGCCCTGGTGAGGCCACATTTGGAGTACTGTGCCCAGTTCTGGGCTCCCCAGTTCAAAAAAGACAGGGAACTACTGGAGGGCTACAAAAATGATCAGAGAACAGGAGCACCCCTCTTATAAGGAAAGGCTGAGAGACCTGTGTCTGTTTAGCCTGGAGAACAGAAGGCTGAGAGGGGATCTCATCAATGCTTACAAATATCTAAAGGGCGGGTGTCAAGAGGATGAGGCCAGACTCTTTTCAGTGGTGCCCAGCAACAGGACAAGAGGCAACAGGCACAAGCTGGAACACAGGAAATTCCATCTCAACATGAGGAAAAAATTCTTTACTTTGAGGGTGACAGAGCACTGGCACAGGCTGCCCAGAGAGGGTGTGGAGTCTCCTTCTCTGGAGATATTCAAAAGTCACCTGGATGCGCTCCTGTCCAACCTGCTCTAGGTGAACCTGCTTTGGCAGGGGGTTGGATGATCTCTGAAGGTCCCTTCCAACCCCTACCATTCTGTGATTCTGTGAATATGAAAATAAGGAACTTTACCAAATCAAGCTTTATTAGTAGCTTTTAATGTTTAAGTATAATACTGTGACATCAGTAGGCAGAGATGCAAAGACTTCACTTTATATATACATCTGTAAACATATGCAATGTAACATACAGACCCCAACAAAATACTGAACTATTTAACTCCAATACTAGTTGCAATAACCCTCTGACTTCATGACAATCAGTGTAAGCTCATTCGTGCTGACTCCTAGGACTGAAGTGCAGAGAATATCATAGATACTAATGTATACTCCATTACTTGAAAAAGTGCATTTTCCGTACATGGATGTAGCTTAATATAATAATGCTACTTCACCCAGGATGGTGTAAGAATGTAAGCCAGGCAAGTTTGTAGAGATGTAGTATCTTTGCTTGGACCGACTGATACAGCCAGAATAAAATCAGACAAGTTTCTGGACATTTCTTCAAATCTACAAAATTGTCTGAACTAAATTTCCCTCAAGCAAACGTGGAGATATAATTTTCCTTTGAAGCTTAAAGTTCACAGAAAATTGGCTATAGTAACCATTTGGTCAAATCATAGTTCTAAAGCTGGTTCCCATTAGTGCAAAGTTATTTATTTCTTTCTTATGCTGGATTGCCAAGTTTCACCTGTGATAAGAGAAAATGACATATTTCCCTCGTCCATAGGCAGACCACTTTTCAAAAGTCAATAGGTAAATAATTCAGTAGAGTGTCAATCAACAGGAATTATAACTTGAGCTATAACTCCCTCCAGCACTAAGCTATAGACCAATTTCCGTGCACTCTTCCAATCTTATAAAAGCAGATTTGAAAACTCTATTTTCAGCAGCCTGCAGATCTATCATAAGGAATAATTTAATATTCATCATTTAACATTTACACTACAGATGGTCCAGAAAACACAATATAGTTATCTCAGGTTCCAAAAATGAGATTCTCAGTGCTTTTGCAGAAGTTGGAACAGGGGAGATTTTGATAGCTGATTGATAAGCTCCCAATTCAAAAGGTATGTTCAGATGTACATCTTTAGCCTAAGTTCAGCAAAACCAGAAATCTGACCCTAAATGACTTGAAGTCACCTAAGCTAGCCAGGAACGAAACAACGAGGAAAGGTGTGGGATGTTGTTACTCACAAAGATGATCTGGCCACAAGGAGATCCCACTGTTGCCCAGACATAGTCTGCTGTTAATCAGTCTCTTCAGTCCTGAAATTAGGTACCCACCTTCCAGAAATAAGAAGGGAAATCATCACAAATATCTATCAGCTCAGAGAGTAGTGCCCTTATTGGACCATAGAAAGACTGTCTTCATTTCTATATCTGATATACTTACTCCAAACTGGTGCTTTGAACGTCTATCCCAGGTGAGTCTCCTTGCCACTGCTTCATTTCTCCAAAGTAGATGACTCAAGTTCCTCTTCTAAAGTTTTAAAAAGTCATAACTGGGCAAAACACAAAATCTATATTTCAGTGATAAAGAAACTCTCTAGGTTCTGGGAAAGAGGGATTTAAACCCCTTCTGCAAACCCAGACGTGCAGGAATTTCAGCAATGGCCTTCTACATTCTAGGACAACTCTTTAGCCATGAGTGGAGTTATGTGAAGTCTAGTTAATCTTTTGACCACTTTTGTGAAGGCCACTTCTGCTTTATTGCACCTCTCCAGGATTGTCGTCACATGCATAATAGGCCAGGGAATGCCTCATCTGAGAATCACTGAGGGTGGACTTTGAGACTTCGGTTTCAGATACGGTTCCTAGCGGTCTGCATGGATAACATCAGTCCTTAGATAGCTTTGTACTACTTGAATGGCTGACACTCAAATGATATATTATTATCAATTGAGATGAGAATTAAGAGTTCTAGTGACGTACACCTACAACTTAGGTACCTAAAGATGACTAAATCCATAGGTAGCTTACTACTTTGAGGATCTAGAAGAGCTTATAAAGATGTCCAAATAGATTCATACTGGTCATTCCACATGTCAGAGTAAAACAATTCATCTGCTGCGATTCTAATGCTTTGCTTTTTAAGAGTCTTTGTAATGACTGTTTCAAATGTAAAAACCTAAGGGGCTCTCTAAACTCTGTTTGATACATGTTTTTTCTTGTTTAGAACTTGAAGAATAGATTTTACTGAGACAGAGTATGAAATGAGAAAGTTTGTAAAATGACAGCTGCAATCATTTAAAAAGAAAGGGAAAGTACCTGTTCTGAAATTGTATGATACTGTGAGTGCATGATATCATAAAAATAATTTCATCCATCCTGTCCCCAGGAAAGTATGGATATTTAAAATACAAAATAAAATGTACCATGTCAAAAAATTCTCCACAGAGCTCTTAGCCCAGGACAACTTGAGACTGCAGCAAAATAAGAAGCTCCACTGATGCTAGAGCAAGTCCAGTTGTTTTGGGGCATTGCTGTCTCAGTGATTTTGCAAAGACAGAAAACGAGCCCATTTGCAAAACTGACATGTGGCCATAACTTGAGTTCACTTTATATGGATGATGAGTGGCATAATCCATATAACATACAGCAGCAAAATAATTCTGCTCTGTACTCATCCTTTGTAGTCCTTCAGCAGTTTTATAACTGCATCTTGGCAGTAACACTTTAAGATTTTTTTACTTTCTTTCATTAGTAATTATGAATGATGTTCATCAATATCCTTCTGGATTCTTCAAATGCTTTCAGTATTCTATAATACATATTCTACATAATTTGTGGTCTAAAACAAACATTTTCTTTTGAATAATTTATACAACGACTTACACTTGTATTACAGACCAAGTTTCTTTTCTTTCACAACATAATTAAAACAAGATGAAGAGTTCAGGTTACAAACCCAAGCATTGTATTAAGCCTCTTTTCTGTGATTTTCGTTACGAGAAGTATAGAAAACTATTGCATTAGCCTATGACTTGCAACATCCCCTTTACATTTATGTAAATGCTGTATTCTTCTGTTTTGTTGTATGATACTATGTTTTGACCCTGTGTTTGGCTTCTGTGTTTTGTTATTGGATTAATAAAAATAGGCCTCAAACTATTTTAAGCCTACATTTCTTCTGCTGTTCTCACCCTCATTGTTCTTGAAAGAACTGGAGCCCTAGATGCATTATCTAAGGAAATACGAGTTAGACAAGCAACTGGTTCCAATCGCAGGTCATAATCTCCCTACCCCATCAGCCTCATCTTGCTAAACCCTCCTAAATCCCCCAGCTTCTGCTCCTCTAATCATGAGGGTTAGAAGCTGCAAGGGCTGCTTTTCACTTCATTAAAATTTCCTTTTAATCTTTTATAATCTGTTAGCACAGTACATAAACACCCATCAGAAGCTTATTCCTTCAATTTCACAAAAGGGGATAATTTTACTATACATTCCATATTTGCAAAGTTAAGCTTCATTTCACACCACCATAAACCTTGGTCAAAAGGACGAATAGTTAAGCAGTTGAGCAAATGGCATTTACAGCTACAGCTGGGTGCATTATTCATTGTGAAGCATTTATTTGGTAAGTTAAACCTTGGTTTTGCTTATGAAACATCTGAAAGCTGATCCCAAACGATTTCAGTACACGGGGCTCTTTTCAGAAAGTACATTTTGGACTGTGTTGTTGCCTGTGTGCCCCTTGCGTGACTGGCTGTCTAAATCAGATTAGATTAGTTTTCCTTCCTGAGGGGGTGACTAAAACTTCTTTTAAAGAGGAACAACTGCTTATCCCAAGCACATATTGAATAGGTCATCTTCTGTTGCAAATTTTCAAAATTTCAGTGAGTAAATTAGCAATTATCTCAATATTCAGTCCCAATTATTAATAAACCATATTTCCCCTAAAATACTGTTATCACCTTATAGCTCTACATAACTTACACAACTTTAAAGTCCTATGGCAGAAATGCTCTCAGATAAATCCTCTAGGAAACCACAATGCAAACCTCAATACACACAATGCAAGCTTACAACATAAACTGAGAAGTAAAAAATCTCAAACTATGGCATTCTTTCAAACTACATTCTCTGAAAAGTAACATAAAAGAGGACTCACTTATGAGAGCAGCAATTTAGCATCACTTTCCCTCTTTCCCTCTGTAAAAGTACAGCAGTATTTAGATTGGAAGGGACCGCTGGAGGTGATCTAGTCCAAACAGGGCTAAATTCAAAGCTTTATTCCATTCCGTTCTCATTCTAGCCTTTCCTTATAAGCACATCATGACAGAATATGTTCATGTTCAAGACAAAGGGAACTGGCAAATTTCAACCTAATGTTGGCTATATCTGATTTATTATTCTTTTCCTTAGGTTTCTCTTCTCGGGGTGGGTTTTTATTTTGCCATTTTGGTGGGGTTTTTTGTAAACACAAAGCATTGAGGTCCTCTGTTTTTTAGAAGCCAGAAACAAACATGAATAACATGAATATTCAGATTAATACTCTGTTCCTTGTACCCAGCAGCCATCTCTAGTCATAAATATAGGCCAGCTCCTACTCTCCAGAGTGATCCCATTTGGAAATACACAAAATTGTGAATTGCATGAAGGTTCTGAAGCACTTCCTTGAAAACAGACCCCACAGAGCTGCCTCTTGCAAATCTGATGAGGCACTGTGACTGAGTATTTTCTCATATACAGCTTTGATAATATGTTTAAAAAAAAAATTGGGGTTGGGGATTGACATATGGGTCGCTAGTTCTAAGTATGGTTATGTATGGAAATATGAGGTTCTACACTATCCCAAATATTTTATGGCACTCTGTTTGTTTTGACACTTCTTCCTAGTTAGTTAATAGTTCTCAGTTCTGTTCTTTTTTTTTTTTTTTTTTTTTTTCAGCTTTAACATGCATCCCTACTCTTCCAGTACACACAAAAATCCCCTTGTCTTCATTGCCATTTCTGGACAAGAAAGGCAGTGTGTTTCCTCACTCCCAGAATTTTTTTGGCTCTCAGAAGTCAATAACTATTGGGCTTCATACAGTCATATATAGTAACAGAGCAGCCAAGTATTACAATTGCTAGCCTAGCAAAATGCTTCAATAGAGTAACTCCAAATTTATAGCAGTGCAACTGAGACTACAATTTGCATACTATCAAATGCAGCAGAAGCTTCTCAGAACAGCTTCCCAGTAAAAACTGAGTGACAGTGAAGTAAGGAACATAAGGTTAAACTCCATCTGCAAATGAGCTCCTTGGTTCTTTTTACAGTACTCAAAATAAGCACCTTCCTATTCCACTTTATGTTTAATTTTCTTTTCCCCCAGAACACAGTGAAATGAGTGGGTGTTGAAGGAAAAAATCACTCTTCTTGCTCAGGGAAGAAGGGCTTTGCTTCCATTAGGTATTCATCTGAAAGTCAGGCTGCAAACACTTCTTCCATTCCAATCTTCACATGGAATAAAGGACAGCATCTGAATTTAAAAGGCCTCACCTTTTCTCCACAAAACACATGAGGAATCTGCATCACATTTAAACAACAGCAAGCAAGTTTTGAAGTTAACTCTAAGTGGCACTGGGAAAACTGATTATGAAGTGGTAGCAAATCATTGAAATTTAGCAGTAAAAGCTCCTTGGAAATATTGTCAGGCTCTTTTAAATCTTCCATCACTGATTTCAACATTGCATCCCCCTAGACTTGCACCAACACTGTACTCTATTTGTCCACTCACTTTCCTCCTGTGATGACTCCTCCCCTTCTGCTAACAACATTATACACCATAACAACTATTCTATCTTCCATAGGAAATAATAGCTGCACCATTAGAGGATTTTTGAAACCTCTCACCTCAAAACCAACAGGGCGAGGGAGCTGATTCTGTCCCTCTACTCGGCTCTTGTGACACCCCCCCACCTGAAGTACTGCATCCAACTCTGGGGCCCACAACACAAGAAGGACATGGACCTGTTGGAGTGGGTCCAGAGGAGGGCCGCAAAGACGATCCGAGGGCTGGAGCACCTCTCCTAGGAAGACAGGCTGAGAGAGTTGGGGTTATTCAGCCCGGAGAAGAGAAGGCTCCGGGGAGAACTTTTTGCAACCTTCCAGTAATTAAAGGGGGCCTACAGGAACGACAGGGAGGGACTCTATCAGGGACTGTAGTGATAGAACAAGGGGTAATGGTTTAAACTGAAAGAGGGTAGATTTAGGTTAAACATTAGGAAGAAATTCTTTACTGTGAGGGTGGCAAGGGACTGGAACAGGTTGCCCAGGGAAGTTGTGGATGCCCCATCCCTGGAGGTGTTCAAGGCCAAGTTGGATGGGGGTTGGAACTAGGTGATCTTTAAGGTCCCTTCCAACCCAAACCATTCTATGATTCTATGAAAACTGGTTTGAAATTACATAAGTTTCTATAGACAGGAGATAAGTGCATTGATTTTAAAGCACTGAATGTAGTTAAAAATACCCTTGACTTTCCCTAATGAAATTTAGTAACCTTCTTCACAAACACAATAGAAAGCTTTCAGTATGTTAGGATGCCACATTCCCACTCCTCCAAATATTGCTGAAGGCTGCCAAGAAAAAAAAAAAAAGGAGTGTCAAAGATAGAATGCTGCCAGGGACACAAAGCTGAAACTAGTGCAAAAAAAAAAAATCCTTAGAAGTCCATCCAGCTATTCCTCCTAGTGGCTGAGACCAAGAAAAGAAAAGTTAATCAGATACTATTACTGCTTTTAAAAAAATAATTGTTACATCTTTTGTGTACAACAGTGCTTGATGTTCTGAAGGATACAGAGATTATTGCATGGATGCCTGGGGAAGTCACCTTGATTACCCAATCCAGTCTCCTTTCGAACAGCAGTGACCAGGATACCCAGCTTAGAAGGATCCATAAAGCGTCTATTCCCCATGCTATGTTTCAAGCATCACAGAACACTTCTGGCAAACTAAGACCTATAGGAAAGAATCAAAGCCACCATCACTGGAAGAAAGAGGGAGACTGAAATTATCACTACTGTCTTTGAATAGGCAGTGGCAGAGATTGTTACACTAATTCTCAGTGGGACTAAATTGTTCTTAGGAGGGGTCTCTCCCGCCACTGACTCCAAAAGAGGTGAAACTACTATACAGAACTACGCTTTAGTGAAAGTGCTTCCATTAGGCAAGGTAAGTCTCCATTCTCTATTAACTATTTCTTAAATCTGCTTTAGCAACCATATCTAGACACCTAAATTTTAAAGTACATTAAAAGCACAAGAGGGAGAAGGAAACTCCCCCTGCAGGATTTGTGAGGCTAAGCTGTCAGCACTGACCCAAGTTCTAGTGGGATTCACAGAGAGGGCTGCTGCCCTGGTTATCATACCTGAGCTGAAATCCAGGATGCACAGTTCAGAGCCACCTGAAAGGGTCTGCCCAGAAGGAGTTTGTGAGAAGAAGGGTGCGTGAGCTCAGTGAGGAGATTGGTAAGAGCCAGGGAGGCTCCAGAAGACTGGAAAGCTCCAGAAGGGTGAGGGGTGGGGTGGGGTGGAAATCCCTCTTTCTTCCTCACAATCTTTCACCTGATTACTACAGGCTTCTCACCCACACCCTTCTCTCTACTCATAACACCCAAATACTCTGGCACTTGCCCCTGTCTCTGAACACATACACACACCTGTTAGCAGACCTCTTGTTTAGTCAATCTTCTTCCTATTGTGTATCAGTAGGATTTTGGATGCGAGTCTCTTAGTAAGGACATGCCTAGCCCAGAATTGCCTCATCTTGGTTATTTACTGTCAATATCAATTAAATATATTAACATCTAACCAATCGAGCCACACAGTTTGCATTATTTTAATCCCTTTAGCTGCTATTTTTCAAAGTCACCATTTTTAGATCATATAAATAATCTATCCTCTCCTGTAAAGAAATCTCTGTTTACAATTTCAAGATGCACAGTTCCCTTTTACTCCACTTTTAGTTCAGAGTTTGCTTTTAGCAGACAGACTTGATTTCTGTCGTCCCAATTGTTTCCTTATATTATTTGGCTCAAGTTGTGCTCAGTGAGGTGTTTCAGTCCACCCTGCCCTTTCCTAGACATCTTTTAACACAGAAGGTAAAATGGCAACATCACACTTGACATTTAAACTTCCGTCCCAATTGCTTCCAGCCATCCACAGATTCAAGGTAAAGCCAAAGTCTGATCCAACGGCATGTAACAAAAACACAGTTGATTTATTTAAGCCATAATTCTTTGTGCACATATGACATTTTCAGAAAAGCCCAGTAGGTATGTCTCCGGAGAGGGCAAATGTCCAAATACACAGTCATTATGTTGATTTTGCCTAGTGTCTCTTCAATGCGAGGTTGGCCATGTGCTAATTCAGCTCACGGTCAGCACAATACTATGCTTACAAGAGTGAAAAGCAGCATGGTTCAGAAGTTATGTACTGCCCAGCCTGAGTAAAGCTGAATGCTTTATTTAGTAGATTTGTATTGTAATGAAACCTTGCTGAACATTTTCAAAAGGCAAGTCAGTGTCTTTAGAAGTACATTAAAAAATCATCAAAATATCTATGCACCTTAGAAACCTAAATTAAAATTCCATTAAAATTATTAGGATTTAGGAATCTAACCTGTTTAGATACTTAAAAAAATCCTAATGGGAACCTACCTAATTGCAACATTTAAGCATATAAGTATTTTTTTTAATAACCCATCCCAAATGACATTCATCAAGAATAACATGCTATTAAGAAACATCAGATTACAGTTTATTATTACTTTCAAAACTATAAAACAAAGTCATCTAATAGTGCAAATAGCTTGTGTAAACACAGTTACAACCCTAAATCATATTATCCTACTGAAGACTCTGACTCTTAATTCCACCTCTATTTTATCTCTATGCTTTTGGATAATTTCTCTAAGAAACGGGGATTACTGTTCCCCCACCTTTTCCCCACCTTTTTTCACTTTCCTTATCAACTTGAGAAGTTTTCATAGCGAGTTCTGTCTGTGTATTCACACAGCATTTCCGAAAGAGTTTATTTGGGCATATCTGCCCTATTAAAACAACAATAAAACACTTGACATGAGCTTCTTAACAGTAACTGGGTTAGAGTGGGTCATTATTCACACAGGTAAAACACTACATACCTTCAGAAAGAATGGTGTCCTACTCTAGCAGGTATCACTGGGAGGTTCAGGAAAAGTTCGAATTTTGTATCTATGCTTACATATAGAATGAAACACCTACGTGCTTATACAGACAACACAGGCTGAGTCTGCCTGCTGTTGCCTTCTGGAAAGAAGGACACACTTGGGCATGTCAGAGGTCATATGTAAGGAATTACTATATTGATAGGAAGCTCAGAGGCAAATCTGCTTTGAGATAAATGTGGAGATGCAAGAATTCAGCATATAGCCTTAACTGCATTCTCAGTGTCAGTACTCTGCCAAGAAAGGAAAATGTAACACAAGGGTCTTCTATGGCTGAAGCCATTTGCAGCTGCACATCAAGTAAAATTTTTCTGCCCTGAATTAATGCACAAACATGGACAGCCACACTAAGACCAAAAGAGAGAATGTCCAGGCCCAATGTCCACTATTTACCCAAATCTCCTCACATGGTTTCTTCCTACACATTTATAGCATCTCATCTACACACAGACCACTATTTTATTTTCACAGAATCGTAGAGTGGTTAAGGTTGGAAGGCACCTCTTGTCTAGTCCACCCAACCTGCTCAGGTCAGGGTCACCTACAATAAGTTTCCCAGAGCAGACCAGTCTGGTTTTGAGTATCTCCAAGAACGAAACCCCACATGCCTCTCTGAGCAATCTGTCTCCATGATCGATTGCTACTATAGTAAAAAAAAAATAAATTATGTGCCAAGACCTCTCTGGGCAGAGAGGTTGTTGAGGCCCCATCCCTGGAGGTGTTTAAGGCCAGGCTGGATGGGGCTTTGAGCAACCTGGGCTAGTGGGAGGTGTCCCTGCCCATGGCAGGGGGGTTGGAACTCGACGATCTTCAAGGTCCCTTCCAACCTAAACCATTCTATGATTCTATGTTTAAGTAAAATTTCCTGGTTTTCCGTTTCTGGCCATTTCCTCTTGCCCTTTCACTGGATATCACTGAAATAAGCCCAGCCAAATCTTCTTCACTCTTTCCCATCAGGTATTTATACACATCGGTGAGATACCTCTTGAGCCTTCTCTTCTCAAGGCTAAACAATCCCAGAACTTGAGTTTTAAAATTCCAACTCCTGATGACCTTCAATTACCTAGAGAAATATGCTCATGCAGAAACTGCTTTTAAAAACAAACAAACAAAAAGCCATTACAGGCTGAAAATCAAGGTTGAAATTTAAACCTGTTCTGGTATATCTGACTGACAAAAGCATGCACATTTGCACTGCAGACACTCTTGTGTTAGAAGTTACACCTTCCAACGGTGAAAATGATCCTGTATCACGTCCCTTGACAGCAGTGATAATGTGTACTGAGTTGATTACAGGTTAAATGAATATTGAAAGCAAAAAAGAGGAAAGAAATGGAAGGAAGATTTTCTTTAAAGGAGACACATTAAGATCAACTCTTCTTGCTATATAAGTAAAGAAACAAATGAAATCAAGCATGATTTAGTTGGAATATGAAAGGTAATACAGAGAAGACTCTGTAGCAGATGTAGTTCAATAAATTGAACTTCAAATAGTTATTAAAAGACCAAGAAGAAATACTGAACATTCACTCAAAGAATATTTCAGCTAAAGACAGAACCTTCAAATTATGCATAAACCATTCACAATAAAAAAAAAGAGAAAGGATAAATTAAAAATTATTGCAGATAGTTACAGGTCAATACAGCTGAGCAGACACCATAAAGCTGCCTGTCCTGTCTGAAAGAATTATCTGTCTTTCCAATAGCATAGGCTAGAGAGCACTTTGTCCCGCAGAGACATAAAAAAGCATGCCAAGTGCCAAGTGTCCGTCTACCTCTTTGACTTCTTCAAGGATTTTTTCAAGAGGTTGTAAATAAACTCCTCACAGGGCATCTGTTACTAGTGGTAAGTGGCCCACCCAGATCATCTTCAAAGCCAAGGAAACTATCGTTAACCTCACATCTTCAAAATCAATGGTTTAGTCACCAGGCTGAATATCAAGGCAGACTTTAGACTGCATTCCTTCATTCTGAAATAGATACGAATAATCCCTTTAATTCTAAACTCCTTCTCCTGTAGGAGGACGTAGTGAGGTTCACAACTTCGCATCACAACATGCAGTAATAAATGCATTAGTAGTGTCCACACTCTAAATTCCTGTAGCTTGTAATTCTTCTTAGCCTATTTCTAGATATAGGACAGCCAAGTCTTCCAAGAAACTCAGTTCTGGAAATTTATTTTACCATGTATTTACTGGGTAAACTTTACATAATTTGTCACTATACTATAGAAGGGCTGCAGCACAACCTTTGTAACCATTACTGGCCTCCATTTACATTACTGGTCCTCCAACAATTCAAGGTCCAGGGTTTCCAGAATCAGAACAGGATGGGCTTGTTTAATACTATCTGGAACCTCTCCTGTGGCTAACCAGCCACAAGAACTTGGCCCTGCCAAGAACTGCCCCCAGAGATCCACCTGACAAATGTCTGAAATCTAATCCACCTAGACCTGGCTGAGCAACTTCTCATTTCTGTCATGTTCTTGATATAACCTCAGCCTGTATTAGATGATCAAACGCAGTGTTATCTGCACTTGCCATCCTTTCACGATAGCAAAAGAGGAGGAGCAGTGTTGCACTAAGGGGCAAAGTAGTTTTGGCAGAAAATAAACCCCCTTGCGTTCTAACACTCCCCACCGAGGTGGGAGGCTGGGTGCGGCCAGGTTTAAATTCGGAGTGACGCCCAATTCACCACTATCAGTCCAGGTGCATTTAATATAATAAACTGTTAGAGTTCTGGATACACTAATAGCAGACTGCACCTTCAGGCCAGTCGTGCTCATGAACTGACATGGCCTCACTTCGGTCACGTTCAATGAGAAAACCCAAGCGACTAGCTGCCTACACAGTGGAGTTTATTTAAACAACAGATACACAAGTTCTTTTGGATTGCCAGTGATAGTGACTGCCTGCAAAGCACGTGCGAATACTAAAGATGCTAGCAATATAGCTCGGTTATAAAAGCACTAAGTTATAAAACCACTCTATATAGAGATTTCTAAGTTTCCCAGGGAAGCACTTGGTATAGCCAAGTGTTCGAATCTTACCCACAAGCATCCTTACTGGGGGGAAGAGAGGCTCAGCCCATCCACTGGTCCCAGAAGTCCATGATGGTATCTTCCCTCACATCCCCCTTTTCTTGGGCTATTTTTATACTATTTTTTTATCTTCAAGGTGGAGTTTGAGTGACTCCAATCATAAATACTTTCATTATGATTTCTCATCTTGCATTTAAAGGTATAGTTTACGAAAAATTCAGGGCACAGACTCCAGGAGGAGTGGTCGCACCTTGAAGGCAGGTAGCTTTTGGGATGGAGGTGTGTTTTGGTATTATAATGACATTATAATGAGCAAAGCTCACTAAAGGACAGCATTTCATCAAAAAAATGACAGATTGTTGGCTCAGGGTAACAAGTAGGTAGTCTATCAGTTCTATAAGACCTTCGAGGGCTCCATTTGGTCCCCAAGTTCTCAGTTTATCACAGAGTTTTAGCCGTGGTGTCTCCACTCTGCTCCATCTTTCGCACTGTTTTCCTTCCATGGTGCCATCTCGTTCCCATGTTTTCCAGATTATAACAGGGTTTGGCCTTGGAGTCTCCACCCCACTCCACTCCCTGTGTTGCTTTGCAACCAATATTGTACAGGGAATCACAGATGTAGCGGATTCTTCACATATCAGCTGCGGCTGTATTTTACCCTTTTGATTTTATACCTTTCCTTAATGTGTGACCAATGCCGTATTATTGATCATTTTTAGTAATCATTCCACAAGCAGTTACCTCTCTTCCCCTACCAGTCTCAGATCCGTTGTGGGATTCCACTCTACCAATATTCAGTATTATCCAGGAATAACAAAGTGATTTTCAGTAATGGAATCACAGGAACACCCCTCCCTAAGAAATTACGTGCCCTTTTTTTGCCCGAGATTTTTTATGTTTTGCTTTATGGTGACTGGCTTTCTTGCTTTTAGTGGGAGTGACAATCTGTTGGAAGAGAGAGAATGTGAAAAAAAAATCAAATCTGTTTCACATTTGCTGTTCTCTGGTCCCAGACACAGGGGACTTCATATTAGCTGTTGTGTACATTTCTAATTCATGGGGGTTTTTAAGTCCCTCAACTCGTCTTACTTGAAGGTCTTGTGTCAGTAGGGTTCTGGTACACTACTAGGATACAATGTATGTGGAGTCACATACTGTTTGCCAGCGTGTTACCAGTCTGGTTTTGATACTACCTCAAATTTTGTCATTGCTAGCTTACTTCACAGTCTTCATCATCAGCTTGTTGATGTTCCATTTACTTTGACAATTCTACCCATTTGATAAGTCCATTTACTTTGCAATTCTACACATTTCATAAGTTTCGTCCTTCATGAAAAAGTAGTTCTTGTGCAATCTCTCCCGCAAGCTTTCTCGGGGCTACATTTATCAGACTCAGTTTTGATTACAGGACATTATTCTTTTGGACCAGACCAGACTTTGTGCTAACTCAATGCAAACTTCACAGGTCTCCCTACTCTGCTGCACTTTGGTTACATCACTGGTTGAGGATCGCTCATTTAGCACAGGATGCACTGGAAAACTGCTTTCACTGCTTCCATCAGATATATTTCCAGTATGCATGGTCTTTACAGAACCAGTAGGCCAATTTCTCAGTAGACTCTCTTACCAACGGCCAACTTCAAGAGTTGCTCTTGCCTCAGGAAAAAAAAACCCTCAGTGGAGCTCCAGAACAAGGAAACTTTTATCTGCTTCTGAGTTAAAAGGTGTCTTCTCCAATGACAGAAACCCTGAGTACAGAAGAGTTATCAGAAAAGACTTATGCATGGCCAAGCAGACACTATAAATGTTGAAGCTATTTCCTGCCTGAAATGAAACACAACTGTCTACTCCAACAACTTGGTGCAACGTGACCCTATACAGTTTCAGTCTTCCCATCTGCTCCTTTCCACTTCCATTTTGGGAAAGGCTGCTTAGGCAGTTCCATTCCAAGTCACCACTTGCAGTCTCATAATCTGAAACAACCATACAGGTAGAATTTCATAGATCAGTCACCCACTTCAAGGCAATACCAGTTTTAAGCAAAATAGTTCACTACTAGAGAAAATACTTGCCTCATTATGTAAAGCCAAATCTTATTTTTAGATTCTGCCTCATGTTCCCTTGTGATATGCTCCAATAGGCCGACGCAGAAATTAATACAGGAAAAAGTATCAAACTTGGGAGATTTTCATCCTGTGTTCTTCTAATCACCTTTCTTTGTTTCTTTTAAACAGCAAGCTCAACAAAACACAATGCTAAAGAATGATGCTCCCACAAGACTTAAAGAAGTAGAATCATGGGAGGTTTCTGCTGAGCAAAGGCTAAGAACAGGAATGCTGCAGCTTCTAAGCTTTCTGCTTTTAAATATTTAGTAGCTATACAGTCTTTAAAGAAAAAAGAGCTTTCTTTTGACTTTATCGTTGTCAGGCAGCATTAAACACCCTGAACAGATGAGTACAAGATGAAAGATTGCCATAGAAAACTGCATACATTATGATGTCTCAACTTTGCCAGTCAGTGACAAAAAAGCAGAATGCCCATTACACTTTTTCCCCAGTAGAAGGTAGAACAGTGCCACCCACTGCTTTTCCAGTGTATCCCCTTACCTTTTGAGTCAACTGCAGAAAGCTGAAGTTGGTACTTTGCAATTACAAAATAGCCAGCTCATGCTAAGCCTTCCTCCCTTTCTCCCTCACTCCAGTACTGTGTTCTTCCACCAGGTTACACGTGCAGAGTCATATTTCAGTCACTAGTAAAGCAGCACAAAGGAAAAAAAGTTCTTTGATTTTGCTCTACTACAGCTGAGACCTCAGGAGAGACAAAGGCCGAATCACAGAAAAATGAGTGTTTCTATTACCCTGGGAGCAGGAGTTTCTTTGACTCTACATGTCAGCTTTCCACAGCCACTAGTTGTATGCAACTCGTACAGTTTCAAGCTGAAGGCAATACCATATTGCACCAACTGTAAAGATTGTCTGCAGGGTCAGAATACCCAACTGTGGTGGGTTTTTTTTAATATACTACCATTCATTTTGCACCATCCCTTTGGCATACCAGAATACAAGTATCAATCACTGACTTCTAAGTTGGTCACAGGTCATGCTCTGTAATCAACATGCCTACCCAGCAGTTTATCTGCTGTTCCTACATGAAACATCCATTTAACCCAAGGATCAGCAGTGATGAGAACTAGTAATACTCAAGCATTATTAAGACAAAGAGTGCTTAAGAACTTTTTACTTCTGTTAAAAAGAAACCAGTACTCAAGCACATCTTGCTTATCTATATTACCCTCTGCTGGTGGAGAAAGCAGCAACTATAGTTTCGTTCCAACATTAGCAGAGTACCAATCAAGTAAGACTCTACAATTACCTCATCTTGCATTAGCAGAATACTCTGTAAACCAGTTTACCACAGGAAGCAGGATCCCAAATTGCTCAGCATGAAGAATGTGCAGGCAAATATTTCAACAAGAGTCATGTATGATTCAGTACTCTCTTTAAAAACAAACACCTTGACTCTTAAGAACAACACTGGAAAATTCCAAAAAGGTCAGTTGCAGTATACAGAACTATATAAAACTGTAGGCATGTCCAAATACCTCAAAACCTGTTTAGTTACCTCAAAACCAGATATATTTTGTTGATAAGTAAATATTCCTAAACAGTCCTTAAATCTTTTATCTTATTAATCAGCCTCTAGTCACGGTTTGGGCTCGGATGTGGTCTACTAAAAACGTCCAAATATCAGCAATGAAAACATCAAGTTGTCCACAGCTGAAATCAAGATCATCAGCTAGAGGGAAAATTGTAGAGTCCAAATGCATTTTAGAGTTCTGTGATCCCTGAGTTGACGGCTTAAAAATGTGTAAGCATGCTTATAATAATCTTTGGAAGCAAGTTTCATCATGTTTATACTACTGCCCAATAAATGTCTAAAAATTTCCCTTGCTATGCAACTAAATTACCAACCCTTCACTTTTAAGAAACACTTCTTGATCTGAGCTCACTTTGTCCTTGGAATGAGTAAGCATTTAAGACAACTGATTTCTTTTCAGGCACAAAATACGAAATTTTTCACTGGTCCTGAATATCAAGACAGCAGTTACCTAGTGACACAATCAGATGCTCAAATGAATTCATACTTTGCTGTGATAGTTCAACATAGAGCTATGGATCTGCTAAAATAAAGTATTGACGTGACTTTGACTTAGTGCAATACACTTCTAACAGTAAATATACAAAAGACATTAAGGTATTCTAGACATTTATTTTTCAGTGTACAGTATGATACATTTAAAATAAAGAAATAAGGCCCAAATATCGTAAAAGATATAGTGTTTGCTAGACAAATACTTGACTAAGAACAAGGCATATTCTAGCCCATACTTCATGGAGTTACAATGAAGTTCAGGCACATAAACAGGAATACTTTATTGCTTAATGATTTACAACTCTTTTGGCCTATTTAACAGAAAACGAACCAACTGAAGCAGAACTTCATCATTAAAGCCTTTTACACTACCATCTTCCACAACATCATACAATGGCTTACTGTCTGTACCCCAACAAATATTCTTCCGAGTGTTATTTTGAATGGTTTCTACAGTTAGTGCTAAAGTATTTAGCTGGTAACAAAAGAAAGCGAAGTATTTTCCATCAGTCACTACTGCCTGCGATACAAAAGGACGGGTCACATCTGCTTCACTCCAGAAACCTATAAAATAGAGAAACAACACTAGTTATACAGGACTCAAAATTCCTATCAGCACATGCATCTAAACGCTGATCCTGAAATACAGAAAAATACTGGGAATTGCATCAGCCACTTAGTAAGGGAAAAAGTCCTGTTTGCTTTAGCAACACAAGCATTCTTCATACAAACTAACTAAAATGCAACCACCAATTAAGGATACTTCCAAGATCAGGGACACAGTGGCATACTTGCATTTTGTACACAGTTTCCTATTGCTGACAGATAAAACCCCCACACTGATCAGCCAAAGCGACTTCTCAAAATTATGGAAGTTATTGATGCATCCAAGACCTACAAGTGATCTGAGGGGAAATGTCTTTCAACTACTCCACAATTCTCATGGCAGTGCACATTTATTTCATGATAGAAGGACACGTACGTATGCATGAACATAATTGACTAAAGCAACCAGCCAGACAACACCAAGAACGCTATGTCAGAAAGTATTACTGCTTCAAACAATCCCTGCTGAGCATTAAGTCTTTTTAAGATATTTTCTTTACATATTTATGCGTGTGTGCTAGTACACACAGTAATATTCTTAAAAGATATTTAGTATCATGCACAATGAACTTCACTAGAAACTGTTACAGAACAAAGAAAAGGCTTCATAGGTTTGAATCATGCTGTCCTTGTAACTCATGCTTACAACTGTAACCAGCTTTGAAGCAAAGACTTACTTGACTTCAATGTTTTACATCCACAAAAAAAGTTAAGCTTTCTAACATATCATTACATAAAAAAAATTGATGCAAACCAGCAATATACATCATAGTCAAGGGATTTTTCTTCCATGTCTTGATTCACAAGTGAAACTACAAACCAGCAGGTATCTTCCAGTAACACGAGATAACAATTACAATTGCATTAATAAGCAAAACACAGGTCTATCCATCCAGGTCTTTCGGGGTTTTCAGACAAACATAGGCATAAAATTCTGAAGTAAGGCTGCTGACATTTTTCTTTCACAGATTGCAGTTTCATAGAATTGACATTTCTGAAACATGGGACTAAGCAACAAAGTTGTTTCAGAAAAAAAATATAAACTGCTTCATATCTACTGCCTTTCCCCGTAACAAATGAGTGAGCATCTTGCCTCAGGACTGAGGATTTTGCACATGAGGATTTTGCACAGGCTTAGTGTTACATATGACAAAATATTTTTGTGTACTTAATTCTACCTGAGTCAAGGTACTCAAAGACAAAGTCTTAACTAACTCCCTTGTGTAAGGTCTGCTTCATTCATTGGTTCAATTAAATTTTCAAAGATCTACTTAAAGCTATGGTCTTCAGAAGAAAGACCACAAGATAAAGGTAGTGGGGAGAAAAGGTTAGAGAACTTAACCATAAGCATTCATCACCAGGAAGAATTTATCAAGTTGACTGTCTTACCTTGATACATTGCTTGTGCTGCTGTCCAGGCAAAGAGACTTGCAATACCATTAGCTCGATAAACAACTTCAATCTGATCCTCAAGATTTGCTCTTACAAACCTCTCCCGTTTTAGTTTATCGGGAATAAGATGAAACTGGGTGTGTCCATAACAGCATGGGTCTGCTGCTTTTGATCCTGCGTTTCCCCCCCAAAAAACCAATTAAGAGTCAGTCACAAGAACGCTCTTTATTATGCATACAAACACATCTTTACTATTAGACTCCAAACAACTCAAGGTTAGAACCTCTACTGTACATCTGTATGAATGTTGAGATAACTCAATTTCTGGGTGAGACTGGAGGGCTTGCCCAATTCCAAAACGCAAGAGTTCACATACACATAAAATGTCTGAGGAGATGTATTCAATGTCAGTTTCCTGCCAATTTTCTATTCAACACAACTCCTGCAAGCGAATCTGGAAACAGAGTATGTACACACAGGAGGGTGCTACTCCACATTGCCTGACTGACACGGAATCTCAACAGAGATTTAAATACTATATATATTTATATAGTATAGTTACACATAAAAATATACAAATGTTCTTTTCTGTTGATGGGAACATAAAGATCAAGGGGGCAGCGTTTGGGGGTTGGGGTTTTTTAGTTTTGGGGTGTTTTTTTTTCTCTCTTTTTTTTAAGCAAATAAAGCAGTTAACATTTCATGACAAGAAACTCTTACCTATATATACCTTGTTTTCGTACTGCTTTTTGAACAAGGGCAGTTTGGATGGCTTGTGATCAATAACGGGAACATCTCCAAGATCTGACTCCAGTGGTACAAACTTGAAGGAAGTAGAAGAAAGAAAAGATGTGATGTGAGACACGTTTCTGACAGCAGGCCTCACATAATATGCCACTTTCTGGTCAGACAGCAGAAGGTGTAAGTCTTGCTTACATACACCACATATATAACTTTAACTGAAACTAGTATTTTGCATGAGAACTTCTTGTCTTGTGATGAATTCTAGTATATGCATCTTACATTGATGTCTGAGTTTTCTGCAATATCCAAAAGACATTGTGTGAAAAGGTGCTAACAAAGTTGCCAATTGGAACTATCTTCAAAACCAGAATCCACTTCTGTAGAAGATGAGTGAAAACATTTCTAAGAGCAGTCAGTAAACTACCTTGAACCAACAGAGTGTGTTTAAAGGTACTCAGTGTTTCGCACAATGTAACATTTTTAATTGCCTAGATAGTTCTTCCAAAATGCCAAGGTTTGTAACATCAGACAGTACTAACCTAAGAAAATTGTACAATCAAGTTAGCAAGAAATGTTCAGCCTTTACAGAAAGTGGAGCAGTTTTCTGTTTGTGGAGGAAACTGCGCAACAGAGACCCTCACAGACTACACAAGTACGATTGTATAAACCTACAAGATTAGAATACTGAATCAGTTTCCAGAAAACTGAGCATTCAAGAAAACAACTATTAAGTAGTACTAACACGTAACAGAGTTCACATTAAGATTATATGCACTTTCTCTTACTCCTTTCTTTTCTTCTCTAACTGTATCATCTTACCCTCCTCCACTGAGAGAACATTCCATGCCACATTTGTTATTCTTGCTTCCACTTACAAGCATAAATAAGTTAAAAACTCCATTTATTTAAGCACATGTATTTCATCCAAAGCACAAAGATGACCAGCTTGAAGTTCAGAAGACTGCCTCAAGATCTATAAAGCACTTACCACAATAACGTAGTAAAGGCATTAAGACTTGAAACATGCACAAATGTGCTACATGCCTGATTAACCAGGTCCTCCACAAACTACCTATGGCATGGTTTCAGTGGCTGTGAGAACATAAGTGAAAACACACGTGATTAACTTGCTGTTGAAAATATCCTCCCTCACCTCTGGAAGCTGCTTTGGCACACGGATCTGGAGGTGCGGGTGGTCATCTATCTGAAATCGCACAGGATCAACTCTACCCTTTCGATGTCCATGAACAACAACTTCCTCACCATGATGCCAGTAATAGTTAACTTCGGGTTTTAGATCTGAAACAGAACAGAGGGACAGAAAGAAACAGATATCACCCCTTTGCATTTAAAACCCTCGCAACTCTTTGTTCTGTAGCTGCAGTAAAACAGAGAAATCAAAATCCACTTGCACCGCGTGGGACAGCAGAGATGAGATGAACCACTAGCGATGGTCTGAACAACTCAGCTACACCAGCAGCACTCCTGCCGGGTTCACAGACCGGCCCCACCGCCCAAGGACTCCCACTTCCCTCTCCCTCCCACCCCCGTTCCGCACCAAGGGAGGAGGCAGCCAGCAGCGGGTTGCGGCCGCACAGAAAAGCGGCGAGGGTGGAGACGAGCTGCGTCAGGAACGGGCCGGGCGTGTGGTCCTGATCGCGGTACAGGAACGGCCGCTTCTTATTCTGGTAGAAGCTCTCCTGCAGGAGGGCGTCGCAGGCGAGGGAGCGCAGCTCGCCGATATCCAGGGACGGCGCTGCTCCCGCCGGGGTTTTCGCAGCCCCTGGTGCTGCCGTTCCCGGCTCCGGGGCTTTGGCGGACTGGGGCGCCGCACCCGCCGCGCCCTCCGGGGCTTTCGCGGCCTCCGGCGCCACCGCTCCCGGGGCTTTCGCGGCTGCCGGCGCCGGTCTCGGGGGCAGCCCCGGCACGAAGACGGTCTTGGTGAAGCTCCGGTACCAACGGTCGGCGTTGAGGGCGAAGGTCTGCGGGTAGAGCATGTACTTGGGCCGCTGCAGCTTCCCGTAGAGCCGCAGCTTCTCTTCGATGGAGGTCGCCGCGTGCACCCGCTGGTTGAAATGCTCCAGGCGCCGCCGCTTGGCCGCTTTGCTCTTCGCCGTGGCGGAAGCCACGATGGGCGGGTAAAGCGAGTCGGGGGGCTGCGGGGGGACAGCGGACTCCGTCTGCGAGAACCAGCACCGGCCGTGCCACAGCAGCCGCCGCCCCTTGGACGCCGCCATTTCGCAGCGCTTCCAGACGGCGGAAGGACAACGTTCTGCGACTGGAAAACCTGATTGGCCGCTGGAACCACGTGAAGGAGCCAACTGCCAATCGGCAAGCTTCTCCGGGAGAGCGCTGCCGGGACAGAAAGGGGCGGGGCCTTTAGGGAGTCGCGTCGCTTGATGGCCCCGATCTCCCCCATGCCGCGAGGTGCATCTTCTGCGCATGCGCAAGAGGCGCTCCACCGCCTCTCCGGGGACGGGAACTACAGCTCCCAGGATGCACAGCGGGAGGCGGCCGGAAGTGCCGGGCCTCGCGCGGGCTCCTCTCAGCGTGGCCTGCCCCGTCCCCCAGCCGTGGCCGGGTGATGAGGGGCCGGCCGGCTGCTGCCCCTTTCTCCGCAGAACGAGTCCACACTTCGGAGGGAGGCCCACATCTCAGACAGAAGGGCTGGGTTGCATGGACAAGGAGCCTTTGCCTGCTATCATTCGCGAAGACAACGTTTTTGAAGCAATTTTCTATGTGATCATCTTCAGCAAATAATTACACCCCCCCGCGCCCACCCCCAGTTTGAAGGACCGACCACTCAATCTAAATAACAGGGATAAATTCTCTCTAAAATAAATAAATTGATTGAAGCGGTTTTTGTACAGGACAGAACCCTTCTCTGTACTAAGAACTGTACAGAACCTGTACGGAGCCCTTTTCTGTACTGAGGACAAAGGGTTTTATATAAACAAGAACTGTAGCAGAAATATGAGATAATTTATTGACAAAGTCTGGAAACTTGAACGTGCGTGACTCAGCCCGGGGCATGAGGAGCACAAGCCAGCCTGATGGCATCCGTCAACGTAAATCCTGGGCTGGTCTCTGTTGTACTGTAGGAAAGACTCGTTTTTTACATGGTAGTGGGTACCCACAGCACTGAGTGTAAACTGAAATGACAGCTTGTTGGAAGCTGCAAAAGCTGACTGTAATTAAGGAATTCAACTCTGCTAAAATAATCTGTTACGGCATTTGTTTATGAAACTGGAAATAGGCTAAGTTACTGCATTTTTCGCTTGGAGATACTTGGAAAAGTTGAGGGTATTTCTTTTTGGTGGACAGATGAAGCTGACTATTTATTATGCTTACAAGCTTTCTTCTTTGGTTATTTTTCTTTTAACTTGATCACTCACAGTGTTCTTCGGATTTTTTTTTTTTTTTCTGTCCTTCCATGACATTTCTGTATTGTCTGAACTGTCAGAAACATTCAGACTAACTGGGAGTGGGAGAGGAAGTTTTGAGTGGAACTGGGACAGGGGACATGTTACATACATCCCAGATAATCTGCTCCCTTTCGTTAACTTGAGCTTAGCTTTCTGCTGAGTTACTCGTCAGAGCTGCAATGGAATTTGGAGGAATTTTTGGAATATGTGACAAAGATTGAAACCCAGTGTTTGGGTTGAGATTTTCAAAGAATATAGACTATAAAACCATTGTCTTCTTTAAGAGGAAGTAGAATAGAAATCAAAATATTGTTAATGCATAGGTAAAAAAAAACCCTGTCCTTTAGTTAAGATTCACAAGGTGTTTTATAAAAGACAGATTTAAATGTTAAGTTGCAACTCAGTTAAGTATCAAGCGTTTAAACTTTGGATGTTTCATTTTGAATCCAACTACTTTCTTCACCAGGAGGGTGAAGGGACAAGGACAGATCAGATGACTGATCATTTAGGGAGCAACCTCCCTCCTTTTCCTTATCTCACATACTACAGTCTCCAAGTACATCTGGAAGCCTGTTTTTCACTTGATTGATAAAAGACATTGGCCAAATGTGGCCAAGGTAGAGCTATTGAATCTCTTCCGTTGTGATCGCAGCTAGCCATGTCATAAACTTACACAAACTGTTATAGAAAATCATTACTTTTCTTAGGCATTTTACTGCTGCATCTCCTGTGTCAAAACTTGTTTCCTTTGGTGGTTAGAAATATTCTTCTCATTTCATGCTTAAATGTATTCATGGTCAATTTATACCTGTTTGTCATTGTGCCAACATTATCCTTTAGTTAATTAGCTTTTTTTCTGTCCAATGTTTGCCTTCTAAAATATTGATGGAGACCAGTCATATCACCTCTCAGTCCTCATTGACAGAGACTAAACAAGCTGTTCTCACACAGACAGGTCTCCATTTCCCTGATCATCTTAACAGCCCTTTCTTGCATTTCCTCCAGTTTTGCATTTGTCTCAGGGATATGTGACCAGACTGTACCTATTATTTCATACAAAGGACTGTATTACCTACACCGGGATTACTAACATTTTACCACTGTTAAAAACCTTTTTCATCATGTTGTCAAATCAGAATTGCCTGCCTTGCAGCCATGCAACACTGTGAACAGCTTTTGCATAGGATATTTTAAACACTCAAGAAGTTCAATACAGAAACTGAATATAAGTAATGAAGTAAGTGAAGGTTTAAAGGTCCATTTTTATTTTCCCTGCTTTATTCAACAGCTTTAAATGTTTCCTGCACCCTGATACTGACTGTAACATTAGATAAGAGGTGTCAGGAACTGGTGCTAGGCTTTAACCTACACTTAAAATCCCGGAACTATCTATTAGTGTACATTGTAGTATCATTCATCTTGATGTAGGAGCTGCAAGGGTTTGGATAAAAGGGCCCAATAGACAGTCAGGTTTAAAGTACATGCATGCTTTGCTGACAGCTCTGTCATAAGCTTTTGATAGAAATATATTATCCAGCCATAGATCTCTCGGTTCAAAAAAGCAAACCAACAGTTCAAAAAGGATTTCTTTTCCTTTTTCACTGAGATAATCCATGATATCCAAATTATCCTAAATCTATAAACCCTTTCTGCTGGTGAAATGAACGCTGAAAAAGAGCCTGGATTAGAAAATTCATAATCTCCCTAAAATGTTCAATAAAAATGCCAAGCAAATGCCATAGCCTCAAAATAAATCTCTAAAATTGAAACTGGAAAAAACCCCCGTGTCTCAGTTCTAATGTGAAGGTCATTGGAGAGGGATAGTTTGAAGCCCAGAAGTAGTTCAGAAACTAGCGCAGTTCACCTAATTGAACCAACTCTATAGGGAGGGATGGCATAGAAATTATTCTGTTTTTGAAACTCAGAAATGAGACAAAGTATGTTGAATGTACTCACTCAGAGAGGAGATTGCATAGACATTAATTACTGGGCAGGCTTGGTATCTCCTGTATACCAGCGTAGAATCATAGAATCATAGAATGGTTTAGGTTGGAAGGGACCTTGAAGATCATCGAGTTCCAACCCCCCTGCCATAGGCAGGGACACCTCCCACCAGACCAGGCTGCCCAAGGCCACGTCCAGCCTGGCCTTGAACACCTCCAGGGATGGGGCCTCAACAGCCTCTCTGGGCAACCTGTTCCAGTGCCTTACCACCCTTAAAGTGAAAAACTTCTTCCTAATGTTCAATCTAAACTTGCCCTCATCCAGTTTAAAGTCATTCGCCCTCGTCCTATCGCTACATGCTCTAGTAAAAAGTCCTTCCCCAGCTCTCCTGTAGGCCCCCTTTAGGTACCGGAAGGCAGCAATAAGATCTCCCCGGAGCCTTCTCTTCTCCAGGCTGAACAGCCCCAACTCTTTCAGCCTCTCCTCATAGGAGAGGTGCTCCAGCCCTCGTATCATCCTCGTGGCCCTCCTCTGGACACACTCCAGCAGGTCCATGTCCTTCTGATGTTGGGGACTCCAGAGCTGGACGCAGTACTCCAGGTGGGGTCTCACGAGAGTGGAGTAGAGGGGCAGAATCACCTCCCTCGCCCTGCTGGCCACACTTCTTTTGATGCAGCCCAGGATGCGGTTGGCCTTCTGGGCTGCGATCGCACATTGCTGGCTCATGTTGAGCTTCTCGTCGATCAGCACACCCAGGTCCTTCTCCTCAGGGCTGCTCTCCAGCCATTCCCCGCCCAGCCTGTATTTGTGCTTGCGATTGCCCCGACCCAGTTATAGGACCTTGCACTTGGCCTTGTTGCACTGCATGAGGTTGGCTTGGGCCCACCTCTCCAGCCTGTCCAGGTCCCTCTGGATGGCATCCCTCCCTTCCAGCATGTCTACCTCGCCACACAGCTTGGTATCATTGGCAAACTTGCTGAGGGTGCACTCGACCCCACTGTCCATGTCGCTGACAAAGATACTAAACAGTACAGGTCCCAGTACTGACCCCTGAGGAACGCCACTTGTCACTGGTCTCCACTTGGACATCGAGCCGTTGACCGCAACTCTTTGAGTGCGACCGTCCAGCCAGTTCTTTATCCATCGAGTAGTCCATTTGTCAAATCCATGTCCCTTCAATTTAGAGACCAGGATATCGTGTGGGACAGTGTCAAACACTTTGCACAAGTCCAAGTAGATGACATCAGTCAATCTTCCCTTGTCCACCGCCTCTGTGACCCCTTCGTAGAAGGCCACCAAATTAGTCAGACATGATCTGCCCTTGGTGAAGCCATGCTGGCTGTCACCAGTCACCTCCTTGTTTTCTATGTGCCTCAGCAGAGTTTCCAGGAGGATCTGCTCCATGATCTTGCCAGGCACAGAGGTGAGACTGATGCCAGGCACAGAGGTGAGACTGAAGTAGAAGCTGCTTAAGTGCACGCACTTCTTCAGTAACCTTCACCAGAGGTACAGGCAGAGCCCAAATGTGATCACCGGGATCCCTTAATGTAGGCCTATCTATCCAAGGCCCAGCAGGAGGAGGTATGAGGTCTGAGTCTGCTTCAGCTGGCCATGGTGGGGTTGTGCTGTGTTCCATTGGAGTCACTGCCAGATCTCCAGACACTAGCACCTCCTAAGCCATTTCTTCCATACCTGTGCCGTGATGCTGGCACCGTGCACCTCCTTATTTCAGAAGGCAGAAAAAGAAGATAACAGTGAGATTGAAGCCCTTCAAATTTGGAAACCTCTAAAGGGAGCCACAAGCTAGACATAGGTTTTGTTGTAGGCTGAGTTACAAAAAATACTGTAGTTTGCTTCTATAGCAGTGATGGCAGACCCTTGGCACATCTGAGGACATGCTGAGGCTTGATGATGTCCCATTCCAGTTCTCTCAGCAAGATAGTCCAAAGGTATACCAGAAATCAGGTTAGAAGCCAGTTCTGGAAAGTTCGTGGTGAAAAGAGTCTCTAGAGCTGTGAAAAACAAAGTTACTAATCAATACCAGGTATTTCTCTTGTAATAGTATCTCAAGACCTTGGAGGAAGACTGATGCTCCATTGTACTGAACATCGCATCTTACACCTGCATAATATATGAAGTGGTTCTTCATTTTCTAATGTTCTTCTCAGTATTTTAGGTTGTAGAGAGGACTGACACTCTGTTCTTAGGTTAATGATACAAGGCAGACAACATGCCTGTCAAATTATTATTCTAACGAGTTCAGTTTTATTTAAAAATTTCTGCAGAAGCTGCAGTCCGCCAACGTCTCTCTTAAACTGGAGACAGATTTTGGGCAAGGCATGTCCCTTCTTGTTGGTGCTCATCTTGCAGGATGAGAACAAGTTTTCAACCAAACAGGAATATCTCCAGGCTTAACCATTTAAGGTTTAATTCCCTGCCTAGCCACGTGTTTTGTTCATGAGTCAGAGCTAGGTCCACAAAAGAACTTTAGTGAGGACCCTGCCTCGCCCTCTCATGCCTACCTAAAGGTCTGACTAGTACTGGAACACGCCTTTTTATTGCCTAAATTAATAGACTAACTCAAAATATATGGGGTATTTTAAAACTGGAAGGAATAGATCTCTCCAGAAGATCTTTTCACACTCTTACTGGCTCAGCTCTCTTTAGAAGACATTTTAAAAGTTTAAAAGTTCATTATTCTTCAGAGTAAGCATGATATTGGGTATTAATTGGAGAAAAAGCCAGTGTCATATACATACTTAAAGTGTTATTTTATGACTTATTTCTTTAGCTTATTTTAAAACAGATTATGTGTTACAGCAGCTGCCAGTTGATAATTTAAAGTAACTCATAGTGTAGATATGTGCAGTAGGGAAAAGCCATTATCATCTTTACTAATTGAAGTCTTTGGACAAAACCAAGTTTCTTATATGATTTCCAGATATCTTTATTGGAATATAAAATGGCAGTCTGAAGTCTTCCGTTATGCATCCTTCAAAATTAAAGGGCTTCTAGAACTACATAGCACTCCAAACAGCACCAATTAGAATTAAGTTTGCATTATGTTTCAACTGCTATTTTAATGTAGTTTTTCAGACAAATTCCTTTTGTGCTAAAATTGCCTATGTTTGTCTATAGATCAAAGATCACATCACACCCTCCCCCCACACCATTTAAAGAAAAATCAAAGCACCTTTGTTAAAGGGCTGTGGAAATGGGGGGAAAAAAGATGTGTTTCTGACCAAAGCTTCCCTTTAATTAGGAAAAAATGTTAAAAGAATTAACTTCAAAGTTGGACCACTTTCTAGTTCTCATGTGAGAGCTGTAGGTCCAGATGAGTTTAATGAAAGCCCCTCACATCGTTTCAAATTAGGGAGCTTTCCAACTGGGAATTCAAAAGATGCACAGGCACATTCTGCCTTCTGTGGCTTTAGATGCCGTTACAGCTGAGAATGGTGATGACATTTAAGACCACTCTGGCTTCATAGTGCCGTAAAGATAAAAGCTTATCTTGAAGACATGCTTCGACAAAGCTTAGTTTCACTGCATCAGTGCCCATTAGCTAAAAGAAAAGCGAAAATCCTTTGGGAAAACTAGATTTCTTAGTCGGTTTTATATAGTATTTCAGTGTTATTGTAGCAATTACAAAAGAATACCTCACATATTCCCTGTACGTTTTGGGGAACATCTAACTAGTGGGCATCCCATATGTGCTGTTTCAGGCCATTGCATGCAATTTTCCCAAGGTCTGTTTTGTACATGCAGGAAATCCAGGAGTGTTAGCTAATTTTAACTCTTTGAGATAACTTAGTGTGAAATGAAAGATCTTTATTGTGAAATTAGTGAGTAAACTGAAAGACACAGAAGTTGATTGACTGGAGGAAATAATATGCTGCCATTTTGAAAGGCAGATAGAGTTGTTTGGATTCTGATGTGATAGCTAAGTGACAATTCAAACATTTGCAGTAAGAGACTTTGTCATTCATGCAATTACAATATTAAGCTGGTGGAAAAGGTACACTTTTATGAGAGAATTTGTGGAGTTGGCTATAGTGTTCCAAAGATGGTGCGGAGGGAAAAACTGGTGAGTAAACTGTGTATGAAGATGGACTGGATGAAGAGCACAAGTGTTGCAGAAGAAAGCTAATGTATATAAATATTATTATAATGTGGTATTACTGAGGTGGCAAGTGTTTATGTTTGTTCTTAAAAGGTGTCATGAAGGTAGAAATAGAAGAACAATAGGCATTTTGCTTATTTTCTCTTTTCTTCTAGTATTGAGGACACCAAACTTTTTCATGCAATTTAAATGGAAAATTGGAAAACTAACTTCAAGTCCCATAATTAACCCATAGACTTCTTTTGGCAAATGAGAGCTGATGATCAAGTATATCTCTGCCACTTTAAAAAGAACCAAACTACTAATTTCCTAAATCTGCATAATTTGAGCTCTGTTTTGCCAACTTAGATAGTTATTTTAGAGATCCAAGGGATAATTCTAACTTTCGGAAAGTGAAAAGTGTAGGTAGGAAAAAGGAAGATTTTCCAATGCCCATCAAAACCCAAAGAAGACTGTCTCCACAGATTATGTCTCAAGTATATCCTCTATATTTCTCCAGCTTCACAAGTGAGCTTCTTCTTACCAATAGGCAAAAATGTAGGCCTTGCAGCATATCCTGAAACTTCATTTCAGGCTATTACAAGCCTAAGTTATGGATCTGAAGTGTGCATCTTCATTTAGCAGTGTGCTAAACGAAGAGTATCCTGCCATCTGTGTTGTATGCCATTTCTGCCATCCTGAGAAGCACTTAGGTAAGAGAGCACAGAGCTGAAGAAAGGCATAGGTGTGCTCTTTGCAGACGCTTAGCTGGTGTAGCCTTGGGAAGTGTGCTGCCGTGCTTGACATGGTAAATCCACACACTGAACTTATTAGTTTATGCACAACACTGCAAAAGAGACATTTTCTGGATCGAGTATGATCTATGTCCAGCCAGCTTGGAGACTGAGCCATTAAATGGACCCTTCATTATCTGTGTAGCTGTAATATTCAAAGGTGTAATAAACCCAGTACCTAAAAGTTAATGGGAACACTTACCAACACAAAACACACAAAAAGAACCAAAGGATCATAGAAGGTGGTCCTGATGACTGTAGAGTTCTAAATGTAGCACCAGATTCAGTTTATATCTGAATCTGATATGTCTGGTTTTTCTATGATGGAAAAATACACAGTGCGCATCCTTCTCAACCAAAATGTTCCACACTTGAAGCATCATTCATTTAGTTTGAATAGCTTGAGGCTTGAGAGTAGTGTATTTGGTAATTAAAGAAAATTGCATCTTCTTCTAAACAGGAAAGGAACCTTCATTGCCTAGATTCTGAAGTACTTAGGCTGCCTTTCCTAACTGTACAAAACTTTTGGTATCTGTGAAGGTCAGCTGATATTTATCCTTGGTGATTAAGTCTAGAGGATGACTGTAAGATAAATAGGTGACCTGGCTAATGATTCACAACTGACTCACAGTCAAATGATAGCTAAGACTGTATTTCTAAAAAGAAAAATAAGTACAAAATAAGTACAGTTACAGGTTATTTTTTTCTTTCTACATATCCTTAAAGTGCTGATTTACTGACTTCTGGAATGGCTTCTTTTAGCATCATTAAAGCATGCAGGCTGGAGGGGACCTCCAGAGGCCACCAGTTCAACCTCCTACTCAAAACAGGGCTGGTTAGGGCAGGCTGCTCAGCACTGTGTCCAACCAAGGTTTAAATACCTCAAAGGATGTAGGTGCCAGTATCTGCTCCAGTGCTTGACCATCCTCATGGCAAAAACATTTTTTTGCAGATCAGGTCAAAATTTCCCAGGTTCCATCTTGTGCCTGTTGCCTCTCAGCTTTTTACTGTGCTCCTTCTAAAAAAGTCTGGCTCTGTCTTCTCTAACCTCTCCCATTAGGTACCTGAAGACAGCAATCAGATCTTGCCTGAGCCTTCCCTCCTGAAGAAGTCCTGGTCCTTCAGCCTCTCCTCACAGGGCAAGTGGCCAGCCACTGAACATCCCTCCGCAATGGCCCTCCACTGAATTCGCTTCAGTTTGTCAATGTCCTTCTTTTACTAGGGAATCCAAAATTCGACACAGTACTCCAGATTCAGTCTCATAAGTGCCAAACAAAGGGGAAGAATGACTTCTCTCAGCCTGCTGGCTGCCCTCCTGTTCGTACAGCCTAGGATAGTGGTGGCCTACTGCTGGTGGCCAGGGCACACTGCTGGGTCACGCTGAATGTGTTGTCCATCAAGACCTTCAGCACATTTTCGGCAAAGCTGCTCTCCAGCTAGTCAGTCCTGCTGCCTGTACAGATGCGTGGGGGTTATTCTGTCCCAAGTCTTTGCATTTGTCTTTGTTCAGCTTCAAGAGGTTCCTGTCAGCCCATATCTCCAGCCTCTCTAGGTTGCAATAGCCTCAGTACAGTAATAATAATAAAATTGTATGGAAAACTAAATGGCCTATACTACATATCCTATATAATACCGAATCTACTGGGGAGCCTGATACTGGACTAGCTAAAGATGAAGACAATGGAGGAGGGAGTCAGTGTATGCTGAAAATTTTTAGAATTTGTTGCATTTTCAGTCTGCATCACAAACATAAGCACTTAACCACTGTTGTGTTTGGAGACCATCTCGCTGATACATCTCATATTAGAATAACAGACTACATCTGTACTAGTAAAAAACTAGCACGGAACAGCATACCTCCTTACTATGAACCTGTCTTAGCTCCCAAACCAAGGGGCCCATACACCCAGCTTGTTGGGAATGTCTTCTGCCCATGCCCAGCAACTACCTGGCAGGGCTCAGGTGGCCCAGATCGTGGGCTGGTCCATCAGGTTACTAATTCATATATTTGAGCTCCGAGAATAAAAACAAGCCCTGGCACTGGTTAATTTTCTGTTATAGATATTACTTTGGTTTCTCTACATACTCCTATCTTTTATCTTTCATTGTCCAAACTTCTTTTTAAGACATTTCCAGGAGTTCTTTCAATGACTGAACAGGTTAGACTTCATTAACTTTGAATGAGAGAGAAGCGCCAAAGTCATTTTAGTATGACTCATCTTAACCAATTTCAGCTGTCACACTTAGGCATCTAGACTATACTAATTAACAAACCAGAGAGAGAAGAGCACCTAAAGGGTCATTTGTTCCATCCTTTCCTAACACAGTTTTTTAGGAGGGGTAAATCACTCTCTGGAGCCAAGTCCCTACTGAAGGAGTCCATCATGTCATTCTCATGCAAGTAACTCTTGAACTTAAGTTATGAATTTAGAGGGAAAAAATCTAAGTTGTTATCGCAATATTTGCAAAGTATTTTATGATACAGCTTTATTTGCAGACTACTGACTCACTCCTTTATGACAACTTTTGTTTTTCAGTATAACAAAAAATGAGGCAATTATATTTGAAAAATTCAGAGGCTACTGTGTTTGATGAAAAGCTGATACTGCCTAAAGTGTAAAAGTTTTCAAAAAGTGAATGAATTAGGTATGTAAAATAACACGTTGCTGTAGTGCTGACAATATGCTTCAAGACATAAAGTGAAGGGCTGCGCCAAGAGCAATACCACTAGATGTCACCATCCTTCCACCGAAAATTCATCAGCAACCAGCTGGCTTTTACTGGGTATGATTTACAAGTACCACTGGTTCCACCAAAACCACACTGAGATGAAGCCTTAGGTCATGTTTTGCCAGTTCTATTACTTTGTAATTCAATCGAAAGCTATGTGGTATCATTTCTTTCTGGTGGCATTGTGTTTAGATAGTTTTAAAACGCTTAATTCTCAGCTGAGAACCTGATTTGGGGTTTCACGCTAGACCGAATTCACATACCCAAGAAGAAACATTGTTGGTTAAGTTCATCCAATAATGCTGCTGCAGCTCAGTCCAGCAGACAGTGGGCTGGTGGACAGTATGAACTCAAGATTCTGTTCCCATATCTTTTACTGATATACTGTGTGACTTTGGCAAGCCATTTCACCGTAGCTTTTCTGTTTTCAGTTTACTATTAACACTAGCTTCCTCAGTACAGGAACTATGTCCAATTACGTTGTTTGTTGGATTATCTTTATCCTAATTCAGTGATGCAATTATCCGAATTACGCAAAGGGACTGAAAAAAAATAGCTATATAGGTCCAGCTGAGAAAAATGCTTGGAGGGAGATATCCACCCCCTGTTCTAACCTTACTCATTGCCCCTTTACTCAGTAATCACTGAAACTTCCCTAGAGCCAGGGCTGGGTTAGAGGTCTTAGTGGATCCATTCAGTACTGGACATCTGAACTCATCAGTTCCTGTTCCCTCTCATCTTATTCCACTGAATGACATCACCTTGCATTCAGATTTAAGTTTGTAATATCCGATCTGATACAGATAGATAGGAGCCGAATTCAATTCATCTCCTGAGTAGTCCGTCCATCTTTTATCTGCTCTGATCCAGGATGGGGTTTCCTGCTTATCTTTTTCATCACTGTCTTTCACAGAAATATGATTAAGTGGAACATTATAAAGATGTCTCCTTGATAGGATCTTTTTTTCTCATGGATAGATTTGAGATTTTGGAACTTAAGGGGAACTATCTATTCTCATGTTTAATAAGACAATGGAGAAAATGCAGCCTTCCCTGCTTGTGAATTTTCTCCTACCGTATTCCATTAGGTGCTTTTGTTCTTCAAGGAGAAAAACACAAAAATAACTGCATAATTATCTACAAAAAAAAAATACCATATCTAAGGTCAAATCAAGTATGTATACTCCAAACACAGAGCCAAACAAATTTATTCAACATGGATCTAATAAGCACTCATTTTCCCACTGGCAGTCCCCCCTCCCTTCTGCAATGATCCTCCCCTTGAGTTGGGCTCCCATATTACCAGGTATGAGCAGGTACGACCCCAAACATGAAAGTCTCCTTTCATGTGCTCATGTGAATAGTGTATTTTGGATTTGAAGGAGAAAAGGATTTTTTGAGCCAACTGGCCTGTCCCATTACCACTGCAGTATGAATTACTAGAAAAACAAAAAGTGACTGTTGAGGAAAGCTACAAAGGTTACTAAATACTTCCTATGAAGAAAACAAAAGTTGTCAGCCATAATATGGATTGTGATTATATTTAATTACACATTTAAATGTTGAACAGCTTGACTGAGACACACTCATGTCTATCAGTATATGTTACCAATGAAGGGCTGTGCCAAATATTTTTCTTCATCCTGTCAACACTCTAGGTGACAACACAAAGTAGTAGTCCGCACTGTCCCCTGGAGGCTGCTCAGTTTGGAATGACGCACAGGATGGAAAACAACGCACAGACTGCAGAAGAAACAGCAATAAACCCACATAACATCTCACAGACTTTAGTTTAAAATAAGTGCCATGTAAATAAACTCCCATCCTATCATGCATAATATTTCCACAAACACACAGGTCTAGAGTTACACATTCTTAAATGACCAAAGGAAAGATTTCTTTTGTTCCAATATTAGATTTGGAATGTATTCATAAACCCATAACACCAGGGATACTTTCAAAATACAGGAACTCCATAGTCTTCTGTGGCAAAGTGTTTGACAGACATTGGTCAACCACAGGATGACTCCTTGAATGAATCTGACCTGTTGTGTCCAGTGAAAGCTGTCAGATACTCAGTACCCCAACCATTTTTAATGAGATAGTCATTATGTCATAACAATAAGCTTTTATTCTTTATGCAACATGGTCATGTGTAGTGCACAACACAGATTTAAATGGCTTTCAACTCGTATTTCAGAGCCATTTGTTAAAAAGAGAATGGTCTGAAGCTTCCCTCAGAGAAAGCTGCTGTGCTAAAGTTGGATTGGGAAGAAGGAGATTTTTGTACACTTGGTTTTACATGCACTTGGTTTCTGATAATTCATTTCAACACTGTTATATCATAGTACTCTAGTAGCCATGGCAGGATTAGTAGCAATACTGCAAATGGCAGTGTCATCAGGCAAAAATGTATAGCTTTGTGGTTTCAGAAAAATGAAGGCATTCAAAGTCATTAACATATAAAAGGTTGAATAATGGCCTTTACAATAGACTGCTAAAGAAGACCAGATGTTGCTCACAGGAGATCTGAATCTGGGCGACAAGATGTTGCTACTTGTTCATTAAATGAGACAATCGAAAATTACAATTGCATTTCCACCAAAAGCTCTGTAGATACAGCCGCTCTATTTTAACATGACAGCCATGCAGAGAGTATGTTGTAGCATAGATAGAAAATTCACTGCTAAAGAAGCAGAAATGAGTAATCTTGTTTCCCCAAAATGCATATAATCCTGTAGCAAAAGAAATAATAATATATTTATATCTGTTGTAGATAGAGCATAGAGGAACATCCTCTCCTAAACAAGCCTGTTGCACAGATACACATTGTGAACAGGTAACTGTATATTCAGAATGATGTAAAGAAAAACAAAAACATGGTGACTTGGACAAGGTTCAAAGATAAATACAATATTAGCAAACTGTCATTATATTCTGCTCAGATTAGAAGTCCACTCTTAAGTCTCCAGATAAGATCGGTTCATGAACATACATGTATGAGCTTTTTGATGAGGATGAAGGATACAAATTGACATTTCATGAGTTTTTTCAAGAAATTGTAAGCTTTTAAATGAGCTTTTAAAACCACGGTCTAAAATGTTTAATGGGCAGCCCTAGGGCTAACCAAAGAAATATTTACTATTTTTACTTTATGCAGTTTTAAAGTTTACATATGATGCATTTTGTGTAGTCATTTAAAGGGCATCTTGGGTAAAATTAATCTCATCAATTTATTAGTATCTATACTTGATCAGGTGTTTAGGTTAGGTAGGTTGTCCATGTTTCCTATATAATCAGTGGATATCTAGTAAACAGAGTCAGTGGAGTCTAGAAGGCAATTTCTGTCTTTCGAGTAGACACCTACATTTAGGCAGCTGAGTAAGCTCTCCAGCTGTTCTCTGTAATGGGAAGTTTTGCATCCAGCCACCACAGCAGACACACGCACAGTAGGCACCAAAGCTGAATCCATCCCTGATCACTTACACGGGTAGTACCTTTCCTTCAACTAACACGTTTGGGTTGTACAAAGCTGGCTAGAGGTGTTCTAGCAGCGCAGGCAGACTTGGACGTTACTGTGACGTGAATGTTCCTGCCAAGGGAATGAGGCAGCTGTTGCTTTCTGGAGGGAATGCCCTGACCCCCTGCAGTAACCTCCTCTGCCTGCTGCTGCCGCTCTCACAGTCACCCCAGCAGCAGCTGGCTTGCCTTGGGGTTGTGACTTACGCAAAGCCAGAAGAGGAGTCATTGTGCAGTTCCTGCAAGTGTGCTGCTCTGGGCAATTGCCTTTATAGTGCTGAGGTACAGCCCAAACCTACTGGAAGTAGTGAAAAGTCTGCATTTTCATTCAGAAGACTCTGAATTAGATTTATGTATCGTTCAAGTACCTGAAAAGGCTGGTTTCATTATTCAGTTATTAACTGATATCAAGTATTTAGCTAAAACAGGTTTCAGCTACCAAAACTGAAGAGAGAATTAAAAAACCAGCTTTGTTTTCTGTCTGGATTTTGAGACATTGGAGTCACGACACATTGTTTTTATAGTTCTCTATAACTATATGGGACAGAAACTTCCTGTAAAAAACTTATTTTTCCACAAAAAAACCAATAAAATTCATATTTTCATGCCAGTTCAGAATGAGAATAAGTTTCAACATATCAGAATTTCCTGTTGGACAATATGCCTTTTTTCCTCTGATTTTAGAGCCTTTGCTAGAATGACACCTGAAATGTTGTGATCTCTGATGTACTTCCTTATGTCTATACTGTACCTTTAATTGTGTCCAGCAATTTGCACTTTCGGTCCTTCAATTTTCTCGTTTCCCTCTTCTCAAATATTAAATTAAACACTGAGCCTGATTTGCTTTTTTTTTTTACTCCCACATTTCTTTCAGAAAAAAAGTCACTTTTAAAATCCTGCTGCTATCGTACATGCCTGTTATATATCAACAAATTATATTTTTGTTTGATTCCAGAAGAAGTGGAGTCAGCAGTTGGAACCAGACAATGTCCTTCATTTTTCTGTTTTTATTTGACAGCATGGTGTACAGAGTGAAATATTCATAGCATTTATTGCTCTTATATTTGCTCTTCCACACTAGAATACCTCCATTTCAAATTAACAGCTTGGTTTAGGGCTTTAACCTAGAAATATATATATTTTTGTGTGATTCCTTTAGTTATACTCTAGTTTTACTTTCTGTTCCCTAACAAAATCTAAACTCTCTCCTCCAAGATGTACCTTCTTCTGGGATTTCAGAAAAACTTTAAAAATTCAATCTCACAAATGATTTTGAAAAGCTCAACTTCCCTCAACTTTCCTCTCCAAGTGTCTAATCTCACCATTTTCCTATTCCAGCAGAGGGAAGACAGTAGGTTTAGCTGTACTTAGGGTGGGCTGTACGCCCACTCTTCCTCACTACTATGAGCATGTCTGGACTTATCCTTGGACATAGACATCTCAACAGTATTAAACACTTCTCAGCACAGAGTCAATAGATAGTGTTAAAACACCAGCAATCACCGGTGCCTGGACTCATTTCTTACAGCAGGGGGGGCAAAGGGATGGTAGAACATATACGCTAAGATTTGTAACATCAAAGGCTTTGTATTTACCTACTCCTCCCTGAAAATGAACATTACCCACCTTTGCAACCAGCACTAGCCCGTTAGTTGCCTACCACTGCATCTTCACAGGACTCTTCTGCCCGTCCAGCTGACTCTTTCTTTTTGTCTGTACCCTCTTTTAATTGCCTCCTCTCCATCTGGGGATGGAGGAAGCCATAGGAGGTGGAGCTGCATGGCAAACCGGGTGTGCTCTCTGAGCAACAATCTCCTCCCACGTCATCGCCTGCCATACGTGGTCCGTATATTCAGAGTCTTTCTGGCCCTCTGTGTCCTGAGCAAATAAGGTCTTCTGGGGACCTTAATGCATAGAGAATTCAGGTATTTAATATTCATGTCAGTGTGCAAATGCATAAAGTTAAGCAGAAGCTTAAATAACAGAGGTAGTTTACAGAATCAGGGTCTAATTCTGGCAGAGGGCTATGTATTGGCAGTATAAGTTCTTCCTCCCAAAGAGCTATATTAAGTCCCTCTGCAGGCCCAGATTCTAAAGCACTGGGGCCAAAATCATCCCTGGAATTACACTGTTAAGCTTCCAAAAACAATTCTGCAAAGAAAACAGTCTGTAAGCCCAGCAGATGATTTTGATTAATAAGAATATGTTCCTAAAAGTAAATTTACAGAGACTCTTAAAAAGTGCTACAGTGTTCTTAAATGCTAAAACAAAATGTGAAACAAAGACACCTTCAAAGATAACACACACTTAAGGTTACAAATTACCTGACAGATTTATCAGAAGAAAATATCTGGCCCTAAACAAAGAGAGAGATGCTGAGGGGCGGTACCCGTAAGTGTGTTTTGCCTTTGCCATCTACATTCTGGAAACACTTTTGGAGGTTGCGTTGCGTGAGGCAGCCAAATCACCCCTAATTTAGAAGTAAGCATGAGATTAAATAAGCTTTCTGTAACAGCCTGTTAAAAGAAAATCCTCCATTTCTTCTCCTCTCAGCCCCTTTTGTTATCCCTGCTGCACATTCTCAGCATCTTCCAGATGTGCGTGTGAGTGCATGTGCGTGTCTGTGTGTGTGAGCTTTCATTATCATAAGTGCTGCTATTTGTGAGGCACTAGTTTTTATGAATAAAGGAGTCAGAGTTCGTGTGCCAGCCCACCATCTCCCTCCCTGTAATAAAATTAGTTTAAAAAACATGGCACATCAAAAAACTCTAAATTGGGATTGTGTTTATATAGTCTTGTAGATTTTGAGTTGTTTTGCTGGGAGAATGGGAACAGAGTTCCATTTATTTGCAACTATTTAAATCTTACATTTCACTGAAGACTTGCAGAAGGCTTGAAGAACTGAAGGACAATAAAAAAAGACATAAAAATAACAAGAATAATGAGAAAATCACAGGCTTTCACAATTCTTTCCCCTTAATCTCTTCCCTTGCTCCAGGATATTTTCCTTTTTTGATTAGCTTGTTTTTCCTTGTATTTACCTCAGAGATGTACACAACCACATCAGTGCTGACATGCCATAAGTCTCTCTGCTGCTGCCAGCCCCTTGTCCCAGCCCCAAACATGAACTTTCACAGTTTGCTGATAACAGCCTCTTTTTTCCTTTCCCCTGTTTATTCCAGTTCTTCTCAACTTTTAGGGGAAAAAAGCCTTTTAGTGTTTCGTTTTGTTTTTGCTTGTACGTTTTGATAACAACTAATCAATTGAACCCCTAGGGAAACTGTGATATTTCCTAGTTTTTTGATTCCTATATGGCAGTAGGCTAGAGGCATGTGCCATGCTGCCCTGTGATAAAAAAGGCTGTTCGAGAGAGCTAAGGATGCAATCAGGGGATGACCAGAGAACTTCACAAACTGAGGCACCAGCAAAATTGAGCTACCGTCTGAATGGATGGGTAAGGATCACCATTTGGGGCTTGCATGACCCAGTTCTGCCTCATTCACATGCTGGAGTACCACTACACTAACAAATGTGGACAAACCTTCTTTCATTGACCCCAAAACTGGAAGTACTGGAAACATCCGCACAGGCTGACATAAGGCAGTCCGTGTCCAAACACAGTCTGGCAGCGTCAGTCCAATGCTGCACCTGAACTAATGCGCTTGACCAAGGGCTTACTACCTTGGGTGCCTCACCGCACTAACACAGCTGGACTCCATCTGGATCCAAGTGCCTGTTTTCACCAAGGTCTAGGCTTGCCACAGCTGTGTGGCTACAGAACTCAAATCTCTGCTAGATAAGACCTAGTTTCCCTTGAGACTGAGCTCTAAACATGTTTGTCTCCTGAGCAGAAATACATAGACATATTTGTCTCCTGAGCAGGTGTTGGGGGAAAGAAAGGTGGACAAGAGACTTTTCAGCTTGCAGGGGTAAGGGAAGACCATACAGGCCAGGAGGAATAAGGCAGAGACAAGCAAAGAGTGACAGTCTGTGAAGAAAGGCCACAATGGTAGACAGGGAATTGTCTGCAGACTCCTGATGCTGCTTGTTGTCATTCAGAAAAATACAGGCATAACATTTGAAATTACAGGCAAGCCCTCAATTGTCGAAAAAGAAAATTAACTCTGACTTCTGCGCACACACAAAAAAAAAGCTGCAGCTTATGTTTAATTGATTGTATTTTTTTTAGTTTCCAAGGGAACAGAACATATAGTGATTGAAAGCACATGTTGCTAAATTGATGCCCTGGAAAAATCCCAAGTGGCTTAATGTCATGCAGCCTAATTTAATTTGCATTAATAGTACAGTGTGCCAAAAACATTGCTGGTAGTGTGAGGTTTGGTGTGTGTGCGCTACTGCAAAAAGAAAAGGGAAATTATATCAATGTTTTAGTGTACTGTGTCCACTGACTTGCAAAATATATCCAGGGTCTAGAGACCCAGAATTTTTTAGGTACCTAAAGGCCACTGTTGCTGTCACTTTGAGACAGGGTCTGTCTTACTGTATGGCGGTATCTGTGTTTTTAGTCACGTTAAAGAAGTGCAACAGAAGCATTTCAAAAGTGTTTTGCAATGAACTCATCCTAGATATGCTGCAGATTCCAGTGGTACCATCTAAAATACAAAACTGGTGATATTTCTAAAATCAGAATGACATTTAAGTGTTTCCACTCCACAGCACGGTGACAACAGCATAGCCAAAGGTTAGAGATTAACCAAAAGGCGTATATTAAAATCAGGATCAGGAGGAAGGCTGTTAAGATCAAGCTTAACACGCTGTGATGGTGACAGGCGAAGCTCTAGCCTCAGTGACACACAAAAATATCCATGCAGCTCAGGGGCTGCCGCTTGCAGGAGTAAAGAGAAGCTGTGACACCCTCTGTGTCTGGTGACACCCTCTGCAGATTGTGAGGACAAGAATAAATATGTAATTCAAGCAAACAGGAAAAAGTCAAGAAACAAATAATATGCAATAGGGAAGGTCCATCAGGTAAAACAAGAAACCATAAGGGTATTAATACTATTAGGAAGACCAGGAGAAGAAAGGACTGTTCTGCTGCTCAGCAGAGGGTCAGAATTATCAGGGAGAGTTTGATAAAGAACTCCAAAACATTCAATACCTTTTGCACTAGTTTTCACTGATAAATGATGTTATCACAATTAACGACACCAGCAGGGAAAAATTCTCAGCTTTACATGGGATTAGATCATCTTAAATATTTTCAAATTATCATGAATTATTAAATTTCATTTATCATTCTCAAAGAGATGCCAAATACAATTTACAATCCATTAGCAGTTTTCTGTAAATAACTCAAAGTGAATGGATGAATAGAGGGGAAACACGGTGCTGGTCTTCAAAAGGTGGGGAAAAAATGTGTGGAATTACAGGTCTTTGTCTTAAATTAAACTACCAGAAAATTATTAGAGCAAATAACCAGGTTATTCATGGTCATCTACAAGAAAACAGAGAAAAGACTAACAACCTATATGGATTTATCATGAGTAAAAAAACTGGAGGGTCACGCAAAAAAGAAAGTACATGTCATACACCTGGACTTCACCTTAGTCTATTTAGAATTACCAGTGACTTAGATGATGATATATGCAAATGGATACCAGTTCATAGAGAGACGTCTGAAGCTCTGCATGTAAACTGGAATAATCCATTACCTGAATAGAGGATAGGTAATAACAGACTAGGAAGCAGTTCTGCAAAAAAGGATTGGAAGAGAGAGGGATTAACAGAGGATCAGTCAACAGTATCAGACTGTTATGAGAAATGCAAACACCATACTGTTAAATAAACAAAGACAGAGCTTGTAAGACATCTCACATAACCCTTCAGGATTCATCAGGGCTACAGTACTGTGGGCAGTTTCTAACCACAAAGCGTTAACATCTTTTTGAGCAATGCAGGAATAGATTGCTTGGGGAGGCTGTGGAGTTTCTGCCGGTCCTTGAAAACAGAGCAGACAAGCATCTGTCATGAATGCCTATACCTGTATAGCATTCTGAGCAGTGCAAAGGAAAGGCAACTGTAAAGACCACGTTTATGGGTCACAGACATATCTGGAAAAATGAGCACTGCNAGTGTGATATTCAATATATTGCTCAAATGCAAGCAGATAATGCCTGCTGCTCTAACTGGTCTTTGGCAGTCTATGCCCAGCCCGTTGCTGGGCGCATGCAGGCTCCTAGTGCAGATTTTACTGAGGTATTATTGGATCCTATACTCCCTGGGACAGGTCCCCTCAGGCAGGTGTCCATGCAAGGAAAGAAAAGAAAAAGGTCTGCCCTGCCTGTGGTTCTGCTTACAGCGATGCACACTGTGGTTACCCTGTACCCGGAGGTGGCGACAATTTGTGCCCCTCTTTCACCATCTGCAGGCACACAGTGCAAGAAATTATCTTCTCCGTACATTTAAAAAGTGTGTCCATGGTTGTGAAATACTTCTTTGTGACTCAAATCATTTTTGTATTGGTTTTTTTGTACTTTTATCCAGCTTGGTGGTTTTCTTGGGAGTATATTCATTAACATGTTATTACTGGGAGGATCCATGCTGTCTCCTGTGCAGTTGCAGGATATACACATCCAAAATGGATCAAAGACACAGCCACAAGGTTTTGGTCATTTGACAGTAGAATGGAAATGTATCATCCAGTCTTCTTTCAAAGCAGATTACAAGTAATTATGACATGTGACACATGCATTGGAATAATTTCATTTTGTTGGCACAGGTCTCACTCCATGAAAGCTCCGTTAAAAAGCAAAACTACAATTCGGACTCTACACTTTTTAATACATCAGTTCTGAGCTTCTGCTGGGCTGATTTTAGAATAATCTATGAAAGATTTTGCAAGCATGGCACAAATCAAAGGCCAAATCTATCCCTTGAAAACAAAGTTGCAGGCTGAGATTAACTCAGTTCACTGGGAAGTGGGTTAAGGTTGGAAATTAGGGCTTTAGCTCATTTAACTCCCTCAAGCCAAAGGCAGGTATCTATTATAAAATAGAATTCATGGTCCTTATGCATTAGGAGTCTAGTATGCGGTTTGATAATTCTGCCGGTAAGCTGCTACTAGACCTTGATTTGTCAGATCAAGTATCCTGGCTTTCTGGTCCTGGAGTAATTTCTAAAGCTTGCCTCCCTTGGAGAAAGCTCGAGTGGCATAAGCGTAGTGGTGTTAGTGCATTTTCAGTATAAAACTGTGCCTCACATCAGTCCATCTGATTCAATCTGCACATGTATTTCTTAGCATGATTAATAGTTTCTATAGCTTGGAGTGCCTTAGAGCTCTAAACTCTTTGGATTTTGTTAGCTACTGAGGTATTGTGTTTTGACAGATTCCCTTTTCGATGCCACAGCTGTGTAGTAGATGAATTTGCCAAAATACCCAGATCACAAGTTTGACTCTTTGACCACAGTAGCAAAGATCTGCGATTTCAGCTTCAAAAATGCCTGGTGGTATGTCAGGTAATATAGAATATGTTGCATTTCAATTCAGAGAAGGAATATTACCCCCAGCAGCTGCAGCCAACTTAGACAACTGGTTCCTGAGACTCCCGTTAACTGGGCACTGAACTGAAACACTTTGCCTTGCCTTCGCAGAAAACTACCTGTGTCCTATGACTAGTGGGGGAGCTCAGGGAGACTGCTTAATGTAGCTGGCTAAATTACGTGCCTCAAGTGGGATTGAGAAGGTCTTTCTAATTGAGAAGGTCTGAAGCTGGAGGAAGGGACCCATTCATTTTTTCCCATAAATTTCTGTGTCTATCCTCTTGGCATTGTAAATAAAGTTAAGGCTGTTTCTTTCTGTAAGTCACTGGCAGAGTTTCGAGAGTCAGACACTTAAATGAGCTGTTTTTTGATTCATCCCATGCTGATTTAGACCCACACTATTCCTTTCCTCTTCTCTTCTCTTGCCATTGTCTCTGAATCCAAATTTTTTCTCCTCTGCCAGAACATACTCATGTGATGAGCACAAAGCAGTGCTCTTATTAGGACTATTAACTTCCATTTCAGGAACTTAGAGACAACATTCCTTCTACCCCCTCACTAACCTCTCTATCCAGTTAACGTCCATGGCATGGTTTTTCCAAGTTTTATAAGGTTCAGTTTCTATTATAAGCTTCATGGAATGGACGGTCTTTTTTTTGAAAATGCATTAATTGTGCCACGAGTTACAAGTCAGAGAGGCTGTTTTAGTGGTCCCTTTTTTCAAAGTTAAGTATTCTAAAAAAAAGGGCTAATGTTTGTACCCAAGATAAGTTACCAAGGAGCTGACTTTTCTGCCAGTTAATCTGCCTGCACCTTCCCTTACCTACTCTCCTCTGATCAAACTTGCCCACAAAATTTTCCCCTATATAAAGATATGTGCCTCTCGGCTGTGCTCTGTCATAATTCTTTTCTCCTTCCCACAATTTATACACATGTTGTCTTCTTACATTACAGTGTCTTTGTACAGTCTTCCTGAAAAGGGACAGTTTTTACGTTGCGCAGCATTTTGCACATCGTAAACGACTTAGAAATAACAAATAATGCTTAGGACTGCATACAAGCCGATATAAATCAGTAAAGATACTCATAAATATTCCACATAAATAAATTTGCTTACATTTACCACAGACCCCAGAAATGAGAGAGAAAAAAAATTGTGATTCAGTACAAAGGAAATTTCAGTCATTCCTGTATATTGTTTGCTATTGTCACATGCACGTACCTTAACAGAGCCCATTGAAAAATTCATGTAGGCTTTGCAGGGCTTTGAAAAAAATCCTCTGGTTTTTATTTTTAATATGTTAAATTAATTATGTAGTTTGTAAACATGATGGGTTAAGTAGGATTTAATTCAGAAAGATCACCTTTTTTGATTTTGTTTTTTTGTTGTTGTTGTTGGAAGTTTCCGTACAGGCAAAAGAACATACAGAGGTCAACTCCCTCTCAGGTGCACATCATGCGGGTGGCAGATGGGTCAGCCCCTCATGGGGAGTCACACAGTTTTAGCATGCAATTTTTGTCCCACAATTTCTCTAGATCTTATAAGTTTTTGAGCTTCCCCTGTTGTAATTGCTTTTATTGCTGACTCTGGCGTCTTTTCTATCTATTTTCTGTAACCTCCAGAGAAATTCCTCTTGCATTCCTTGCAGGCTTGACCCACTCTTTACTTTAAACCGTGCCCCTAAGTTCTTGAGCACTTGGCACAATCTCAAGGAAGGTTTACCATCTGTCCTCTTATTTCCTTCTGGATTTTGTATACTTCAGTCAAATCAACTCATAGTTACCTGTCCCCAAAGAAAACAGACTTGACTTCTGCAGTTTCTCCTGTAAACAAGATCACAGAGCTGAAGAAACACACTTGAAGAAAAAAAAAAAAAAAAAAAAGAAACTGCATGGAAATATTTCTTATTACCAGGGCAGTAAGGGAAAAACTAACTGACCATGTTTATTTTCCTCAGTAGTAAAGTACATCTCTGAAAAATCATGTTGTAAGTACATGTCCATTATATTAAAACCAAAAAAAAAGCCTGTTAGTAAATCATGTAAATCATTACAAAAAGGTGCAAACATTTTGGTACAAAGGAGTTATAGCCAAGATTAACCGTTAGTGCATGTTCTGGTCGCTGGCTCCTTCTCAGGCAGAGAGCACCTCTCTACCATGATAATAATATAGTGCGAAGCATAGGAACATTCTGGATATGAGCCTTAAAACATTCTGTTTGTGTAATTCCACATTTTTGCGTGAAGTACATTTGAAGCAACATAATGAAGAAAAATGAACATAGTGAAGTATTTTAAGGTTGTGACATTTGGTTTTATTTCACAGTGGGATGAGAAAAAGCAAGATCTTTTCAAATAAGTATCATTTTGAAATGACTGCGCAATAGAAATACTTCATCAATAATAATTTTGTAAGCATATTTCAATAAAAGAATAAATCTTAAGTACTAAATAAAGAAAACCCTGACTGCCTTAAAGATAAACCGCAGCTAAAGAAGTATACCATAAACAAAACAGGTTTGTTTCTCATTATGGGACATACTTAGGTTTTCCCACTACTAAAAATTGGACAAAATGTTATAGTCATTTACCTTGAGCTGACAGCACATTGTTTTGGAAACACATCTGCCAGTCATTGCTTATTTATCCAGACTCTTAGAAAAAAATTTTGAATGTTCTTCATGATTCTGGAATCTAAAATCCTACCTTTTGAGAGCAAGCTCTTTTCATATGTCTTGATAAAACCTAAAACCACTCACCTCTCAAGTAGTTCACAGGCTTCTTTCTTCTCTCATATTTTATGTGCCATATAAGCAAATTGAAGATTCACTGAATACATTAGATAAACAGGCAGATAAACAAGCACCATTCCTATTTCTGTGTTTGTAGATGCTCTGTTTATTAGGTCATAGAACAAATATTTGATTCCTTCTATACCATTTTAATTCTCCTGATTTGTGCGTTTTGTGCTCTCCCCATTCAGGGAGACATTCTTCTCACCTAATTTTGGTTGTCTCAAAACTGAGTATGAAGTTTAAGCCTTAAGGCACGTATACTCCTTTTCTAGCCTGTGGGCTGTGAGAGGAATATCCAGAGGGCAATTTATTGGTGTAGTACATGGAATGAAGATAAAAACCAGTCAGCTACACATGTAAGTATCACACAGCTGCTACTTTACTGGAAATCATTAATAATCTGTCATTATCCCCTGTTTTGGATGTACTGACTTTGTCTGATCTTCCAAGATAATTCCCACTGAGCCAGATTTGAAGGACAGTCACCATTTCATCAGACTGAATCACTCTAAATTTTGAGTGACTTTGCTGGTTGGAGCTACTTTGGACTGTAGAAAAACCTTGGAAAAATACAGTTATAGACTTTTTAAAGAAAATTAAGATTAAGTTATTGAAAAATCAATGAAAATTCATTTGGTCTCACTTGGTTAAAATTATAAAAATGGTGTAACGTATTATTAAATTTCTGGTGTAAAATTTTACTGCCATCTAACATTTTTCAATCTTTATTAAGCTAATCAAATTGGGAAAAAAGCCTGATTAGCGGGAAATGTTAAAAATTATGCAGATGTTTTGATTTCTTTATTTTTATAGTAATTTGCATTATCGTGTGCAAGTTCATAGTCACTATTAATTGGCATAAGCACTGTACATGTTCTTTGCTCAGCCAGTGCACTAGAACCTAATGCAGCATCAAAGAGATTCCTCTTGGGAGCATCAGCTAACTGGGTTTGTTAATAATTACTTTTGTATGTCATTATTCAGCATAGTGTAGTATGCTTTGGCAAGCAAAAAAAAAGGAGGGAAAAAAGTTATGGCAGAACTTCTTCCTAGTAGATTGTCTCTCTAGTAGAGTACCCGTAAACTGATCCAGAGCAATATGCTCATGTCCCATAAGAAATCATTTCATGACGTTGAGTTTGCTTATGGCCTTGACAGAACAAGTTTTCCAGGAAGATGACAATGGCGGAAGGCATACAAAGCCCTGCAAGTTTGTCATCATAGAAATAAAAGTTGGTCATCTCCTTTGTACACAGTCCTCTACTCCATCTTGGCTGGTAAAAGAAGTGGAATTCAGTTTTCAAATCCTTTGAGAACAGAGCCTGATCTCTTCTTTTTTTTTTTTTTTATAAAAAAAAAAGGATTTTTTTTTTTTTTTTTTTTTTTTTAATCAAACACAAGGAGTTTATCTTATTTATATACATTATTATCAGGAGAGCCAACACGTGGCATTGTCTTTCGTAAGTGTAATACCTTGATACTGTTTTGTGAATGTCAAAGCACAGGTGCTGGACTGACATACTTAATGTATTCTTTCATGAGTTATACTGTTTACTCTTGGAGGTGGTATTTTGGAGCTATGATGGATTGACAGTAATTTTTCAGGCTATAGGATCTTTTATCTTACAGGCTTCTGTATAGAGCACCATCAAATGCTAAGGTGCTGTACTTCTGTTCAGCTTTGCTGGATAGGAGAAGTCAATGAACACTGAGGAATTCAAATTCTCTTTTGCCTCAGCCCATATGTACACATAATACAGGGAGGGGACCTGCAGTAATCTTGAGGTCTATCCCATCTGCATCTGGGAAATGCTCTGGGGAGAAATGAAAAATAGACAAAGATGAGGTGGATGCTATGAGCATACCAATGGACCCCTCCACATTTCTGTACAAGACAGTGGCAGCAAAGCAACTCTTCTACCTATATTGTGCCAATAAACAGCATCTTTGCAAACAGAAAGTTTTTTCTCTAAAATGTCTTTCTGATTCCTTTCTGTTCATTTACTACATGGTGTTCACCCTATGAAAGTGTGAACAGATATAGTTACTTGTGTGTTTGCTTTTGAATCAGAGGGTTCAGCTACCTGATGCTTCCACCCTGAGAAACAGAGTAGAAATGACGTGTGCTCCATGTGCCCATGGAGTAGTACTAACAGAGAGATGGCTGCGAAAGAAATGCTGTCACAAAACCTTTTTCTTTGACACAGATGCACCACGGAGCCACAGCCTCAAAAACATCAGAAGTTCAGAACAAGCAGAAAGGATCACGTCCAGCTTCACTCCAAAAACTCCACAGTATCTCCAGTTTGAGCAGACAATCCCAGGACCCCAACTGGAGGCTGTAGTCAGGTGGATGACATAGGTTGAACATACATACACCTTTCCCTGCAGGCCCCTCAAATGCTGAGTGAAGGAGGAGGTTAGGGTGAGGGAGGAGACAGAGGGAGCCTACAGATCTAAGGACAGACTCTGGTAAATACATTACAGTCTCCAGGATGGTACAGGATTTTAAAAGAGGCAGAGCACAGTATGTGGATGGAAGTGGGTGATCCTGGGGTGCTCCTCTGCACCAGACATCTAGTAGACGTGCAGGTCTAGCTGTGGGGGAATGGACTTGCTGGTTTGAGTTTAATCTCCACAGCGGTTTCCCACGTGCCTCAGGCCCAGTGCAGTTCGCTGGGGTAGTCAGGTCACGCCCCTGATTTTCACAAGCCCAGAGAATTTTTCAGTTACTATAAAAAGCAAACAATTCCTGAACATTTGGACATTCCCCCAGCCATAGGCTCAGAGGCATCCCACCTCACTCATATGACCCACATGGGCCTCCTGGCCACCCCCTGCATTACCAGGAAGAGGGATGCCTTGGGGCCCTCAGCCAAAGCCCTGCCTGGAAACCTATCTCCATGTCTTGCCGGTGAAGGGAGGATGAGGAGGGTCCTCACCCGTGCACCATAGTAAGCGCCTGGAGGTACATGAAGTGAATCTGCATTCACATTCTCTAGTTCTCTCCACGTTGTGCCTCTCTACTCCAGCCTCATTCACCACCTCGTTTCTCCACGGATCTTGGAGCTTCCAATGTCCTTCTCTGAATCGCCGGCTCCACTCACTCACGGGACCCCACACTCCTTTCCCTTCTCCCAGCTGCTGCTGAAATGGCTTACCACGGGAAGATAGCCATCAGCCATGCTCCCTCTCCCAACCTAGTGGTGAAAGGGACAGCTATGAAAGGAATACAACTTCAAAAACCTTTATATCAGCCTAATAATTGCTAGAAATTAAATGCTTCTAAAGTATATTCCTAGCAACCTTTAGATCAATATGTTGATTTTATGTACAGCAAAGCTTCCAAACATGTTAATATGCTTTTAGAATCATAGAATCATAGAATGGTTTAGGTTGGAAGGGACCTTAAAGATCATCAGGTTCCAACCCCCCTGCCATGGGCAGGGACACCTTCCACTAGACAAGGTTGCTCAAAGCCCCGTCTGGCCTGGTCTTGAACACTTCCAGGGATGGGGCCTCCACAACTTCTCTGGCCAACCTGTTCCAGTGCCTCACCACCCTCACAGTGAAAAATTTCTCCCTGATATCTATTCTAAATCTCCCCTTTTCCAGTTTGAAGCCATTCCCCCTTGTCCTATCACTACATGCCCTTGTAAAAAGTCACTCTCCATCTTTCTTGTAGGCGCCCTTCAGATACTGGAAAGCTGCTCTGAGGTCTCCCCGGAGCCTTCTCTTCTCCAGGCTGAACAACCCCAATTCTCTCAGCCTGTCTTCATAGGAGAGGTGCTCCACCCCTCTGATCATCTTTGTGGCCCTCGTCTAGACCAACAGGTCCGTGTCCTTGTTATGTTGAGGGCTCCAAAGCTGGACTCAGTACTCCAGGTGTGGTCTCACAAGAGCAGAGTAGAGGGGCAGAATCACCTTCCTTGACCTGCTGGCCATGCTTGTTTTCATGCAGCCCAGGATGTGGCTGGCCTTCTGGGCTGCGAGTGCATGTTGCGGGCTCATGTTGAGCTTCTTATCAACCAACATCCCCAAGTCCTTCTCCTCAGGGCTGTTCTCCAGCCATTCTCCGCCAGCTTGTATTTGTGCATGGGATTGCTCCAGGCCACATGCAGGACCTTCCACTTGGCCTTGATGAATTTCTTGAGGTTTGCACAGGCCCACCTCTCCAGCCTGTCCAGGTCCCTCTGGATAGCATCCCTTCCCTCCAGCATGTTGACCATACCACACAGCTTGGTGTTGTCGGCAAACTTGCTCAGGGTGCACTCAATTCCAAAATCCATGTCACCAACAAAGATACCACCAGGACCATCAGGCCCAGTACTGACCCCTGAGGAACACCAGTGGTCACTGCTCACCACTTGAACATGGAACCATTGACTGCAACCCTTTGAGTGTGACTGTCCAGCCAGTTCTTTATCCACAGAGCAGTCCATTGGTCAAATCCATGTCTCTCCAATTTAGAGACAAGGGTGTCATGTGGAACGGTGTCAAGTGCTTTGCAGAAGTCCAGGTAGATGACATCTGTTGCTCTTCCCTTATCCACCAATGCTGTAATGCCGTCGTAGAAGGCCACCAAATTTGTCAGCCATGTTGGCTTCTAAGTGAAGCTGTGTTGTTTTGGGATTGTTTAAAACAGACTGTCTTTTATTTTGTGAAACTCACCAGCTGTTTCACAAATACAATAATATTTTGTATAACTTTTGCATTTTGCAGAATGTGGAATAAGTAGCAAGTTACGCCTATGAAACTAAGGCAACAAAACCTATTATAGTCTCAAATGAGACTTTAAACACACTTTGTTACAGCAGTTGAAATGAATTATGATGCCACTCATGCAATTGGTGAAAACATGATTATGCTATATGTCTGCTTCAGGAGAAATCTGAGATGCATGCTTATTTTTATGGGGGACTGTCTAAAAGTCTTAACACATTCAGGTGGGGTGGAGTTCTACCAGCAATACTTTTTGCCTCAGCTCTGGTCCTTTCTTGCCTATTCTGTCAAATCAAAAAAGCTTTGCTGTGGTCAAGTGGCAGTGGTAGGTAAAAGTACAAACGCTCCACATACATACTTGAATGATTCGGTGAATGACTGAAATCTGCGTAAGACTGCACTTTAGCCAAAATTTGAAAACGAATCCCTAGTAATATTCCTGTAGAAGCCAGTTCAGTTACGCTTCTTTAACTTTTGTAGATAGTCGTTCAGGACAATGCAGGAAGTGCTGATGCTGGCATCTCTGACATCTGCAGTCCTTCATCCACCTGAAGCTAATTTAAAAATAACATTAATAATGTTACAGTAGCTCCAATAAAGATAAATCTCTTGAACTGTCTACTGAAGTTAAGTCATTTTGTAAATTAATTTTCTTAATTTATCTGAAGTTTAGCATGAGTATGGAGATCTTCAAATTTATTCCAGATCAATTAAAGGCTGAATAATCTGTGTAAGTAATACAAGCTCTAAAGCCAATTTATGAGCACTTTATTGTAGGCAGCCTTGTCAAACATTTCATGAGGAGCAAATGAAGAGACTAAGCTTGTCTTTTTCCCTGTTTACTTCTTAAATTTTTCACCATTTATTTAGGGAACTGAGTTGCGTCTGTGGGATTTCATCTGGGATTTCTTTGTAATACTTGGCTTTTAGTTGTGCAAATTACACTATGTACTCAACTTCCCAACAGATAAACTAATGTGGACTTGCAGAAGGAGTAGAAATTTGTGATGCTGATTTCTCTGTGATGGAGTAAGATCATTTCAAGGAGTCAGAGAGTGGAAGATGAGTTTGTAAGTTCAGTGTTAAGTCTTATGATCTTCACAGGTGTTTTTTGGATGAGGGGAAAACATACCCACAGGTTGCTTTAGCTGCAGAATATAGAAAGCTGTGAATTCAGCTATACAGATTGCCAGATAGAATTTGCTTCTACCTATCCCCTGTTGCCCTAGACCAGATGGGGATTTTCAAAAGGACAAACAGGTCGTTAAGTGTTCAGTTAGAATGAAGCTCATTGCTCCACTTTTCTGCATTCAAAACCATGTCTATTTATTAGCTTTTTGTCAAATGTAAAACTGCTACAAACTGTTTCATGAATACTTTAGAATAATATTTGACAAGAATTCAAACAAATGTTGATGTACTTATTTGTGCATTGGTGCCTATCAGTACTTGCTGAACAAAAAACTAACAGTTTAACTATTTATGAGAAACAACTTTGACCATTTCAGTATTCATAAGATTTGTCTGACAATTTTCTGTTGAATTGAAAGTAAAATTTAGAACACATAGGTATTATTTTCACATCACACTTTGAGCAACAGGTTTCCATATTTGACATCTGAATGAAACCTGATGTTTACATATGCATTTCTGCTTCCTAAAGGACTGTCATATTTTATAACTTTGTAATTTGCTCTCGCAGGATGCTTTTGGCTGTTCTGGTGCTCAGCAGTGCTGGGAAGGAGTAAATTGCATAATCTGAAGGGAGGACACAATGTCCCTAGGGGCCTGCCTGGCCAAGAGAACCAGGGTAGCAAGCAATAATGTCCTTGTATTTCTACTGCACCAAGGTGAGACAGGATGTAGAAGAGAAAAAGTAGCGTTTTGAAATATCGTCTTTAGTAATAGCTAAGGTTTGGAGATGGCTGAAGTTTACTAGAGCCCTCTCGCCCATAGACTCAGTTAGGCATGAGCCTGAGACCCCTCTGCAATGGAGCCCATGGCAGAGGAGAGGCAAGATGCAGCAAGCTACATGCACTGTAGCTGCATCACCAACACCATGCATTTGCACTCCTTTACCTAAAGTATCCAGTAGTCTAAAGCAGAGCTCAAGATTCACTTTTTTTTTTGGCAGAACGCTGGTCTTCACGTGAAAAATGCAGTTTTTAAAATTCCACAATGGCCCCAGTGCATAAGTGACTATCACTTGGGGCACCTCCCACACAGGATTAGTTGGCTAAGCAGCTTTATGCTCTCCATGGAAGACCGGTCTCACCATCAGTCTGAGGATTGTCAAGACTATGAGTCAGCTATGCTCTCAAAGGTTGGATGCTCCTCCTTCTTCAGCCAACAGTGCAAAAGAGTTCATTACTTCAGAGACATCAATGATTGTGTGAACAGGCTGCTCAGAGAAGTTGTGGATGCTCCATCATTGGAAGTGTTCAGTCAGGTTGGATGGGACTTTAAGCAACCTGATCTAGAGAAAGATGCCCCTGCCTGTGGCACAGGGGTTGGACTAGATGATCTTTAAAGGTTCCTTCTAACCCAAATCATCCTATGATTCTATAGTAATACTGATTGTGTGGTAATACCAGGAATCTGAAGAACTAGTGTGCCCTTTGTCAAGCATATGGAAAGAATACAGCAGTAGGAAAGGACTCAGGGATCCACCATGGTCGTCTGTGACAAGTGTAAACATGGGCTATGAAGAAATTGTTTCAAGGATGCCGTAACCACACAATTGATTGAACACTAACTGGCCTACACTTTGAGTCTCAGCTATGCATAGGCACTACGGTACATACTGCTCTGAGGCTTCCTGCTTGGGCAGGAAAAGCCTGCAAGAGGCATAGAGGCAGAAGCTGATGGGCACAGGGTGGAGAGGCACTGAGAACTGTGTAACAGGTTCTGTATGAACAACTCCCTGCCTGCCAGTCTTGACACCCAAGAGAGTCAGGCCGAGGAATCACTTCCCATAGCCAGACCAGAAATACTCATCTACCGCTCATTTCTTAGTCTCCAAAGAGTGGCTGGTTCTTCTCTTGTTCCCAGTTATCTCCTACAACAAGAAGGGATAAACAAAAACAAGGAATATTTTTATTCTATCTGACACAAGACAAATGAGGACCAGTCAGCAAATGAGGTATCCTGGTTTACCTCAAATTCTTATTGTTGTGATGTCTCCAAAAATCTGCAGTTGATGAAGACTCTGGCAGCGCCAGACAATTACTGGAAAATTGTTTTCAGGAAGATCTATCCTAAGAATGCTTTACTTTAAGAGATAAGTACAATGGAATTACCTGATATACGAATGGCTGTATTACTGAAGATGACATGCAAAGTGTATGTAGATGATCAATTTTAGCTGTGCTAAAAGATACTGCACATTGCTTTGCATTAACTAATTTCTATTTATTGCAATAAACTGGAGTACAAAGCCATTACTAGATTAAAATTAATCCATTTAATGCTAGATGAGGTAATAGACACTGTAGTATAATAAAAGTGTGGTTTTTTTAAAATCAACCTAGTGTGGACTATGTGATAGATGTAATACATGTTGAATCCAGTTGATGACCTTTAGCCAACACTCTAGAAAAACTGTAAATTGTTTGGAATACAACGATAATTGTGTGCTGCCAAGAAGCAGCAAATTTACAAACTAAAAGACTCAGGTCATTCAATCAGGGGAGATCTGGAAGAAAAATAGAAGTTAGTAATAAAAGAATTATCTGAAAACCGGACAATTTAGTAAAATAAGGTATTTTCAGACTTATAGATGCAGTATGTTCAGTTATAGTGTTGGTGCTTTTCACTCCCAACCTGAAAAGTGTGAAATTTAAAGAGATTTTTCAATTTATCACTACAAAAAAAAAAAAACCAAATGTGAAAATAGCACAAACTGCATCCAAATATTTGGAAAAAACCATATAGGATATTTATGTGATTAGATAATCTCATTGGGGTGAGCAAGAATGCCCATTAGAACCTCTGTATCAGGAAAAAAATAACAAGTCATTTAAAATTATTCTATACAGTAAACACACGGAAACTATTAGATGTCCATATTTCAGCATATTCATTGAAGTAAAGGCATATTTTAAGACTGTAGATATTTGGCAATAAATTGCTTATATGAGCAAATCTTCCTCTTTACGTTAACTAAGAATTTTGAATTATGGCTGCGATAAGGCAGCATTTATCCTATGCATCTTATAAAAAGAAATCAGGCCAGATTGTATGCTGATTTACAACATGAGAAATCCCCATGGAAGGTGACTTCATTATGCAGGCTATAAACCAACACAGAACTTGTCTTACTGTATTTAATTCAAGATATTCATGTAGCCCAAAGAAATGCTTTCACTTACACAGACTTAACCTCAGTGACTTTGGTAGGGCAGGGCATCCAAAGATGAGATCAGAACTGAACTCTTTAATTTGGAAATATTGAAAGGAAAAACAACAACACAATTAGAGACTGTATTCGTTCCTGTATTACAAAGAAGAAAACCGAACTTAATGAATATACTAAGCGCGTACTAAAATCCTTTTCATTACTTAAAGAACACCCGGAAGAGCAGCATTTTGTTGTGAAACTAAATTAAATACTTTTAAATTAATATACTGGATATCTAAAAGCACTAAAAAGAAATCTGAGAAGCTATGATAACTAAGAATTGGTGCTTTCAGTCCTTTTCTGGTTACATTGTTCTAGTGTCTATCATTACTTTACATTGAAATTCTGTAAAGTAGTCCTACTATCTTCTGTGTCTTTCTGTTTTGATGAAAAAATTAAATTAATTAGGATGACTAAATAAGTAAATTATGGAACACTGGACAGCTCAAAACAAATGTGACTATTACAAAAGTAACTTTTATTACTATAGTCTCTCAGACTTTTTTAAATCTTAGGATACAGAAAACTTGATCTTAAGATTTTATTCTCTCCAGAATCTCAAAAATGCAAATGCATTAAACCAAGATTTTCGGTTATACCACAATATGTTTATATGGTGTTTCAACATAGGGAGGTAGTAAAAAGAGGATAAACTTTATCAGTTGGGGTTTTTATTAACAGAAATATCATTAGAATTTGGACTAGATAGGTTATGTTCACCTGAGATTAGAAAATGAATTTGCAAGTAAAGGGTCAATATGTCAAAACTTTTATCTAAAAGTATAAATATACATCTGGTAGGATTTTCAAAATTAGATACTCTGTCCCTTTTAAACCAATGCAAGGTCAGCTGATTTTTTTTAAAAAGCTTTCTGCCTCTTCCAGTCTTTAAATAACTTTTAATAGCAAGTCACCACATTCTTGCTTAATTACATGATTCTAAAAAAAAATGAAAGTAACAGAAAAATTCAGTTTACATTTTGGACGAAAAGTAAAAAAAAAAATAAGTGCAAGTCAGTAGGTCAAATGTGAACTGTTTGAAAGAGAAGCTGTTTGTAATTATGAGGTTACCTATAAAAATAAAATATTAAAAATGATAACTTCACTCCCTGACTGACCAGGCTCTCATGTTCAGGCCCGCCTTTTGCTTAATCTTCTGATTGCACTCACACCAATATTTGCAATATCCTCTGCTAGGTGGGAAAATATTATCACATCTTGCAGAGGAAACACAGAACCTCTGCACACAAATTTTGGCAGATTAAAATATTTCTCAGTTCATCTTTTGGTTTTGATTATGGTCCTTAAAATTTGCCTCCAGCTTTCTGGGTACCATTTTTGTTTCCATAATCAATTGCAGACTCAAAAGCAAGGAAAGCTTGGTTTTGCACTTTTAGCACTTTGGCTCCAGTCCTGCAAACATGCAGGTGGACCCACCCTGTTGAAATCGCTAGCTCACTATAGTGTTATTTTAATCATTCCACTTTAACTTTCTTCCATTTTTACCTTTTCATGGTCTTTTTTTCCCCGAGAGGTGACTGTCACTGAGGAAAATGGTGACAGCTGTCCTGCACTGTTTCAGGAACTGGAGGGCAATAAACCAAAGGCCAGCTGGGATTTGAGGCAGGACCACCTCCACCACCACCCTCTCTGTTACACTACTGTACTGAAGATGGTTCCCTCTGCACCAGAGTCAGAAGAAGTGAATGTCTACCTACTGCCACAATTCACAGACTCTTATAGTTATAAAAAACCCACCTAAACTGTCAGGCTAAGTGAACATGAATTGTATAAATTTCCCTTTCCACCATGGCTACCAAGAGGCGACAAGTTTGAGCAGAGGAGCATGGAGCTACACCCTTGCGTGCCTAGTAAAGTTTGTCTCTTAGGGCTTGCCTAGAAGACCCAAGGCATAGTGAAAGCCAGGAAGACTTGGGTCACAGCAGTCAAAGATTGTTGTTGGCTTCTCAGTATTTCTAGGCCCCAGCTTGACCTACCTTTGGAAATCCACTTCTTGGTGCCTCAAGCCCTTCTGAGACTCTGCTTTAGACTCCTAAATTGTTTACACATGTTTTTAACCTTAGTAAGCCTTCAATCAAGCTCCACTTCAGATATTTATGGTCCCTAAGCTTTTATTTTGCACCAGCCAGGAAAAGAGTTTGTATTTCCAAACACTGTGGCCAAACAAGAAGTCTAAAATTTCTAAACAGATTTAATGTAAGAATATTTAAAGTTATTTTAGGAATTGCATCTTGCTGGTTTATCTGTTAGAGGAAATCTCCTGCTACTAGAGATAATGCAAATCAAACAGCACCTGGGAAAAAAGTGCACACACACACTGAAATCTTCTCTGTGTGTGTGTTAATCTCTAATCCCTGGATATTTCAGGCAGTCTTAAAAGCAATACCTTCTTGGAGTGGGATGAGCTAAAGAGCAGCAAATATGTTGTGTGGGGATTAAAAGAGTTTGACACTTAGTGGATTCAAGTCGTCCGTGATTTCTGTCCTTTGGGCACCCAGTTAGAAAGTGGGCACTGTGGGCCAGCACTGTGCCCTAGTAGCGAAGAAGGCCAGTGGTATCCTGGGCTGCGTTAGGAGTGTTGCCAGCAGGGCAAGAGACGTGATCCTTCCCCTCTACTTAGCACTGGTGTGACCGCCTTCAGAATGCTGGGCCCAGTGCTGGGCTCCCCAGTACAAAAGAGAGATGGAGCTACTGGAGATCAAATCCAGCAAAGGGCCACAAATGACTAAGGGACAGGAGCATCTCCCACAGGAGGAAAGGCTGAGAGAGCTGGGACTGTTCAGCCTAGAGGAAAGAAAGCTCAGAGCGGATCACATGATGGTGTACAAATATCTGAAGGGAGGGTGCAAAGATGACGGAGTCAGGCTCTTTCTAGTAGTCTCCGCTGGCAGGGCAAAAGGAAACTGGCACTAAATGAAACACAGAAGGTTCCATCTGAACATCAGGAAACATTTTTTTTTTTACTGTGAGGGTGACTGAGCACTGGCACAGGTTTCCAAGAGAGGTTGTGGAGTCACCGTCCTTGGAGATCTTCAAAAACTGTCTGGACATGGTTCTGGGCAAGCGGCTCTAGGTGACCCTGCTTGATCAAGGGAGTTGGACCAGGTGATCTCTAGAGGTCCCTGACAACCTCAACGGTTCTGTCATTTCTGGGACTTTCCTACTGCTGACAAATGGTGAGTCGTCCCCTGGCAGCCCTCAGAGAAGCCAAGTCAGGGTGCTCTGTTTGCCTCGAGGCCACCAGAGTTTCCTGCCTGCATTGCTGGGCTGCCCATTGCTGGGCTGCTCATTGCTGGGCCCTTGTGCTCAGGGGCACCAGCTTGTCATCACAGGACCTGACAAGTCTGAGGTAAAACCCTGCCCCACCACAAGGCAAGGAAACATGAAGATGGCCATCATCCTGTGAAGCAGGGCTTTGCCTCTTGGGATGTTTGCCATCCTCACTGGGCGGTGGTTTGGGGTGCAGCCCCAGAGACACTTGTGATGTCACAGTAGAGCACCTGTAACTGCTTGTGCTCTTTAGCAGCCTCCGTCACTGTCCCAGCACATTGTGCTGAGGGCTTCTGTGGGCACATAGACGTGGCGTGTACGCTCGAGCAGGGCTGTGGTCTTGGGCATGAGTCTCAGCTTTGAGGAGAGTATCAGCTCTGGGTGCTGAGCTAAGGCCACTCCTTTTGGAGAGCCTAGTAAACATCCAATTGCATTTCACAGGGTGTTTTTTCAAAACCAAAGAACATCCCTTTGCAGGGAATACTCTCCAACATCATCTCAACAATGTAGGAAATCCAGAGGGGAGAATTTCCTGGAGTGCGTGGTGATTTTATTTGGCTCTGCTAGGTTGACCTTGGCTGGCTGCCAGGTGCCCACCAAACTGCTCTGTTACTCCCCTTCCTGTAGTGGTGGGGAGAAAATACAATGAAAGGCTCCTGGATCAAGGAAGGGGAGGTCAAGGACAGGGCGGTCCCTCAGCAATTACTGTCACGTGCTAAACAGACTTGGCATGGAGAAATTAGTATATTTCCAGTCAAATTCAGAGTAGGATAGTGAGAAATAAGAACAAATCTAAAAACAGTTCCCCCACCCCTCCCTTCTTCCCAGGTTCAACTTCACTCTCGGCTTCTCTACCTCCTCCCTTTGAGCAGTGCAGGGGGATGGGGAATGGGGGTTGTAGTCACTTCATTACACATTGTCTCAGCCGCTCCTACCTCCTTACACTATACCCCTGCTCCAGTGTCGGGTCCCACCCACGGGAAACAATCCTTCACAAACTACTTCAACGTAGGTCCTTCCCATGGGCTGCAGTTCGTCATGAACTGCTCCAGCATGGTTCCTTTCCATAGGGAGCAATTCTTCAGGAAAAGATTGCTCCCGTGTGGTCCCCTGTGGGGCTACATGTCCTGCCAGAAAACATGCTCCAATGTCAGCTCCTCTCCATAGCCTGCAGCTCCTGCCAGGAGCCTCCACCTGCATGGGCATTCCACGGGCTGCAGCTTCCTTCAATCACATCCACCTGCTCCAATGTGGGGTGAGCACCCAGGTGAATATCTGCTCCACCATGGACCTCCATGGACTGCAGGGGGGATGGCCTGCCTCACCATGGTCTTCACCATAGGCTTAGGGGAATCTCTGCTCTGGCATCTGGAGCAACTCCTCCACTCCTTCACTGACCTTGGTGTCTGCAGGACTGTTTCTGTCACATATTGTCACTCCTCTCTCCCATCTCTTGCGCAGCAGTTTTTAACCTTTCTTAAATATGTTATCACAGAGGCAGTACCAACATCGCTGATTGGCTCATTTTGGCTACCAGGGGGTCCATCTTGGAGAAGGCTGGAACTGGCTCTGTAAGAGCTAGCGGCAGCTTCTTGCATCTTCTCACAGAAGCCACCCTGCAACCCCTTCACTACCAAAACCTTGCCATGCAAACCCAATGCATTAGCATAAATGCTGCAAGGAGGCATCGCTCCTACTCTCCCAGCTTCCCCTTCCAAGCATTAGGGCTGGGGTGTCCAACCTCTTTGGTCCTGATGACCATTAGAAAAAAATTATTTCGGCACAATAAAAGGATCAACATTTATTAGCTTAAATGCTAATGCTAGATGTTGGAAGAGCACAATCTGTGTGAAGTTATTACCCCGGTAGGCTTAAAGATGTCTTTGGATCAGGGTGCCATCTTTGTAACTCCTGTTTGGATTGAGACATAACTCCTGAGATATATCCAGTTTTTTGACTGATAATAGACGTGACAGGCAGCTTCACTAGTTCTCTTCCCATTATATGAGTCTGTAATTTACAACATATTGAAGCAAAAGCTCAGCTGATTACAGATTGCTTTCTAAGTGAAGAGATGCAATTACAACACCTAGTTGAACTTGTCTGTTTAGGAATCCCATGATAGGCTTTAAAATACACAGTCAGAGGGGTGGAAGAATTAAAGGACTCAGACAAAGCAATTGTGTGGATCATGATGAATGCACTGGTGGAATGACTTTGAAAGTGTAAACTCTTGAACTGAGCCTAGAAATTCTTTTAACTGTGGTTTATATAAACATTTCACATCCTGCTCCATAGCAAACCTGTGCCCCTACTATGGTAAGATAAGATTAACTTATAGTGCTTGGAAGTATGCAGAAATTGTTTAACATATAACCTTATAGCATGTTTTTACTCCTTTTTAGCAGAACATTTACATTTGATCTGAAGAAAAAGTAATATCCTGTTGTAACAACATTAAAGGCTTGTTGGAAACTTTAATAAAGCAAATATAATACTGGCAAAGGTTTATACTAAAATATGGCATTTAATTGGCTCAGTCTCATGATAGCAGCAGCAAAGCTATTGTTATGTTCTCGATCACCATTTATATGTGCTCTTATATTAATCACTGCCCTCCAGCCTCCTGCCCTTCCACTGAAGCAAGAAAGTTGTCTGCTTAAAGAGGAAGAGGGTATAGAAGGCAGGACTGGGAGGGACAGAATTTAATGGTTTTCAGTTCAAGACCTGAGACTGAAAGGCAAGTGGCCTGGGCCAAGAATTTCCACAAAATTATATTCCAGATTCAGGCATCTTAAATCCATCCAAGCCCTTCTCCCTAGTATTTCCTGTTGACTGGATCTGGGCCGCAGGAGGTGCCCTGCCAATAGAAAACACCAGGCACAGAGAATTAGGTGGAATTTAGGATGTGTGAATCAGAGCCAATGCCTATATACAGTCATAGAAACACAGTCATGTTGCCATTTTAAAATCCCTTCAAAGACCCCACACAGTCATAGGAACTTAATTTTAAGTAAGTTGGCTTTCCTTTTTTTTTTTTTTTTTTTTTTACAGCTCTTTTGTTCTGCTGCAATGAGAACTGCACCACATAAAATTATTCTGAAAATTCACAGATTTTGAAAAACAGTACAATAAAAAAAAATCTAACATGCTGCTTAGTTTGCTCTGAAGTAAGCACAAAGGAAAAGTTGTTCATAACAGACAAATGATGCCTGTCAGTTTAAATCTTTCGCTGTTTTTTGTCCTATGGAGATATGTGTTATACCAAGAGACCCAAATGATCCTCTCCAAGCAAAGATGTTATCTGTGAAGCCTTGACTTTCATTAAGGGAAGCCACTTTTTCTGGAAAATACAAAACGTAGGAAATGAAGGAAGAAATGGAACATATTTATACACCAATGTACTCCTACTTTCAACAGCAATTAAAAACTATAAAAAAAAAAAGCCAGAGGTATTTTGTCCATTTAAAACATCATAAAGCTCTGTGCCTTTCAAGATTATGTTAAGTCAGACATTTCTATACATCATAGAATCATAGAATGGTTTAGGTTGGAAGGGACCTTAAAGATCATCAGGTTCCAACCCCCCTGCCATGGGCAGGGACACTTCCACTAGACAAGGTTGCTCAAAGCCCCATCCAGCCTGGCCTTGAACACTTCCAGGGATGGGGCCTCCACAACTTCTCTGGCCAACCTGTTCCAGTGCCTTACCACTCTCACAGTGAAAAATTTCTCCCTGATATCTATTCTAAATCTCCCCTTTTCCAGTTTGAAGCCGTTCCCCCTTGTCCTATCACTACATGCCGTTGTAAAAAGTCCCTTTTCAGCTTTCTTGTAGGCGCCCTTCAGATACTGGAAAGCTGCTCTGAGGTCTCCCCGGAGCCTTCTCTTCTCCAGGCTGAACAGCCCCAACTCTCTCAACCTGTCTTCCTAGGAGAGGTGCTCCACCCCTCTGATCATCTTTGTGGCCCTTGTCTAGACCAACAGGTCCTTGTCCTTGTTATGTTGAGGGATCAAGAGCTGGACTCAGTACTCCAGGTGTGGTCTCACAAGAGCAGAGTAGAGGGGCAGAATCACCTTGCTTGACCTGCCAGCCACACTTGTTTTCATGCAGCCCAGGATGCAGCTGGATATATATATATATTCAGATTATATAATTTATTTGGGAAAAGCTATCTTCTTGCTATCTGTATAATCTCTTGTTGTCTTATTTCCATTCTGCACAAAGCACCAGCTCTGATGACTCCATGCTTGATCCTTCCGGGAGCACGTCTATGTCTTTTGGTACCATTAGGAACCATCACAGCACGTTCCTGTCTCATTAAGAGTCTGATCCAAATTGTACTGATAACTTGCAAATCTGCCACTTGGCTTCCAGAAGCCTTGTGTCAGGCTTCAGTTCTCATCAAAATGCTTACCATGTCTGCCAGCCCATCTGGAAATACATGAACAGATCACATTCGGGAGGACCATATTTCTCTGAACTTTTCAACGAACTGTCAAAGAATAGAAATGTTAATGTAATCCCTTAAGGAACATAGAGATTTAAATGAAGTAAGGGCATAAATGGCACTGTGAACGATGATATATTATTAGCAGAACATCTCAAGCAGACTGTGATTCAAATGTGGGTTTCCGCTAGCAAAGGGAAGAGGCAGAAATAGAACCACATGCATTTAGTTCTGTCTGTCTGCAACCCTGAATGGAGGATGACTGCAGGAGCCTTAACTCAGTTTGTACATCTTGTCTTAGTTCTAATTTAAGCACAACTATTTCTGACGCCATCTGCATTCAGGATTAGAAGTAGACAATGTACAAAATTGGAAATTTGTAAGTCCTGGAGGAGTGACGTGCCTTCAGTTTCATCCTATCCCCATCTTCTGTGCATTGGTCCCACCTAGGGGGCGTGGACTTTTGTGTTTAATTGCATTGCCAGTCTGAAAACACCATGAATACTCACAACAGAGAAATTCTGTTCAGCGGGCCACCCAAATGATAATTTTTGGCCACCCAGACTCTTGAAGGTTAGTGAGATCCCAGAACTCCTCCATAGAGTTAGACCGTAGGAAGAATTATAGCTCTGCTACATATGCCCTCCACAGTGATGGCTTTGGGAGTCCAACTAATGGGATAGTGTCACCATAATTTATATATATCATTAACCCCTGTGTCATGAGAACCTAAGTTTTCTTGCCAATTACAATTATCCTAAGTAAGAAGCATATATCAGGCTAATTATTACCCTGCTTTGGTGCCTGAAATCATCCTGTCTTTGGTCTCATGCCCAAAAGTCTAAAGAAACTGACTGCAAATTAAAAAAATACTCCAAAAACATCAATATGCCAGTTGTGGCTGGGCCAAGCAATGACTAATAGGGACCATGTTTGCAAGAATCCTGAGTGCATAAACACCAAGAAAAGATAGCTGAGTTATATGGGGTGGTCCAAAGAGGTATTAGCAGCAAAAGAGGAAGGATGTAAAACAAAAACATCAGGTTTGATTACCACCAATTCCCCTGTTATGGAAAGCAGCAACTGCTTTTCCAAAGACTGGAGAATGCGGTTTGAAATGGGGATTTGAATTTGAGATTTAAGAGAGAACAAACCTAGGGCTTGTTCTTTCCCTCCCTGCATCCCAACTTGAGAATGTTCTTCCATGAACAGGTGTTAGGACAGGTGAGATCAGAGATGAGCCACTGGCAGATGACGGGGCTTCACATTCAGTGAGATTCCCACTCAAAATGAAGTGAGGGCCCTGAGCGGCTCATGGAGAAAAAATAGGCCAGCTTTTGGTCTGGTTTCTGTCCTTCCCTCAGATATTCTACAAGTTTTTACATACAATGTTGGTTTTTTTTTCATCTGACCTAAATCCTTTGGTGCACAGCCTCAGATGGAAGGCATAATTATTGGCCAAAATTTTCAAAAATACTCAGTGGTTTGGAATACCTCAATTTCTGGGCAGAAGAACTAAGTGAATCTGATTTATAATTAATTGGGAAACTGTTTTAAAATGAAACAAGATTTTCAGACTGTTCTTGTCTGTATCAGGATTAAACCAAATCAATCTTTTCATGAAAAAAGGAAAAAAAAAATCTTCTCCCAATTGCCTCTCTCACCTCCAAAAAATGCAATAGCTCCAGAAAGAAACTGTTCATTAAGTTATATTTGATCAGTACCAATGGAAGACAACATACTTGAAGTCCACAGTTCATATCTACAGAGAAGGAGAGTCTGGTTTGGAAACCACTGATTTAGAGAAGGCCTTCTACTGTCATCAATGAGAGTGTAATCTCAATGTGGTGATATAAAGGACTATTGATTCTTGGTTATTTAGAGAGAAAAGTGTGCAATAGAAACAGATAATTCTTCACACAACATTGGTACAATTAGGATATTGTGCCATTTCTAGTTCTGGTACCCAAACTTAGACTATGGAAATGTTGAAGAGCTGGGGTAAAAAAGAAGAACAACATAAAACTATAGAGAAACTAGGAAACAGTCATTATGATACGGTATTCAGTATATCTAGATCATAAAGATCTAGAAGAGAAAGTTAAGGGATCATCCAAATGCTGCATATAAGTCCTTGCCTATCTGTTTTGGGAAGGTTGGGGTGTTCAGGCATAGCAGATCTAATAGTAGGATGCTGAGTAAGTTTTAAATTTAACCAGAACATAAAGGACAGTGAGCATAATTTAAATTTGAATAGAAAGAGAACTGATGAAGTCAGCAGTTCTTGGAGTTTTTATTATTATATAACTCTTTCTTAAACATGCTTTTCTCAATGTTTTGTGAGAAGTTTTGTAGGTAATGAGTGCACAGTCATATTTGAGCTTGGATTCACTAGGAGGAGCCATTCCTCCTGGTTGATGAAGTTAATGAAGTCTCAACCTTTAAGGTTTCAGTTCATTGACTGGTAAAGTTAGAGAAAATATATTTTCTCTAGTGTTTGTCGTAACTACCATGATTAACAGATTGTAACGTTTTTTCCATCTTCTTCAACTAGTTGGCAACTAGTCTAAGGTAATGCAAAGATTTTTTTCCCTGGGACACCTGGCCAACATCTATTGCTCATATATTCAACCTTAGATTGCCAGATTTGCAACTGGGAAGGAGCTCATTGCCAGCTCAGATTGGCAAGGACACTGGGACTTTTTGCCTTCTTATGCACCACTAAGCATGGATTGCTTGCTGGTTTATCACCTAACCATATCTTGGGCACAGGTGGAATTCAGACTATGTCTGCTTTCTCTCCCTGGCATGAAATAATTTAGTCTCCTGGACACTGAGGTATTTTAATTTAGACAAAGTTATTGGGCACAATAGAGGAGGGGCAGAAATCGAATGGTTGTCAAAATTTAGTCTAAAATCGAGAAAACAATGGAATTAATTGAGAGTTCATTAATTAGTCTTCCAGTGGGGAACGGCAAAAGACTGAACAATAGGGACAGGGAAGGAAAATTAAAGACTCCATAGGTCTGAGTCAACTCCAAAGTCAACAACAGCAGAATGAATTCTAGGGACAGATCCCTGAAACAGTCTTGTTTCAAGTATAGATAAGCAGTGTCAACTCTTTAAGGAAGAAATTCTTGCACTTAATCACATCTTGTAATGTAGGATAGTAGGTCCCATTGCTATCAGTGAGTGGTCAAAAGTGAGTGATCTGCTGGCTCCTGGAGAGAGGAATTACATATTGCTGTCCTGCTTCCCAAGGCTGAGTTCACTGTTTAACAGCAAAGGAAGGAATGCTTCCATGTAATGATCAGACGTTCATTACATCGTCTAGAGATCTGTTTTTCCTGCAATATTATTGGGTCATCTCCACTGACATTAGGACAAATGACTGTGTTCAGATTCAGAATTTCAGAAGTAGGTCCTGTTATCTCCATTCACCCATACTTCCATACAAATACAAGTACATCCATACGTAAGACATGCAGTGCATTTTTTGCACACACAGAACTTCTTCCAATACAGACCAACATAAGCAAAGTGTGAGGTGTCTTCAACAAAACATCATTGAGACTTTGTTTGGAGCATAGGTGGAAACGTGTGTTTGTATGAACATACTTATGTGTGTGTACATGCTTTGTATACATACAGATTTAACTACACTACTTGGGTTTTAGTGCCAATCCATCAAACATTGCTCTCATCATTTGTGATCCTCCTGTGTAAAAATACTATCTCTTGTACCAACAGACAGTAACAACTTTATTTCTTTTATTTCTTTTTTTTTTTCCTTTTGTTTCTTTTTTTCTTTTTTTTTCATTCTGGGTTTTTGGTTTGGTGGTTTGTTTTTTTCTTTGTGGCATAGAAAGAACCCAGGTCCTACACTTCCAAGTGCTTGGGTATTCTGAGCACCTGCTTTTATTCACAGATCCAAAAGAAAGTAGGAGAGCTACTCCTGTCTCCCAGCAACTCCCTATGTGTTAGGTACAATAGTGGTGTCTTCTTTTCCATCATCCATTTTCAGTACAGCTTTTTATGTATGCGCCCAACAGTGCCATGGTTCTCAGTGACCACTGCCAGGCTTTCCCGGTCCACTAATCCAGTTTTGCTGGAACAATGAGAAGGGATGATGAAAATTAGTTTTGCATCTGTAGAGTGGCACACTGTTGTTCCAGAGCAGACAAGGAGAACTGCTTATTTTACTGCTACAGGCAGATATAATTCATAATGGCAAACAGAAATGACTAATAGAGAAAGCTCTGTGCAAATGACTACCTGAAGCAAAGTGGTGGTAAAAAATATGAGATAGTAGTTCATTTAAGTGACTGTTACTCAGCATCTCCTTTCTTTGCATCAGATTTACCCCACATTGCACAAGAAACTGCATAATTCTGCTGCTCAGCAATGTCTTGCAGATGACTCAACTAGGTTTATCTGTTTCCATCAAACTTTTAATTTCAGGTCTCAAAGGACTGATGTAGTGCTGAGTCCCATCAATAGATGTTTCTGATTCGTGTATCAGGGGATTGCAGCCTTTCCATGTCTTATGCTAATCCATCTCTTTCTTCTGGTTTGATACTGTACAAACACAAAACTTAAGTAAAAAAGGTGAAAAGAACACATGACATCATGACTAAGCCTCAGGCACTTATACATTAAGTAATCTGTGAAAGCCATAAACAGCTGACTCTCACATTTTATTTAAACCCCTGTAAAATATGTGCCAAATTAAAGGTTGGAAGCTTTTGTTTACAGAGGAAAAGAAAACTGGATCCCTGTTCAAATGGCTGAAGAGCTCAACATGGTGAACATGCTCAACATGTGAACCGTGAGTTCATAACTTAGCATTTCTTTGACAATATTGCAGATTTCTCTACTTTTTGCATCACGTGTCTATCTTTCTTCCCAGTGCCCAGAGCAGAGACCCTGGCACCAGCTAATCAGTACATTACAGTTTTGCTCAATGACTTCTGCCTGGCACATGGCTCCCTAGTCGTAAGGCAGTGGAAAGGGACAGTGAGGGAGGGGAAACAATAGCATGGTTCTCCATTCCTAGAGAAGGGTATGAATGTGTGCCCCGTTATATTTATCTGATACAACTATTTTAATCAAAATGTCATGTGAAATACAGTCATTTGACTTGGAGAAATTTAGGAATAGAATATCAAAACAGTATCCTTTATCAGACAGACTTGTGATCTTGTTTAAAAACAAAAACAAAACCACACAGCAGGTTTTTCAATAGGACCTATTTTCCATGAATCACAGTGACTGGAAACGATTATATTTTTAGCCTGTCGACTTTGTTGTGTGGCCATGTGAAGCTACTTGAGTTTAGTAAGTCATGCAATAATCCAGCATGCTCAGTTTCTTTTCACCTCATTCATGCAGGTGTTTTGCCAGAGATTGCTGGTATGCAGGATCTCAGGCTTGATATTGTAATGCCACATATTTAACCATACCCTTTAAGCAAGCCCTTAGGCCAAGGAAAATCTTTAATCGCCACTGCTTGCATAAGTTCAACTTGTATAACTCGTATAAGCTGGGTGTCTGCAGCCTGAAAGAATGCAGCCTGGCAGAAAACTACAGTAACAATGGGCCAGCTAGAAAAAGCGTCATTATTAGCAGAAAAATCATGGCATCTTGATTCTAATTTTTTGCAAAGACAGCTAAGCCATGCAGTGCAATGGATCGTTCCAGGCACATTTTGGAATCATAAGCCACAAAATAAATGCAAAGAAACTAACAGAATTAAACAGGAAAAATGTGATTTCTTAAAAGAGACACCATCTGGACAGTCTTGTTCATTCCAGGTCCTGCTCTCCAGTCTCTGGAAAATTTCAGTATTCCCTCCTTTTTTCTATATCTCCTATAATACATTTTTTTCCTGAATTCCCTGTATTTTTTATCTGCTCTTTTGAGTGTCTTAGGTGTGCAGTCAGAAGCCATAGTTGGTTACACTTACTATCTTTGAGAAATGGGAATAGCCAAGAGCTGGCTGATCCTTTATTACTACGTTCAAGTCTGTCGAGTAAAAACCTCCAAACCAGAATAGGTAAAATTGGCTTCCACACATAAAACTCTCCATTATTACTTTTTCTTCCCTTTTCAGTCAGAATCCATTTTGGGCAAGCTTCAAATACAACAGTACTGGGAGCCAGCTCCCCTTATACAGTAGACCCAAGCTACTCACTACTGGTCTCAATCATCCTATGACAGAAACAAAACCAAACCAGGCCAGCCCAGAGACTGAGTCCCCAAAACAGAATATCATTAAGCACATCCGTCTCAAACAACCTTGTTCCACGGCTCATAAAGCATAAACATACCACCCAACTTGTAGAAATGTAGAGTCAATTAAAATTACTCGGATTGCCTCATTACAAAAACTTGGTAGGATTAGAAGGGACGTAATAAATGATATTGTTATACAGCTACCCAAACTGACCTTAAACTATTTTTTCCATGGAAAGGGTCTCCAGACTTCTGTTTTGCTTTTTCTAATCACATTTATCATCCATGGAAGAAGTCTTTTCATTTGTCTTAGAACTGCATTACTCCACACTGAGCTGCCAACAGCAACAGTTTGTTTGATTTCATTTTAATAAGAAGATAAATGACCTTTGGAGAAAATAGCCAATTAATAAATGCTAAGATGCATTACTAGAGGCTCTTCAGTTATTTCTGAGATATAAACATGTGCTCATTTCCAAAATACTTGGAGATTGAGGCAAAACCACCAAGTGTGTGATAATTCCATTCCCTGAAGATCTCTGGCTCCAGCTTTATAGGGAGAGAGAAGACCTAAAAAATCCAAGATGGCTGGAGTGACATTTGCCCTATGCATCAGTTTCAGTTTCATCAAAACAAGACAAAAACTATGGAGAAGGCATATTTGTTCTGGCTCAATCCCTTTTCTCCACAGTCTTTACAGTTATTTCATTAGTCCCAGTATACTTATGTTCTGTCCAGCTGATTGAATATTTAACTCATTTGTCATATATACCTTTTAAAAGTAAATCTGCCAATAAAGTCTTAATAAATAAGATGCATATAAAAATTGTTTCTGAAACACGCTAGAATGACTAGCCCAGTTTTATAAGGCTATTCATAGCACAGGCCCAGTAAAAGCAAAGCTTTGTAAATATCACCTGCTTTGGGAATTGTGCAAGTACAGCCTTTACATTTGGAACAATTCCGCATTCTTGAAATTGTGTGTTATTCAGCAATAGAATCATAGAATCATAGAATGGTTTAGGTTGGATAGGACCTTGAAGATCATTGAGTTCCAACCCCCCTGCCATAGGCAGGGACACCTCCCACTAGACCAGGTTGCCCAAGGCCACGTCCAGCCTGGCCTTGAACACCTCCGGGGATGGGGACTCAACAACCTCTCTGGGCAACCTGTTCCAGTGCCTTACCACCCTCAAAGTGAAAAACTTCTTCCTAATGTTCAATCTAAACCTGCCCTCTTCCAGTTTGAAGCCATTCCCCCTCGTCCTGTCACTACATGCCCTAGTAAAAAGTCCTTCCCCAGCTCTCCTGTAGGCCCCCTTTAGGTACTGGAAGGCCGCAATAAGATCTCCCCGGAGCCTTCTCTTCTCCAGGCTGAACAGCCCCAACTCTTTCAGCCTCTCCTCATAAGAGAGGTGCTCCAGCCCTCGGATCATCCTCGTGGCCCTCCTCTGGACACGCTCCAATACTTTAAGAATAAGATGATGTGTCTCTACCGTACAGGACCCTACAGATTCCATATCTCCTAGAAAATGGTCCAGCACCACAGTGCTCTGTGCTTTTCCAAAACTAAAGACACGTGCTCAGAAGACTCCAGCCCACTTTATAGAAGGTAAGAAAATAGGTGGCACCCTATATACACAGCATGTAGACATAGTTATCTCTAAAAAATGTTCCTCAAAAACCTCACATAGAGTAGGAAGTCATTTAAAGTCAGTCAGCAAGAAACATTGAGTGTAGGAGTACGTCTGTAGGAAGCAACTCACACACCTCTCAAGCCTAAACATATAAAACACAGTGGCATGTTAGGTGCCTCCATTACTGTCAAGTTACTGCCCAATCTAGGTACCTATATGAGCAGGATTAATTCTTTTTAAAAGCGGTTATGGTGGCTATTACCTTTAGATAATTATCTAAAATACTGCTCAGCACAGAAATCCAGAAGAGAGGACGTCTGGGTCTATCTGACAGTCGCTTGAGTGTGTTCAAACCCACATCCTGGAAAAATTTATGTTATGGGACAGAGTGTCAAAAGCTTTGCTGAAGTCGAGGTAGACAACATCCACTGCTCTCCCCTCATCCACCCAGCCAGTCATGCCATCATAGAGGCTATCAGATTGGTCAAACATGATTTCCCTTTGGTGAAGGCATGTTGAACACTCCCGATAACCTTCTCTTCCTCTACGTGCTTAGAGATGAGATGCAGAATAAGCTGTTCCATCATCTTTCCAGGGATGGAGGTGAGGCTGACTGGCCTGTAGTTTCCCAGGTCTTCCTTCTTGCCCTTTTTGAAGACTGGAGTGACCTTGGCTTTCCTCCAGTCCTCAGGCACTTCACCTGTTCTCCATGACCTTTCAAAGATGATGGAGAGTGGCTTCACAATATCATCTGCCAGCTCCCTCAACGTTTGCAGGTGGATCCCATCAGGGCCCATGGATTTGTGGGTGTCAAGTTTCCCTAGATGATCTCTAACCTGATCTTCCTCAACCAAGGGAGAGTCTTCCTTTCTCCAGGCTGTCTCTCTTACCTCCAGGATCTGGGATTCCTGAGAGCTGGCCTTAGCAGTACAGACTGAAACAAAGAAGGCATTCAGCAACTCCGCCTTCTCTACATCCTCTCCCAGGGCACCCAACTCATTCAGCAGAGGGTCGATGTTTTCCCTAGTCTTCCTTTTACTACTGATGTACTTGAAGAAGCCCTTCTTTTTGTCCTTGACATGCCTTGCCAGGTTTAATTCCAAGTGGGCCTTAGCCTTCCTCGTTGCATCCCTGCATACTCTGACAACATTCCTATATTCCTCCCAAGTGACTAGTGCCTTTTTCCACATTCTGTAAACTTCCTTCTTCCATTTGAGCTTTTCCAGAAGCTCCTTGCTCATCCATGCAGGTTTCCTGCCTCCTTGGCCTGACTTCTTACTCATAGGGATGCACTGATCTTGAGCTTGAAGGAAGCGGTGCTTGAATATTAACCAGCTCTCATGCACCCCTCTTCCTTCTACAGCCTTAGCCCATGGGATTTCTCCAAGCAGGTCTTTGAAGAGGCCAAAATCAGCTCTCCTGAAGTCCAGGGTTGTAATTCTACTTTTTGCCCTGCTTCCTCCGTGCAGGATCCTGAACTCCACCATCTCATGGTCACTGCAGCCAAGGCTATCTCCAACCTTCACATCTCTAACTAGTCCTTCTTTGTTTGTCAACACAAGGTTCAGCAGTGCACATCTCCTCGTTGGTTCCTCCACCATCTGTGTCAAAAGTTATCATCAGTGCTCTGCAGAAATCTCCTGGACTGTGCATGCCTGGCTGTGCTGCCTTTCCAGCAAATATCAGGGTGGTTGAAGTCCCCCATGAGAACCAGGGCCTGTGATCGTGAGGCTACTTTCAGCTGTCTGTAGAAGGCCTCATCAACTTTTTCTTCCTGATCCAGTGGTCAGTAGTAAACATCCACAATAGTGTCTCTTGTGTTAGCCTGCCCCTTAATTCTTACCTATAAGCTCTCAACACATTCTTCATCCACCCCTAGGCAGAGTTCGATACGTTCCAGTTGCTCTCTCAGGTAGAAAGCAACTCCACCACCTTGCCCCGCTGGCCTGTCTTTCGTAAAAAGTACATAGCCATCCATGAGAGCATTCCAGTCATGCGAGCTATCCCACCATGTCTCCGTAATTGCAATGACATCATGAACCTGTGACCACTCACAGATCTCTAGTTCTTCCTACTTATTCCCCATGCTGCATGTGTTGGTGTACAGGCATTTCAGAGAGGTAGTTGAGCAAGTGAGTTTCCCTGGAGGGGTGCAAGAGGATACACCATAGCCATACACACTCTTGAGGTGGATGGCCTTCTGGATCTCATCTTGGGAGTTGGCTAAGGAACATTTTCTGCTCTGTTTGGCCTGGCTTATTCCCTCATTGGATGCCACGGTGTGAGCATTGCCATCATGGACCCCACCCCCAGAGTCCTTCAGTTTAAAGCCCACCTCACCAAGTTGGCCAGCCTGCTGCCAAAGATTCCCTTGCCTCTTCTAGACAGGTGGATTCCATCCAACTAGACAGCCCTGTCTCCAGCTGTTTAAGTGGGCTAGCTGCTGTACACCAATGAACAAATGCATAAATGCAAGGTTCATTTCATGAACAGAAAAGAAAGCGAGAAGGAGCGGCCAGTTCTGGATTCTGGTCCTTCCTTAGTTCTGGGGTTTGGTTTTGATTTAAACCTTGTTTTGGCTGTTTAGTGTGAAATACATAAACAACCCAGTAGCAGCTCCCCCACTTCCAATACAGGACACAAAGCACCAAGAAACTGGCTTCCTCCCTTCATAATTCTTGTAGTTTTTGTAGCCTGTCCTCAGCTAAACTAGTTTGTGGCTCCATTATTGTTGCACTCTTCTGAGACTATAATGATTTCACTCCTCCAAGCTGAGGTGGGCCCTCACACTTTCCCAAGAAATGCTGTAGATGATAGAGCTGGACACCTACTTGTCCCCTTGTGTTTCTGAAAAAGAACTGACTGTTGCTACTGTGTTGTTTGCTTAACTCCATGAAGCAAATCTCTTTTCTAGCAAGTGAGGGGGTGATGCAGGATACATCATGGATACTTCCACACATGGAAGTTTCCTCCCTTTTTGTTATGCTTAATATGCTTAAAAAACAAAGATTGTCAGAGAAAGCAGGGGTACAAAATGCCATCAGGATCTTACCCTGAAGGTTTATAACAACTACTGTATATTGCACATTGTCATTCCTAATGTACCTTATTCCTGACCTCTAAGGCTATGGTAGATACTCCACTAATGCAATAGGACTCAATAGTGTATTTAACAATTATTTCATTGGATTTGCATAAAACCTTACAGGCCATTAGTAGATTCCAGCAAATGGCTTGAAGGTGAATTGCTTCACAGTCTGATACCATACCTCCTGGGCCACCCAGTCCTCCCTCATAGTCACCTTTTAGTATATTCTCCAGAAGAGACAGAGCCATTTTACATCTGGGAAGACTGCCTGATCTCTTTATCCAAGGAGAAGGCTTTAAAGTAACCCTCCTGACTAATCTCTCTCAAGCACCACAGACCGCTGATTTGTGAGGTGACTATCTTTCATATATACCACATCCAGGCCAGATGTCTCAGCTATTGTAAACCTCATCATGACTTAATGGGACAGTTAAAAATTCTGTGCATTTAACAAAATTCAGAGGTCATTAGCATCAAACATAAGGGAGAGAGTAAAATAAATTAAAAGTGATATCACAAGCTCTGATATGGTATGATATATGTGAAAAAGAAACTCCTTCACAAAGCAGAGTGGAATATCTTCAGATAACCTGGTGAGTTTTATCTTGAAAATAAGAGATCTTGTTTAGAAGTATGTACATATAAGTAACATTAAAACATCGGGACAATGACTTTAAATTTTTCAGGGAAAAAGTTTTCTCTTGAATTGATAGTTTCCATATGTAATATTGTGGAAGCAATGCATAATTATGTGATACTTATAGCATATAAGAGGATGATTACTTTTGTGCTTATTCTTATTTTTTAATGTTGCTTAAATTAGATGAGTAATAAAAGCTTACTTTATGAGAGAAGGAAACCTACAACGACATTTCTCTAGGGAAAGACTTTGTTGTAGTATGAAGAGTTAGATGGAACAATATTTATTGACTATTTCAGTCAATCTGTTGCTAATTACTCCTGACTTATTTTGTGTTTGAACAGGAATCTCTCTGTAACTCCTTTAATAATAGCTAGTGATATTATTCCCTAGCCTCTGAGTACAACCCTGATACCAGAAAGTAAGCATCTAAAGTGTTCTACAGTAAACGGTACAGTTAATGAGCTCATGGGTCACAGAAGACTTCCATTTAATCCATCCCCTAAGCCGACTCTTCCTCATGCTCTAGCCAGTCTTTTTCTCTATATCCTCTTAATGGAGAAGAGCTTTCAGAGTTGTTTTCATAGTGCTCCTCAGTTGAGCTGGAGATAGCGATCGCCATTTGGCTCATAATCTCACCACTGTTTCTCTGTCCCACAGACATTCTTTAAGGCTTTTTTTTTTTTTTTGTGGAAAAAGAATAGCACTTCTTGCATGAAACTTCTTGCTTAAGGAGACCTACACAAATAACTTAACATTTACGTAGACATTCTGGTTTGCACATCTTGTGGGATTTAAAAAGAAGGTTAAGATTTTGTGAATGAGTTTTGGCCTCGATCAGCAAGTAAACCAGTAGATTGTCAGTAAAAAAGCCTGAGGTCTCTATGGAGCTGTATAACCTCGATAAATCTTTTCCCTGTTCTTGTGTATGTCTTTTCTTCCCCTCTACCACTTTCCTCCCTCCTCCAACTTTCTAGCAACCCCTGTGATGCTGATGTTCTTTGCTATACCTTTGTGAAATGGCTAGAAAAACTGGGATCTTAACCTTTATTTACTAATAAACCTCATTACATCAAGTATGCCAATTTGAAAGCATGTAGAACAGAATCATAACTTGGGAGTGAGAGGACGTTTGTGTTTCCTTTTTATCCTCCTGACCCTTTTGCAGTTTTTGGTGGGTTAGCTTTGGGAAGGTGACTTAGCTTGTTTCTTTAAGTGGCCAGTTTGTTTGCAGGAACCTCTATTCCCTCCCTGATCTCACCACTAACATCTCTGGTTATATTCAGGGAAAAACAAAGGGAACAAACCGCGACATTATTGACATGAAGACAATCTGAGCCCACTTTTCTATTTGTACTGGGAGTTCAACAAAGTGGGCCCAATAGGATGTTTATGTATGAACTTTTTAACATGTATTGGGAATTCAGGACTTTGTAGAAATATTTTTATCTAGGAATTCACTCTCTTATCCTGGAGGCAAAGAGAGACTCTATGCTTACCTAAATTGCCTCTCAGGTACCCTTCTGCTTTGGATAAGCTTTAAATAGGTCTCTGCCCTAAAGAACAGGATTTGCTGCATATGTTTAACTGTTCAAAACTAAAGGGAACATTTCACCTAAGCATGGTTTTCAACTGCACAAATGAGATTTAGACTTTAACTCACCTTTTTATCTAGAAAAATAGCTTTCCTGGTTGCTTCTTTATTAAGATTATCTTTGAATTAAGTATATCCCTTGTCAAACTGACACGTGTTTCAACATGAGTTCACAACATCATCGCCTGCACAAGTCGCTGTCCACTGGTCAACCGAAAAGAAACCAGAAACTATTCCATATGCTTCTGCTAGAAGAAGAAGATACATATTTCTTGTTTATAGATGGAGAGCTATGTAAAATTCTACATCAGTGAATACAATATGTATTGTCATCAAGAATTCAATGTCTGGAAAGAAGAGAGCAGAATATTTTCCTTTGTTTTATAAAATTTTCCATCTTTTTATCACTTTCATTTCACTGTAAATTCTAGTCACTATCTTGGTATCACCAACATTGGTTTTTATATAACCAGTATGTTATCCTTATCTGTAATTAATGAAATAATATGTTTTGTACCTTTAGAACAAGTCAGAGCTTTGTCACAGTCATGAGATAGGCAGCAAATTAGACTGGTCTCACTCCACAGAATGTGACAGATACCTTTCTGATAAAACAAATGGATGGATGGAAAGTATTGCACAATAATCAGGTGGTAAATAGATTGTAGATGGGTTTTCATGTTTAAGTTATCAGTTCTAAATGATCTTGTGCTGCAAGAACTTCATCTGCCCTAAATTTGATGTTCCATAACTAAGATTTCTATGGCAATTGTTCCTTTGTTACACAAAGCTGACAATCACCTTGACATTGCATTCTACATTTACAGCCAATGTGTAGGGACAGTTCTTTTTTAAAGTAAACTTAGACAGATTTTCTGAAACATATCCTTTACCAAAAATAATTTTGAAAAAAAAAAACCCACAAATTTTAATTATTTGGAAACACAGAGATGTCTGTACATCAGACTTTTCATAGATTTAGAAATAGTATTTGATGGTTATTATTTGTGATGTGAGCTTTTTATTTATTAGACAAGAAAGAAGAGACCAAGAAGTCATCTATCACTGGCCTTCAACTGACGTTTCTGTTATTAATGAAGGCCCTGGCTGAAACAGATAGCCCCATTATTAAAATGAAATCTTTCCTCCGCACACCACCCGTGTGTATCGGTAGGGCTGTAGGCTGAAAGTACTGATTTTTAGCTGTATAATTTTTCAGACACAGGACAATTCTGGACAGATCATTCTGAGCCTTGTGACTTTTAATCTGATCAACATTTCAACGCACACAACAACAGCAACAATAGCACAGTCTGAAAAAGGCCAATGGAAAGAGTGACTAAATTCACTCTAACCAGCGAGCTTTAGGGAAGGAACATCATCATGTAAGTCACAGTTGCTTGAGGGGACGGGGAAGAGAGGGAGATTGAACTGATACAGAGGCCACCCTCTTGAACTCCGTTCTGCTATGGTATCTGTTTTGTAATTTTCCCACTTGATTTTCGTGTTAATGAAGCTCATTTAAGATAAGCCATATGCCAATAGTTGTCTAATTCTGTCAGCCTACTGACAAGGGAAATAAACACTTCCCTTTCCTTCTCTGTTAAAGTCAAACCAGATTCACTCAGATATTTTGTTTCTGTCACATGGACTGACCGTCTTCTCAAATGGTTGTAACACATCAATCCATCTGATAAAGGGCAGTTTAAGGAAGGCAGAGCACAGTACCGTGCTCTTTAATCTGTCAAGGCATATTTTCCTTTGCTTTTGAAATGTTCCTGTATCCGCTGTCAAAGGCAGGTTTTTTGTATTTCACCCTAGCATTCATATTAATTAATCTCTAAAATATAATTGCCCAGGACAATGCCAGTTGTGAAGAACACATCTCACCTGTCTTATTTCGCTGATGCTGTGAGTATATTGCATCTGAAGCTGCTTTACATTTTGCAGACAGAGAGAAGATGTTTTGGTGGTCAAAACAGGTGAAAGGATGTTAAGACTAAAGCCAGATTCACTTGACTTCTTTAAAACTTTTTGTTTCTTTGCCACAGGATTTCCTTGCATATTGATGACACTTTTGATAACGTGTGTAAGTCAAACAGAAAAGTGGCTGATTTTGACAATAATCCAAAGCTCCTAATAATGGTTTAAAGAAAAGAGATTTTATTACATCTGGAAGATGAGTTTTGTCACAGAAAAGAAGCAAAACTGACTTCAGCAAAGAAACATACCTACTTTGCAAGAAGGCTTTCAAGAAAGTTTCCCATTAGCTGTATCTAGTTAGGGTTTCCATGTTGGCATTTAACACCAAGTGCATTTTGTTTGTCAAATTTGCTGTGGAAAGTCTGATTATTGGGCAAAATTACAAGGATCTGCCTCCTGCTCTAGGACTGAACCGGTTTGACCCCTTTTGGTGGGTCACTTTGTTGATTTCCAAAAGCAGCTTCTGTTTCTGGATTCCATCTTTCATAAAAGCTGTGCAGTGAGTTGTCAATGACACTTACGCTTTTCTGAGTCCTGTACATACAAGACTTAAAATATACTTTATGTAGTGTGGCTGTCAAATAAAGGATGTAATTACTCAAACTTTCATTTTAATATATACCCAGATTAAATACTCACACCATAATGAATAATTCATTTGAAAGCTTATGAAAGTAATTAATATGATCTAATGCCAATGTTTGGTGGTCGCACTTGTTTGCCTGATAGAAAACACACAAAAGTACCAGTCATGACCTTGAATGATTTATAATCTATGGCACTGACACCCAGACAGAGAGGCAGTGTAAAACAGAGCCCAAAGTAATGAGCTGTGCTGCAGCTGGAGAAAGCAGTCAGTGGCAGAAATTAGGAGGTAATTACCCAGTGGCATAGATGAAGAAAAGGCAACATTAGTGGAACTTGGCTAAAAACGGTTGGAAACATTCATACTGAATGTCTTACTAATTCGCTTGCTAAGTCCATGTGGAAACTGGGTCCAGATCCCATGTTACCTTCTACATTGCTATCTGCCAGTTACTTTTTCCATTAGAAATATTAGTCTGCTTGCCTTCAGGCCTCGCTTGCATGAAATAAGAAAAAGCGATACCTTGCCCTTAATTAGAGCATTTTGCCATATAATTGAACTACCCTTTCGCAATGTTTTTATAATTCAGGTTTAAGTCCGGAGCCCATGTACTCAAATCCAAAAGGGGGAAGGACACAGAAGAAAGAGGCACATAATAATGCATCTTCATACTTATGGAACTAAATTAGGGAACACAGAGAAAGTTGAAATACCAGACTCTAGGATGAAGCAATCGCTTGTTTGGTACAAAGTACACTAGGGGGTATTACGTATACAAGGAATATGATTAAAACCAATTTTTGAAAAATCACTTCCCAGATCATAAAATGTATAAATAATCTATAAAGCAACATTTTGTATGGAACATAATTGAGCAGACTTTACAATGTAACAGTAAAGTTTTTTTCTAAAGATTGTTTGCAAAGGAATGCCAATTTGTAGTGCACTAGAGATTGCATTGCTTGAAAACACAAGTTATTAGATTTGAACATTGTACCTTAGGATTAAGTTACACTGGAGGGACAACATAAGATGAGCAGGTTGTCACCGGTAAAGTAAAGCAAAATCTTCCTACCACAGAGAATCCAGCTGAGCAACAGCATTATAACTTCAGGTCACCCCAATCTGAGGACTCCACAAATGCTCAAATGTCCAGTAGGGTGGGAATGGAAAGAAAATCTCTTCTTCACTCAACTCATTCATAATTTCTTTTGGCAGCTGGTATCACTAATGGGAAGATGCAATGCATGTTCTTGTAGAGTTGGGAACATCTGCTAGCATGACAGCCCCTATTACCTGACAGGTGTTATGTTTTCAGATGATAACTCTGGAAAAAACATTGTAAACTGCTTTTCATTCTTAGCTACTGGGTTTTCTGCTATATTATTAGAAAAGAAAAAGTACTTTGTTATAATTCGGGGGTATGCAAAATAGTAATATTCAAAGTTATATATGAGACATCTCAATGAATAAGTGGTTGGTTTTCATTAAAGGCAGAGGGTCTGTGTTTTGGTGTACACTTGAACTGGTTACACACATAAACATCCCTCGGAATACTCAATATTTGCAGAAACATCACTTCCAGTTGCTGCCACTAGATAATGGATCACAATTCATGTAAGAAAAGTTATCTAGTTGCCAATTTCTGCATTGCAGGTTATTCTTCTTAGTCATTATATGGCCCTAGAGCGGCCTTAAAAATAGTACATTGGACAGCCAATTTAAAAATATTGTTTTGAAATTGAAATTCAAGAGTAGTGCTTATATAAAGAAGAAATCTTTCCATTAGAAATATTCATTAGGAGCTTGAGAACATTTTAGTATCGCTATATTCTTCAGCTACAAAATAAATTATTAGTTCTAATAGTAAAAGTGTCTTTGACCATCTTTCCAGGGACTCTCCAGTCACATGTAATGATACATCGTGGGCTCTGTTGCCATTCCAAGCCATTGTAATGGAAAGAACGAGACAAAGACTGTGATCCCAGTGGGAGGTCTGCTGTTCTTGGCCTCTGTTTTCCTTCTGCTCTTTAATTTCCAGCTATGGATTCTTCTCAGAAGAGTGGAGTAAGGAAATCAACAGCTTTATTGGGTACACAGACATAATACATTCTGATTCTGGTCTTGGATATCTTTCTCTTTTTAAAAAGGCTGACCTAAATAAAATGACTAGCAAATATTCAACTCCTAAAAGAAAAAAGCAACAATGTGAATTTTCTCTATTTAACAAAATCACATGGAAACCTAGGACAAAAACCCAAAGCTTGCTTTCATGTGAGGCATATAAAACTTAGATTTTACTTTATTTGAAATATCTGACATTCTCTTTCCTATCCAGGAGAAAGAGAAGAGAGAAGAGAAAGAAGAGTTCTCACTTACAGAAAATCACAGATGACAAATCGGGTACCTAAGAACTGTGTTCTACTCATCTACTTAGCTGTGAACTCTCAGAATCTTGGCTAGAAGAGCACTGAGGAAGGAATATGCATGTTTTAAGGAAAATACAAGATGAGAAGAAAAGAACTTAAATACACTCATTCAGTACATTAATTCTGTACAATTTGCACACATGCTATAAACAAATAATACATTTGGATGCATACAGCTACTCATCCTTGGCATATATATATGGGAGTGAGATGCAGCCAACAAACAACTTTGCAAATAAGGAACACAATGTTGCCTAGAAATGATGCTTTTCTTTGAAAAGATGAGTAATATTCCAAGATGAAAACAATTAGTATTGGACTCGTATCATATTTTTTCCAATACTTTCAAAAGAACTGGAAAACCAAGAGACATACTACAATAAACTTATAAAAACAAAAACATGAAAGGAAAATTAGTGAAGCTATTGAGAGCTGAGTATCTAAATTTGGACTTCTGAGTCTAGAGTAAAGCAGCTGTATATTAGACCTGATTTTCCGAAGGACTGAGATCCCAGAATCTTCTATTAAAGCTGACATTTTTGAAAGCGTGATCACCTACTTAAGTGTTTTCACCTGGACTTCAGCTCATAATGCTGTTCATTAGTCCTTGGGAAAGCAACATAAATGCTCTGCAGACAGTAAAATGTTATGAAGAAACAGAATACAAAGAGAAAAGACAAACACAGTATTAAAAAACCCCAAACAATACCAAATAAACTGAGATGTCAGCCTTTATCTCGGTACTTTTTGTTATCAAGGAAAGCAGTGCTGTTATTTTTCATATGCCTGTTTTTTCCAGAATACTAGGAGGTAGGATCAGACCTAAATGTAAAAAGAGATTTAAAGGTTCATCATTTGACTGTGGAAACATTGATAAAACGGACCATCCAGCCCTCTCTGCTCTGTTGGCCTGTGCTACAGATAGACCAAGTCTTTTGAACAGCCAGTTAGCAGTAAACATCTGGGAATCTCTTCTGTTTTAACAAGTGTTCTTCATCTTGGATGCTAAGTGTATACTGTTCAAAGCCAACAAAAGTAGTCCCTACTTGACTTATTTCCTGAGTTTACACGCACAGTGATAAAATGGGCTCAATTTAAGTTTAATGGAACTTAGCTCATTGCACTACGGCACTCCTGATGTGAATATAGTTTTCCTTCAATTCTTTGTGGGAATCCTCTGTAAAAATAAATTGTTTCTACATGCATTTGTATTCCACAAATGTATCCTAGAACTTTTGTGTTTTAATGTAACACACAATTAGGGAAACGGTAAGATATATGCAATACATTTATTTTGCTTGAGGCATTTGTTTTTGTTTAAGTGTTACGCAATACAATGTGCGTTGCTTGATTATGGTTATCTTCTGATTGTTATACGATGGGGCTAAAGATTCACAACAAGCAAGAGGAAGCACCATTCTCCAGTGGAATGCATCAATGGAAGCAAGACAGAGAACTCATATTGGCATTCCAGAAACTGTGACTAGATGAATTTCCTTGTGGGAGACTTTCTGGCAGTAAGAACTGTGTGTCCCCCACGCTGTGTAGAAGAGCGCTTCACTCAACTCTCATCCTGCTCTAAGTGTGCAAATCTGTGCTACCTAATGCAATCCCCTTTGCTGTAGCAACATAAGTCAATTTGTTTGGGTCTGTTGCTTGGTGAGTTGTTTTTTTTCCATTAACGGTACAGTTCAAGTTCTTCAGTGGTCTAGTCACGCAAAGTCTAGAAGTACCTTTTTTCTTTCATAGCCCCTCACTAGATTCCTCCACAGATCACCTCAACAGAAGGAAGAAGGAAACCATAAAGGTAGGATTGTCATGAATCATGAAGAAGAAAAAAAAAAACAACCCAGGAGTCAGAGCTGAAAAAAAGACATTCACAGCTAAATAAGGAACCAGTTATTTTTGAAGGGCTAGAGAAAAGCAGTGCTGGGAATTGATTGATTATTATTTTCAGGGCAGCATACAGTTTCATACAGACAGCTTTTCCAAGACTGCCTCTCTGCTTATTAGGTGACTTCAAAGATCTGCTTAGCCTGGGCAAGCAAATCAGCTAATAATATGCAGAAATTATTGTTAGCACAGGTACTTCTGTCTACACAAAAAGTGAAATTTTGTTCAGACAAAAATACAGTGACCTCTGAAAACAAACATGTTATGGTTGTATGCATGTGCTTGCCTGCTCACTTAAAATAATTCTAAAAGGCAAGTAAAATTAGTGATATTCAATATCAGAAAAGGACATAAACCAGAGAGAGGAATACTTGTCATGGCTGATACTTAATAGCATAGTGTCTTAGATCATAGAATCATAGAATGGTTTAGGTTGGAAAGGACCTTGAAGATCATCGAGTTCCAACCCCCCTGCCATAGGCAGGGACACCTCCCACTAGACCAGGTTGCCCAAGGCCACGTCCAGCCTGGCCTTGAACACCTCCAGGGATGGGGACTCAACAACCTCTCTGGGCAACCTGTTCCAGTGCCTCACCACCCTCAAAGTGAAAAACTTCTTCCTAATGTTCAATCTAAACCTGCCCTCTTCCAGTTTGAAGCCATTCCCCCTTGTCCTGTCACTACATGCCCTAGTAAAAAGTCCTTCCCCAGCTCTCCTGTAGGCCCCCTTTAGGTACTGGAAGGCCGCAATAAGATCTCCCCGGAGCCTTCTCTTCTCCAGGCTGAACAGCCCCAACTCCTTCAGCCTCTCCTCATAGGAGAGGTGCTCCAGCCCTCGGATCATCCTCGTGGCCCTCCTCTGGACACGCTCCAACAGGTCCATGGCCTTCTTGTGGTGGGGACTCCAGAGCTGGATGCAGTACTCCAGGTGGGGGCTCACGAGAGTGGAGTAGAGGGGCAGAATCACCTCCCTCGCCCTGCTGATCAGCTGCCAGATGAATGACTGTAGGCCTTGGGCAACGCAAAGGAAAAGGCAAATTTTATAAAGGCAAAGGAAAGCCTTTATAAAATTTACAGTCTTATTTAGCTGAAGATATTTGTACCCACAACTGATCAATTCAACCCAGGGTTTGGGGCTACTCCTGTATTCGTTATTGACGCACAGCTCTTACACAATCTATTATCCCTAGTCTGTGCTTTTTGGAGTGTCACTGTCCAAATAATTCTGTCATATACTGGCAGATGATGATTTAGCCTAAATTACTCAAACTCTCATCACCTTTCAGTTGAATATGAAGCATTAAGTGCCTAGGAAACACTAACTGGTATAGAACATTACAGACTGTCCTTTTAGTAATAGTGGCTACTGTAAACAACTCAAACCTGCATCCTATTCTCTACACCAAAGATAACGACCCATTAAATTTGCAAGAGTTCCATAACCCAAAACCAGTATATCAGCATTATCACCTAAAGCTCCAGGTTTCCTTTAATAGATTCCTTCTCCTGAGGCAACGGCACTCGCTAGGAAACACTTAATGATTGTCTGTTCAAGGGACAGGCGTTTTCTGTCTGATCCAGCAGCATGCAATGCATTCCCCAGGGATGAAGAACTAACTTGCTACCTTCTGCTCTGAAGTCATTTTCTCAGCATTTTTTTTTTTGTCTCTACCATAAACATGCAGCAATGTGAATCAATCACTGAAATGAACCCAAAACACAAAACTTCTTGTCCATCTGCCACTGTGGAAGAGGTGTGAGAACGAACATGTGGCAGATGTTACTTATGTTGCTTAATGCATTGCTGGAAGGTGTTCAAATATTGGGGTGATAAGATATTATATGCAATACAGTAGAAAAGAACAGNAAAAACAAACCTAGGAAAGTGCAATTGTGCTGCAAGCTTTCTGGGTTTATTTCCCCTTTCCTCACAGCAACGTTTTCCCCAGCTTAATGATCTCAGTCTATTAACCTTATAAGAAATGAATGTGTTATCAGGAGGTCTTTTTCCTCTTTTTCTGACCTTATCTAAACACAAAACTTGACTGCCTTGGCTTTTTTTTTTGCTTTTTTTTTTCCTAGGTTTCTGTGGAAATTTGTTCCCCTAATGTGGTGTTTAATGGAGCTATTTTACTGCTTCCTCTAATATGTTTATGGTTTGTTCTGATACGTAGATAAATTAATAGAACTGAGGGCCCAAGCTGACCTCCAGGTCACCTATCTAATCTGACTTCCTGCATATCATGAGCCACAAAGGTTATGTCTACATCTTACAAAGTAGCATGATGAAGAGATGCCTGAGCTAACTCCAGAATCATAAATATTTTTGTCACATCATTATGGCATTCCTCCTGGGATGATTAGCTCAGTTGGATCACTACATAACATAGCTATACCACTGCTGGATACAAGCTAATATTTCTGCATGAGACTCTAAGGACACCCCAACTCAACATATTTCAACATGAGGCTGCTTGACTTATGTTGGCATCCCCTCAATTTCACTTAGTTTCTGATGCTTGAGACAAGCCAAAGATAATGCTGAATATATATGCTATTTTTTAATTAATCCTTGCACATAATTCATAATTTGTGTGTTTTGTAATATAATATTAGATATAAGTGAAAAATTAAGATAAGAAAGTCTATCTTAAGCATTCAGCTAGAAAAGTCCTGACATATGTGAAGACAACATGATAAGCAGAACATGAAATTATTCCCATTGTTTAATATGTAGAGGCTTCTAAGAGGACTAGAGCCATGCAAAATTGTACACTGTACAAAAGCACTACGTGACTCTACATCTTCAGGATCTTGCTCTTTGTTTGCTTGTTGAAAATAAAATGCAGAATGCTTCCACTGGCAAAAGTTACCCTTAAAGTTGTTTGGGATGGCTCCGTGTTTCTTGTGGAGCCAGGAGATCCCTAATTTAATCATTACAGCATATATTCCTAAATAATGAATCTCAGTGATCCCATTCCTGAGCCGCTTGAAGACAATCTGGCAGCAATGTGACCTGTCTTTCATTACAGTCCCTATAGATTTTATTCATATTCCTGGTATGTATTGAAACATGTTCATTTTCAGGTTAAGGTACTTCCAACAGATCAAGCCTGTTTTTACAGGCTGGGGAACAAAGATAGTAAATTGTATAAATTTTGCCAAATGATACATAATTTAAAACCTTTACTTGGTTGTCTTACGGAATGAACTTCCTCTACTTAGCCCTTCTCAGTACCTTGCATGATTTAGTCCCCAGTGAGGTGGCTCTTCCTGGCTACTTCACAACTTTAGGGTGAATGTACAGTGGGCTAAAAACATATGGTTCATGTTTCAATGGAAACACTTCTTTTTCTATATGCAGCCTAGCAGGCTAAATGTTGGCTTTTATTATGCAGATGCAGAAATGTGCTATTGTTCTGATTTTGACCTATGCTTCCCCTATCATCCTCTTGAGTTCAGGATCATCTATAACTTTCACACTGAAAAGCAGCGATATGAATTTAAGAAGTCACTCCACTTTTCATCAGATTCCACTTCAGGCAATATCCATCTTCCCATTGGTAGCCCTACCATGCAGGGTAATAAAAGGGATTTATGAGCCACCAAACAGTTACAAATGCTTGTGTAAGAATCCGCAAATGAATCACGAGCATGAGTCAGGAGTAACTGGAGTTTGAGAGTGGTTTTAAATGCAGCAGTCTCTTTGGCTCTTTATTCATCACAAATGTACATGATCACTACACAGAAAATAAATTTGTTTTCAAAAAGTAAACAAAACCTCTGTAAATGGGAAATGATAACAAAAGAAGCAACTGTGGAACTGATGACTGCGTTCTTCCGTTGCCTCTAACTTGCCATTTGCTTTCTGACTTTCAGTAACTACCCTTTTTTGACAGTTGAAATTGTATGCTAAATACCTGTTCTCCCTCCAATCAGTCCAAGGATCTCACTATTGACTGGGACTTGAACACTCTTGCTTCTACTTCTGTAGCAGGACAAAGTGGAGAAGTCCTCCTCCCCTCTTCTCCTCATAATAGAGTTTCCCTGACTGGAAAATTAGTTGGGCTTGATTACTAAAAGAGGTAAAACACAAGATAAAAAATAGATTGGATGGATATTCGAAGTGCTTTGACTTGTGTGTGATCTTGAGTCCAAAGTTTGAGCATAGACAGATATACTCCTCTGGACACACATGCATACATAATGAAAAGATGGGTTCTGTTGCAAAGGTGTAATGCTGTTTTATACTAGTTGGATTTGGCTGCAAGTGTTTACTTCCAGCATGTGTTTTTTTTATTTACTACAATTAATTAGATGATTTTTTTTAATGTTAGCTGTATATAATTGGACTTCTAGTCAACAGTTTTAATGTTCTAAGTTTGGAAGCTGTACACCCTTATAATTGGTGACATTTTCTATAAACATTTATTTTGTTGATAGAAAATCTCACATTCTGCAGGACACTATGAAGTATGCAGTGAAAATAAAGAGATGGCCCATTTCAAACAAACAGAGGAAAGTCACGGCAGCAGATATTTAGTGCCTCGGTCCATCTGCCATTTGAAGACAGAGAATGTCTGTTTCTTGTCAGCTTGTAATAGGAAGCAAAGCAGGATGTAAGGGCTGCCGCAGTATGGACAAAAAGGGCACAGCAAACATCATTCATGTCAGGCCCATTGTTTGATCCAGGCTGCTTTATCCTTTACATCTTTGCATATCCGTATCATTTAGGTTTTGTCTACATGAACATGACATCCAGCTCTTGAGCTTACAGTCAGTTTTCAAGAACTTCTAATTTACATCCTGAACATGGAGCTAGTTATCCTCTAATCTTATTCACACAACTAATAACAGATATAGTGCTGTTACTCAGCATAGTTCATGTGCTTAGTTAGTCAATGTTGTCTCCATAAAGCAACAGGAAAAAAAATCTTCCATAAATAAAGCATTCCAAAGCTTTCCGAAACATTATTTCTGAAGATTTTTGACTTAATTTTCATTAGACAATGCTGTTGCTCCCAGTTCTTGCATCATGCTTTACACTATTTTTTAACTGTAGTCTCAGAAGTCGTTTGAGATCTCAGAGTCTCAGGTCCCTCAGCAGGAAAATTTCCATGCTTACTTCAGGGCATTTCTGGGCTAGTGTAATAAGATGTTGCTTGCCATAAGAGATATTATGGGTAGGTGGAGAGAAGATTTTGGAAGTAGATATAAACTTTGCATTCTTTAGCTTCTTCTTTGGCTGGTAAGATGAGGGGGAAATATTCATTAAGAGATGTACAGCTAGAGAAAAACAGACCTAAAAGTGTCAGCATTTTCTCTGAGAGCGAAGTTGGAAATTTGGGTCCCTTTAATAGTTCGTGAGGAAGACAAGGCAAAAAATGCTCATGGTATAAGTTTGTTTGTATAAAATTGGCTACCAGTAGTGCTTTTCATGTTACTAGTATGTGACGCTTTCTTGCTTAGAATTTGAATTCAGGTTGATTTTTATACCCCTCCCATGTAACAAGCAGTACAAGGACTCTGAATTTGAGCACTGGTGCAGTATTCCTGTGAAGCTGGAGCTAAAGTTTGGCACTCAAATTTTCCATATGTGGAGATATTTGCTTTTCAATGCAAGATGATATTTACTTGTCAACGCAAGGTGTGTAACATACCTTTCAGAGTATAGGAGTGATGCAGTGCTGAAGACACAGACACACAGTGCATAGCCAGCACTACGTACTATGCTATTTCACTTAAGCAGGGCTGTGCCCATTGAAGGAAAAATCAGCTGTAGTAAAACAAACAAACAAAAAAAAATCCCATAAGCCAAGTTCCATTTCATCCTTGCAGTATACAGAAAGGAAAACTACACTTCTTTTTTGTCTTTCCTCTGTGTAATCTATCTCATAGTACTTATCCACACATTAGGGCTTGCAACACAAGATGCAAATGTTACCTTCACTCCCATAAGAGAGTTGACCTGCCACTAGATTATGTAAGTATGAACAAACAGAGACCCCAAAAGCTTGCTTGTCTTCACTTTCCAGCAATGAGTCCACTCAGCATTACCTCTGCGTACCTTGCTTCCTTGACACCTTTAGATCGTCGCACGCTTAACAAAGCTGTTGCTGCAGTGTACCTTGCGGTGAACATAATCTCATCCCAGAGTGGATGGACAGCTTACATTGGAGGCAAGGAGTAAAAGGCAAAAGAATCTCCTCAGATCTGGGCCTCTAAACATTGACCTCTGAGACACAGTAAGGAGACAGCCCTGTACTGTTCAACTTGTTTAGGTAATCATTCAGTATTACAGCAAACACTTGTACAGCTGAATCAAAGTTAAATTTACTTTCTCAAGAAGCTACTCAGGTTTAGTTTATGGGTTTATCCAAATATTGTTAATAGGATATTTTCTTGGCTTAAAAATCCTCTCCATGACCAGAAGGGTGCATTGTCTGCACAGAATTAATTACTGCAAAACTTGAGACTATGAAGACACGTACCATGTACCATGGGTGGAGTCTAGCTAAGTATTTCAGTGTTGAAATAATGGCATAAGAAAGGCATCTTTTGACTGCCTATTGTAACAGTGCATACCCTCATGTGGAAAGCATTTTTACACCCTATTCATCAAACAGAAAAGCCTCCATAGACACAGTACAATTGTAAACAGAAAGATTTTAAGAACCTCACACAAGAAATCTGACTGTAAAAGTTTATGGTACTGCTGAAACTCCTGTTGATGTCATGTTGGCAACCGGTTGACTTCCTCAGCATCTGGTGCTACTACACTTGATCAGATCAGTGGTGGCTGGATACCAGTACACGAAGAATGGGAAGCTTGTTCTTGGGATGCAAGTCAAGAAGCTTTAGGGCAACAGAGCTTAGAACAGACACCCCAGAATTAAAAAAAAACAACACTGACTGCAGGCGATGTCCGGCAGCTAACTCTGCTGAAAGGAAATGAAGCAAATAGGAACATTTCATGCAGAAAGCTGGTAACTTCAAAGGTAAGAGAGGGGAAATTTCATGACACACTGTCTGAAGAACAATTTCCCTGTGAATGCTGACAAGACCCATAATTAGTTGCTTATATGTTGTCAGAGGCATACACAAAATTCATATTCTGTAAGTAAACTGACTAAAAGATTTTGTAGAATTCAAAGAAGCAATACATAGGATTGCTTCAAAGACAAACTGAACAGTGATCCAATGTAATTTTCAGTCCAACTATTATTTTTATTTAATTCATATGTTGGACCCAACTGATATCCAGTGCAAAGTTGCTGTTAATTTTCCTTCAAAAATGGTTTCTCGGGATTTTAGCACAGCTGTTCAAACTATAGTTTCTTCTCAGAAACCAAATATAAAAAGGAAATTGATCTAGAAATGCTGAAACTCTACCATATGCTGTGGTTATATTGACAAAACTTCAACTGCCACTGCAAAGGTCTATTTTTCAAGGATTCACGAAAACGCCATGAATATCTACAGTTCAGAAAATAGCCAACTGTTCTGGGAAATTACATGGTTTGTTGACTGCCCCAATAACATTCAGTTGAACTGCTGGTTAAAATGGTTTCCAGGAGTACAATTCATATTTAAAGACTTTCTGCAGGCAAAAAAATAGAGTCCTACAAAATAAAATCCCTTTTCATCATTCAACTTAAACCAGATATTTTGTCTTGTGTTGATACAACTACTTTTTATGACACTTGTCCAATTGTTCCTAAGATAGTTTCTTCTATCCAAGCTGGCATAAATCTGTGCTCTGTCTACTCAGTAGTAAGAATTACATAACAGAGCCATATCTGAAGTAATAAACCCTGGGAAAAACAATTCTTATGTGTATTAGAAGGCATATCAGTGGAATTTAGCTGTAATTTCATTAATTAAAATTTCATTAAATCTGGTGTAATGAGATTGTTGTAGAGTGTATGTCTAAATTCATGTTTTGCTAATTTGGCCCAAAATACTAGTGTCTGGACAATATTAGGCAGAGTACTAGGAAGGCTGGCTGAGGAGTGGTTTCATCACTCAGACCTGAGTGAGTTTTGGGCATAGCCATATCTTTATTTCATAGAGTTTGTGGCATAACATGAGTCCTGGCTGTATAAAGGCTTACATCATGTTTCTGAATCATAGCTGGGGTCTAGTTAAGTGTAGAATATTGGCATTTTGATGGGTCACCAGCCGGTCATGGCAAGGAGGTTGGTGCAGCTTGATTCCCTACACATTAGCACCGTCCTACGTGGAATGTCATCCTGACCCCTCCTTCTCACTTGTCTATGCCTGAGCCAAACACATTCAGAAAGCAACCTTTATAAATTAGAAAAATTGCACATCCATATGAAGGCTAATATTTGAAACAGGAGAGAATGTGACTGTACTTTACATTAAATCCACTATGGAACAAAGTAGTTAATGCAATTCTGCTTATGCCTCTGTTTCTTGCATCTTCCAACAGAAATTGGAAACTTTCGTTCCATCAGAAGTGCTACAAACATATACAAAATTACCTTTGCCATCTCTAGACAGCTGATCATTTTTACAGATACTGCATCAGCTCCTTAGCATGTGAAAGGTAAAAGATACTCAGATTTTAAACATTTGAATGTAACTTAGGTTAAATTAAGCAGCAGGTCAGATATCCCATAAGGCCAATCTAGAATTTCTAATTATTTTCCAATTACATTTATCATTTCCTTCTGGAATGTGAAATGGAATCAAGTCGAGTAGGTCAACAGTCAACCTATTATTTCTTGAGAAAGACCAATTCCTTGTCATCCAACTCAAGCATTAAAGAGAGTAGTTGAATGCACTTTTTAAATTATTTCAATACCCTTCTGTTTAGATTTATTTTATTTTTCATTGCTTCGTTTGTGAAACCGAGACTCCTAGGACCTTGGTTTCCTCTCCTATATTCCTTTAAAGCTCTATATGCTTTCAGAGTAATACATATGTCTGGTATAAACAGATGTAGCTATAACTTGCTGCAAAAAAGCTTGTAGAGCGCACCTTCTTACAGAAAGTCAGCTTTTGCTTGGGGAAGTCCAATTACTATAAATAGACTCTTCAATGAAGCGCAAAATAGTTCAGAACATTACTATGTTGCTGCAAAAAAAAAGCACCGTGGATCATTTTCTCTTTTATTTTAATCTGAACTGATTTGGAACAAACAAAAAAAACCAAAACTGCAATAAGCCATTCTTAAGCCAAGCCATTCACAGAGGTTTGGATTTAGACAGATTTGAGAGTAGAGAGGAAATGCTGAGACAACTAGCACAAGTTTTCTTAGAAAGTAATCTCTGAGAAGCTTTGATTTATTTGGGTTAGAGCACATGGTACACAATTGCTCATTGTTTAGATTACAGGGAGGAGGTAACCTCTTAATGTGTTGCAAACTTTGAGTATAGGGAACAATTAAGACTGGGCAAGTGTTGAAACCTGGTTGAACAAGGGCTAGGTAGCGGAGAAGGGAGCTTCGCTGCTGGTTACCCACTACTTTTAACTTTGCCACAAGTAATGTAGGGTCTCTGAAGGACACAATGGTTTCTTCTTCCGAGACTCTTCACTGACTTTCTCCAACAGAAGTGTTTTTCATACAAAGTCGCATGCAATTCTCATTCATATAGATTTGGCAAAAGCAATCAACAAATACTTAGCTAGCAGATCCCATATCACTTTTAATGTATATTTTGTGTTCATATGTGAGTGTACGTATACACATGCACACATATTTGTACAGATTTCAGGGAAATTATTAGTTCCTGGGTCTAATACAATCCTGGTACGTAACCACAGAAATATTTTAGATCAGACATGGACTTGGCCCTCTAAATATACTAGATTTAAGATGCTAGAAAGAGTCTATTCTAAGTTGAGGACACATTTCTTTGTTTGCCATGGCTACTGCATAAACCTAAGGAGAGCATCTCCAAAACAGGAATAGAAGAGAACACTGTTTGCAGCCTTGCTAACCCAGGCCTGTAGGCAAGGCTATTTGGGAATATCAACATTGTTAACTGAGCGATAACTGTTGCATACTAATAAAAACAGTTGTCAACTTGATGTGAGTCAGCTTGGGCAAAAGACAAGTGCCAGAAGAATCTTAGGATATAAAATTTTGCCTGCTTTCCTTTTTTTCCCACATAGTTTTACAAGCTGGCACAACAAGGAATCGAGATGTCACACTCCAGTGTGAAATAGTTATCATTTAGTTAATAATTCAGAATCCACATAAAACTTTAGGATGGTTTGTAATAGTAATATATGCACTAAACATCATAATGGTCTTGTCTAAACAAGGACTCTCAAGAAATATAGGGTAAATCAATTGCAGTTACTAATTTAATGAGCAAGTGCATTAAGCTCTTGCACCCTTTAGACTGTCACATTCAGGGGCATAGTGGTTTTATTTCAGTTTAAGCTAATCCTATCCAAAAAGAATTAAAGCTCCTCTACTTCCTTAAGAGATCACGACTAATGGGTAAATCCATTTGCCTTTTGCGCATCAGCTCTGCTTGATTCCTCCTAACTTTTCTTTTTTCTGTATAGACTAGCCTAAGCATAATTTTTGGCCCCCTAATCAGGTACATGATTCAGGTACCTGATCACTATGTTGATTTCCAGGCATACCTGTAAGGTATGTAGGTCAGAAGAGTCCCAGAAAAGAAACAGACGTTTCTAGGAAAGCTCACTATAGAGCTGTCCTCCACAAGATCTCTTTTCCATTCCTGCAGCGCTGGCATGAAATGTAACGATGTGAACTGTAAGAGGATACAAATCTTAGGCCTGCTTAAAATAACAGCAAAATAGGTATCTGTCAGCAATATGTTTTGCATTACATTAGACAGAACATAAAACCAGAAAAACAACATAAATCACTGTATAACATAAGAAGCATTGTAATGGTGCTATAATTTATGTCTGTTTTTCACAGCACTTGATTTCATTCCTGCTAGCCTTCATTTTCTCTTTGGTATGGTTCACATTCTGCTTTGGAAACACCTTGCTAATTTTAATATCAGTTTAGCAATTAACCCCAGAGAGAGAAATGGCAGCTAGATGTATAAGAGAGGAGCTAAGGGTTGGCAACAACAAGGTGAGCCAGAGGAGAAATAGAGAAATGCCAATGGATACAGATAGGAAAGGTTAATCTCTTTTGTTTCTCCCCAAGCAAAGGAGAGAAAACAAGGAGAGCACTGAGGAAAGAAACATGACTAGAGTCATGGAGATGGCAGAACATATTAAATTTGTTAAGTCTGCATGTTAGAACTGCACCCATAGTTCAAGAATGTTAAGCTGGATCTATCAAGAGAGTGAAGCACAAGCAGCAATCCTAGCAAAACACAGTCTAGTTTAAAAGCAGGAAAATTATTTTTCAGGGACAATTTTTCTCACAGTTTCTATCCCCTTGCCTTTGGGTTTTCTGTTTCCATCCATCTTATATAAGTGCTTGGAGACAGGAATGCAATAGAATCACAAAATGTAGATTTTTCTCTGACAAATAATATGGCATTTTGTTCTGGAGTTATACATGGAACAGGAAAAAAAAACAGGAATGAATGAATTAAATGACCAAATATCTAGAGCAGACATTTCATTTGCAGTTTGGTCACACAAAAGTCACTTCCAATCATGGACACTAAAGATATGTTCTTTTCTAACACTCTCCAAGATATACCTCATATCTATATACGAATTACTGCTAGTGATTCTTTTAGTAACTGGAAATTAGCATTTCCCTACACATTGTTAGTTTCCTTCAGACAAGTAACTTTTCACCCTTTTTATGTTTAATATGCAGCTAAACTTGAACTGTCCTGTTTTTATCTAAGGATGCAGCTTGATCTTACAACTAAACTGATTTAACCATAAGCTGCTGTCAGAAGAAGCAATCTTGCTTCCTCTTTTCTCCCACCAGCTATTTATTCCTACCCCTCTGTCCCCCTTTTCACTGGAGAGAAAAAGATTTTCTTCCTCTTCCTTCCTTTTTCCTTTCTTTTCTTTCTCTTTTTCTTTCTCTCTCTTTCTTATTCTCTCTCTTTCCTTCTCTCTCTTCCTCTGTCCCTCCCTTCCCTTCCTCTCCTCTGCTTCGCCTTCATCTTCCTTTTCCTTTTCCTTCCTCCCTTCCTTTGCTCCTTCTGTCCTTCCTCCGCTCTTCTTCCTCGTCTCTCCCTTTCTCTCCTCTGCCCGGACGACCTCGGCGGGGCTGGGGGTGAGATCCAGCGGCGGTGCGGAAGGAGAGGCGGGAGGGAGGGGAGCGGGAGAAGGACGGGTGGGGGTCCCGCGGCGGCCGCCCCCCCGGGGGCCGCGGGGCTCTCCGGTGCGGCTGCCGGCAGGGGGAGCGCGCAGCGCTGCCTCCCGGGGGACGCGCACTGAAACCTCCGAGCCCGGACCCCGGCGGTGGACCAAGGCACGTAGCGAGGACAGCATTGCACGTAAAAGTCCTTTCCCATCTGTTGCAACGTCTTTGATTTAAAGCAAGAGGTGGCTTAAACTGAGTAACAGCTTCCCTCGTGTCCTTATAGCAGGTTTCGTACTAGTCGATTAGAATAATCGCTGTTTATTTAACCATTTGGTCAGAATTCAAATCTGGGATGCACCGTAAACGCACATGAAATCACTTCTAAAGAACAAGGAGGCAACAGAGTAACAGCTTTGGGAGAACCAAAAGTAGCCTTGCAGCTCTTACAATTTGCACAAAGTAAGTAAATTTACGTAAGAAAATGCTAGCTAGCTAGCTAACACGAATAAAGCAATGTGCACTCAAAAGTCAGTAAAGCCAAATGCTAAGCTTTAACTTCCTCAGTTTTAACTCTTCACGTTGTATATCCTGTAGTTTTTATAGCAGACCATAAATAAAAAAATGATACATTAAGCTTTCCATTTAATAAGGAATAGAAAATAACACATATGTACAACTTGGCCAAGTAAACACTGTGGAAACAGTCTTAAATTTTAGTGTTTCCTGAGTCTGGATTGAGGATGTTTTAGACCCACATCTGGATCAAATGATGTGACTTGAGTCCTTCTCAGATATGAAACTATGGCATAAGATATTTTCTTATACTAGTATAACTCAGCTCCAATGTTTTGGGGTTTTTTTCCAAATTTTAGTGTATTTAGATTGAAAAGAAAAAATTACAAATTTTACCATCAAAGTCATTGGAAAAGTTGCAATGCACTGGAAAAGGAGTTAGAAGGTTAAGAAAAAAACATCCTGTAGTGAGACAAATTGTTCTTCTTCAGACACCCACATATAAACAAGAGAGTGTGCAGTTAATTGCAGCTGATAATGATCTGTCTTGCATGAAATTACACCAGAACTACTACATCAGTTGCAAGTGAATTGTTGCTGATTTACATAAGCACGAGTCCAATTAAACAAGACCTTTGGTTACATTTAAAACACAAGATCATACTTTCCAAGAGCCTACCTTTTTGACATAATCATTTGCTTTGCCTTCATGGTACATATAGCAGAAAACTCCCACGGTGAACTCCAGTTCTCCTTTATTTGTATAAAATAACATTATCTTTTTTAGGGCTCAGCTGGAGTCTCTGGAATGTGCACCCCTTGCTTGTTTTAGAGCTCTAACTTTGAAAATGTCTACAGTCAAATTTAAAGGGCAATATAGGTGCACAAGAGCATAAGTACAGATGAGTAATTAAAGCATATTTTTGAGACCCATGATAACATAAGAAAAATCAAGATACATCTGGTGTACTGTAAGTACACTGTAAAGTATCCTATGCAGGTAACAGTCTTCAACAGCTGTGGAATCCCTGAAAAAGGGTCAGACTCAGTTTTGAACTGTGAGACACTCAGAGTAGGCATGGTTATGATGATGGCCTCAGATGTGTTATCACACCCACCTTGGCACATCATAGTTTCCTCAGAGAGTGGGCCTGAAGAGGATTAAAGTGAAATGTATCTTTCAGCTTCCCAGTCCTTTCCCACCTGGACTCCAGATGGCCTCCAGGGGCCTCGCAGGTGTTTAAAGTTACACCAGCTTCACTTATACCACAATGTCCAGTGGATCATGTAGGGAACCATGTATACAGCTTCAGCCATTCCAACTGCCAGAGCTATAAGCTATTTTTACTCTAAGATATTGGGAGAACAAGGGGTATCTTCCACAGCACCTGCAGGTCAACTCCATTAGAGCATGGGTTTTGATTCACGACAGCCTGAGGACTCTCCAGTTCCAGAGTATGTGTCTTTAATTTGAGGCATTTGCTCTAGCATGCAGTCACCCAGATCTTTGCTCAGATGTTTTGTCTGAAGGCATTCCTCCGGCTTTGGTACTGGGACTGGTACTGTTTAACATCTTTGTTGGTGACATGGATAACGGGATTGGGTGCACCCTCAGCAAATCTGCTGATGACACCAACCTGTGTGGAGTGGTTAACATGGTAGAGGGAATTGATGCCATCAGAGGGACCTGAACAGGTTTGAGAGGTGGGCTCGTGCAAATGTCATGAAGGTCAAAAAGGCCAAGTGCAAGGTCCTGCACATGGGCTGGGGCAATCGCATGCACAAATACAGGGTGGGCAGAGAATGGATTGGGAGTAGCCGAGAGGAGAAGGACTTGGGGGTACTGCTGGATGAAAAGCTGGATATGAGCATGCAATGTGTGCCCACAGCCCAGAAAGCGAACTGTGTCCTGGGCTGCATCAAAAGAAGTATGGCCAGCAGGTCAAGCAAGGTGATTCTGCCCCTCTACTCTGCTCTTGTGAGACCACACCTGGACTACTGAGTCCAGCTCTGGGGTCCCCAACATAAGAAGGCCATGGACCTGTTGGAGCGGGTCCAGAGGAGGGCCACAAAGATGATCAGAGGGCTGAAGCACCTCTCCTAGGAAGACAGGTTGAGAGAGTTGGAGTTGTTCAGCCTGGAGAAGAGAAGGCTCCGGGGAGACCTTACAACAGCTTTCCTGTATCTGAAGGGGGCCTACAAGAAGGCTGGAGAGGGACTTTTTACATGGACATGTAGTGATAGGACAAGGGGTAATGGCTTTAAACTAGAAACGGGTAGATTTAGATTAAATATTAGGAACAAATTTTTCACTGTGAGGGTGGTGAGGCACTGAAACATGTTGCCCAGGGAAGTTGTGGAGGCCTCATCCCTGGAGGTGTTCAAGGCCAGGTTGGATGGGGGTTTGAGCAACCTGGTCTAGAGGGAGGTGTCCCTGCCCATGGAAGAATGATCTTTAAGGTCCCTTCCAACTCTAAACATTCCGTGATTCTATGATTCTGAGGCCCAAGGACATTTCCATATATACGCGGCCCATATTGAAAAACAAAGGCTTTACTCCTACTGATCCAGAACTGAAGAGCACCAGGCAGTTCCAGTTGTCTGGTGGACTGGGAGTTTGGAGATGTTAATGCTTCTGCCTCTGAAATTCTTGAATTATAGTTCTGATGACTTATGTTTCTGAAAGTGATTTGTTTGAGGTAGCTATGAACATCAGAGATTGTAGGAAGCTATGAAAATTCACCACTAAAGTTCGCTTGGACTTTAACTGGTTCTGGAAAAAAAACCAAACAGTTGCAAGTGTCCAAGTAAAATCATTTATTTCTTTGACTTACTTTACCACCTCTCACTCTGTCAGAGCTCAGAGCACCTAGGGATTTGTTTAGAGCACGGGTGGGTTCCAAGCCCAGAGGTGCTTTTCTGAAAGAAGAACCAAGTGCTCACAGCCTCTCCAAGTCAAAAGCCTGCAAGTTCCCAAATACCAGGATGTCTTATTATAGCTCTACATGCACTCAGAAGACATAGTGTGCTGAAAACAGGACTCATGCACAACAGAGTGCTCAGCATTGATGCGCATTTGTCCAGTGCCACAAGGAAAAATCCCTGCAAAAGTCTGCCTGCAAAGGACCCCAACAATGCAACTGTGCACACAGGCACTCAAAACACACAAATCTTGCCCCGCTGCAGGAAAAGGACCCCAAAGTCCTCTGGGGAACTGCTACGTTTTATGTAAAAATGAGGAACATCTTGTATTCTTTTTCTCTCCATACTCATTTCTGTTCTAACCAATATTCCCAGAAATTACTTCCTTCTCTGATCACCACAAAAATCGAAAGGCCCTTGGAAAACCTGTCAGCTTGTTGTCCTTATGTATTTTTCAGACCAACACATCATTCTGATACAAATCAAAACTTCATTATCATTTCACATACATTTTCTCTGCAGATATTTTCAGGTGGTTTTATTCCTAGATTATTGAGCCATATAAAATACATCTGTGGCCATGCCTGCCAGAGTCCTTGTAACTCAGTGGATAAGCACTGGTTACACACACTCAAGTTTCCTAAGCGTGGCTTTGGCAGATCAGAAGTGCTGAGATTTTAAACAAGATTTCATAGTGTTTTGGTGAAGAAACTATTTGTCTGGTGGATTTACTATGCTGTATGCTTCCTGCATATATTTTTATTTTCCTACATGTTCTGGCCAGGTTCCCAAAATACTAAACTCATAAGAAACACTAAAATAGTTCTAAATGTGAAAATATTTCTTTTTCATTCCTTTTTTAAAGCACAACACTCAAAATGAAAGCATAGGGTAAGTTCCAATTAGAGTTTCCTGCTGTTAGTAGCTGATACTTTGATCCAAAGAAGGGAAACAATCATCAGGGAAGACATGCAGACCATGCAGACCTTTACACCTTGAAGAGGTTTTCGCAAGAGCTCATTGAAACCAGTGATGTGTGGTGCATGTTAGGTGGTGTTGGTCTGAAGAGGAGTTTTCCCACTCTACCTGGGTATTTGCAACACCTCTTCTTACCTGTATGAAAATTATTTGTTCTCAAGCCTGTGAGGGTTTAGCCCTTGGGCACGTGCCTTGCAGCGTGGTGCCCAGAAGATGGGGCTGAGGAGTCCAGGGGTGAGCCTGCAGGAAGCCCAGAGGTTTCCTCACAGTTGCCATGGGGCAGCCATCTGAATTCCCTAAAGTTCACTGCAGCTTCCCCCCTCCGTGAAAAAAAAATTAACTGCCAACTTCACTATGATCCATTTCAAACCAATCATTTAGCTCATTGGGCAGTGTTCAAACATCTGAGCTGCATTACAGGTTTCACTTGCTGTAAGTAAATGACGTTTTTAGCTGCAATTAAAAAGCAGTAAGTATGCTAGTGTGTAGTAACATAAGATTTACATAAAATGTGATGGAGAAGGACAACACGGTTTTTGGTAGCCGCAATGAGCAACAGAGTAAAACTACATCAAAGAATTTCAGATTATACATTAGTAAGTGCTTTCTGAGAGTATGGACACTAACAGAACATATTTCCTGGAGGCTCCAGCACCAGCTTGCAAGAGCAGATGGGACAGACACCTCTAGGAAGGACACACATCCTTTCTGGGGTGGTGAACTGAGGTCTGTCCTCTCCTGCCAACACTGCTTCCTCTAGCTGGAGGTGAATCTCTACAAAGACCACCCAGCAGACCTATGGCTACCCAATCTTGTTTGCCAGGTTATCCACTGTACTACAAATTCTATTTTTATGGGGTCCTTTCCTATTATTTTTACTATAGGCTTACAATGTTCTCTGCAGTATTACCACAGCAGAGGGAGTAATCCGTGTAAAATAGACATGCCCAACTCAATTCTTTCAACTAGTTAGCTGTGGTATGAATCGTTGTCTAAATACTCAGCATGGCCTGGTTTGCCTTGCTCCTACAGTGGTTTAGGTCTATTCAGAACAGACATATAGGAAGAATCTGTATTTTATTGCCCTTTGAAAACTGATTGGGAACGATTAACATCTACTTATCATGGCTTTCTGCATGACAGTAATGAGGTTGCATTCTCTGAAATGTTTTCTGAAAAGTCTTGAAAAGTTAAAACTGGCTTGTTCAGCAAAACAGCAAGTGGAAGGCAGAAGGAAAGGGAGTATTTTAAATATACAATTGCTTCAGGGCTCCCTAGTGCCAGTGTTTTGGAAACATATTCTGCATTAGTCTCTCTCTCCAATAAAAATTGGTGAGAGTCCAAAACTCCAATCTTTTGTTTTTGAAAATATGCCTTTTGTTAGACCATTTTATGTAATAAAAAGTTTAAACATTTATTAATAAAGAAGTGTCTCCTCTTTTTTTTTTTTTTCCACAGACACAGGGGATTTAAGGCCCCAGTTTGCCATCAGTGGATTTTTGCATCTACCCCAGGAATAAAAATAACAATAGAAACAGAAAAACATTGCAGGAATGGGGTCTTGCAGAGAAGCTGTCAGTTCTAATGACCAGTTTTTGGTGGGCTCCAGATAGGACTCAAATAACATATAGAGTGTAACTAGAATACCAAACATGAAAAACACGACAATGTTACCTAAGGAAATTAAAATTATGCTTCCTGCAGTAAATTAATCTGTGCTGCAGATAGAGACTTACTGATGGTTTTGGAGTTGGTCCATATATGTAAGGTTTAGCACAAGGAGTGGAAGAAGGAACATGCAGCTGGGGACAGAAGGAGAAGGAGGAAAGTGCTAAATTGTTTCAGCCACAGCGTTAGAGTAAGGCTCTGAATTGCAGGAGTCAGGGAAGCAGGCATGGGCTAGAACACCACAAATTTTTCTAAGGTCAGTCCAGCAAACCCTCACTGACGCTGTCATAGATACACTTCACAGTTGGAAAAAGACGGGTTAGTAAGAGCCCTTGGCGGTGGCTAGGGGCAATAGTTTTTTTCATTATCAGCTTTCACCTGTCTTGGATGTCCATGACATTCGGGGTTATTTTTCAACTTTATTTCAATCACTTTGTTACAGCAGCCCAGAAAATGGAGAGATACCTAGCAATGTCAGGCAGGGTGAGACGAAGTGGAAATTTTCCATTCCTGTAATCACAAAGGAGCTGGAATCAGATACTCAAACATGTTTACAATCTTTAGGCATTTAGTATTTTAGTTTTTCTAGAAAAGGGTTGGTAACTCCACTATAAATACAATTTTTAATGGGAGGATTTGTCCCCTCCCTTTTGTATCTGAACAGAAAAGTGATAAATCTTCTTTAGGTTTCCTTTGGCTGAGATGCTAACATGGGGTGCTTCATCACATTTTAAGCAATGAACATGTGAAAACAAAGAATTAGGGCAGTTCCAAGTTTGCATCCCAGAAAACATAGCTTTTATCACTGAGCAAAACATATAATGTAAAATAATACAATTTGTTATCCTGCACATACTGTGAATATTCATAATATAACTGTTTCTGCTGGTTTCTGCCAGTTTCTGTCAGAATTCCTTCTCAAATTGTTGTTTTGGAAAAAAAAAAAAAAAGTTTTGCCTTTAAAGTTCCTCCTATACCAAGTTCTCTTAAAATCATATCATAACCCATTTTTACAACACAAATCCCTAGAGAAAGTAAGAGGAAATTTCAAAAGCTCTTTATTTCAACAGAGTTGGCTCATCATAAGCAATTGTCTCAAGTACAATTATTTGACTTATCTGAAGACCAGAACCTTAGTAAACAGGAAAAACTGATATAATAAAGCTTATATTAAAATATCTTGTTTGCAGAATTATGGCCTATTGCTAAACCTGGCATATCTTGTAACCATTGGATGATTACCCAAGAGAATTAGGTCATTAACCTGAATTTTTCTGCGTTCACTTTTTCATGCGTTTATGCCAGAGCACTGAATCTAACTCTAACTTAACACGAAGGAATGCCTGTTGAGGAGCAGATTAATCATTTTAACTCCTGTTTAATGCACTGTCCAAACCTGTTATGACTGTGGAGGCAAACAAAAGTGCCCAAACCAATATCAGATCCACCACAGGGTTCATCATTCTTGGCCGGTGACCCAGAGTGGCTGTCAAGAAAAATAATCATTCATTTGTCGAACCCCTTAATAAAGCTGGAGTTTTCAGTCCATATTCTCACATTATGCTTGGAGTAAAAGACAAAGACATGTATTGCTGCATTGGCTGGCCTTGGTAGATGAGCAACATGAAGTTAGATCAGGAGTCCCTAAAGAGCAGAAGCAGGACCATCAACAAGTAAGAAGGGTATCATTTAGCTTTTTCAGAGATTTAAAAAAATTAATTTTAAATGTGGTTGCAGGAGCACACATTCATTTCTGGAAAGGCTCCTTCCTGTAATTTATGAGCTACAGCTCCTCAGGGGCTGAACACAGCCTGTGGTGCATGAGCTGTACTTGCAGCATAAGCTGTTCCTCAGAGAAGGCTTCAGCGTGTCCTGTCCCCCTCAGGAAGTGGGGAGAAGGACATCAATGCCATCTCCTCAGCTTTCTTTCTGAGCTACAGATCATTGCCAGTCATCATCTTTGGCAGTCACCCTTCAGAAGAGGAGTCATCTACCTGTTTCTTCCATGAGCAAGCATCAGGTGAGCAGCTGCAGCCCTTCTTTTCCGCTCTGTCCTGCCGATTCTGTGATCTACGTGTTTGGTGTGATGAGTGCAGTTGAAGCTATTTGCTTGGTCTCAAAGATAAATTCAGCTAGATGCTGCTCTTATTTGCTGACTGCTAGGACTGGCAAGCTCTACTGATACTAAGTTAGCCATGAGAAGGTTTTGAGGAATTGGATATGAATATATAATGGTGTAGGCAAATCTTTCACATCTGGTCTGTTGTCTGATATATTGTGTCTCATTTCTGTATGTGTCTACAAGAATTGCATATTAACAGCATTATGGGAAATGAATATATTGTGATGCCATGGTTCCACAACTTTCCTTTAAAAAATACAATTTTAAAAAAATGCAGTCATGTTTATCAATATCTTACTGATTTATTTTATAAAATATAATGTTATATGCATTTTACAAAACAATATCATAAATTCTAAAATTATCATTATGAAAATTATATATAATATAAAATTGTTCATTTGGTCATTATTAATTTAGAAGGTGAACAAATGTGTGCTTTCCCAAGGTAGGTATTCTGAAGAATATATTGTTAATTCCAGAGAGTTGGTTAGTTAGAAGAGGCCTAGCTGAAAAGTAAAATTACTGAAAAGAAAATTGGTTCTGTTTTACCTCAAAACAGGACAACAGGAGGTCCTTCCAACACCACTGGGAATTTCTCCTTATAACATGATCATTCCTGGAAAAGTTTGTACTAGGTAGAACCTCATTTTTTATTCATTGCTACATTTATTCAGTGTCACTAAAAACACATATGTTAAAATACATTATTTAACATATTAAAACAACATCTGTTAAAAATACATGCACATTAAAATATGAATTAATTATATTCATTGTAATTAAGAGCAGAAGTGGTTTTCTACCTTTTGTAACCAAAAATCTGTCTAACTTTTTTGAAAATATTGAAAATATTCTGTGAATTGTTTTTCACCACACTATTGTTTGGCAACTAAGGAGTGAATGCTGTATTAGTATCTAGGTAAATATCATGGTAGCATTTTAGACAATTGTAATTGTATTTTTTACAATGAATATTTTAATTATTGATATGATTTTAATTATGAAACTGCAGCTACTAAACCATTTATATGGCCTTTAAATCTTTCAGACAGATACTGCCAGCAGACAGGGTTTCACAATCACTTTGTTAACTACCTAACAATTTCTTGCACGGCTAAATAATGCTGATTCAGGTCTTAGCTCTACTGCTTTTGAGCAGTGTACTACAATTTGGAGCCAGACTTTCATATACGTTACTCCAGCAGCAGAATTATAATTAACTCTTTCCTATGCTGAGACCCCTGCTGAACAATTAGATATATTCCTTTTCCGATGGGTCTAGAAGTCCATTTCAGATATTGCTCCTTGGAAATCCTTAGAATAAATAAAGTCTAACTGTACGGTGATATTTAGGGTAGATGACCTGAGTAACCTGATTTTTCACCAGCTGCGGGCAGTTACCTCTGGAAGTTAACGGCTCAGAGAGAGACGTTCCAGGAAGGGGAAACACTTTCAGCCCTTATCAGAATTGAAACCTTCAACCGATGCAAGTTAAATAGTCCTTGTTTCCCAAGCTGTGACGCAAAGTGATGGGTTTGAACTGCTTCCAAACACAATGTAGGTTTAAGACTTCCAATAGAAGAGGGATGTTTCTGAAGGGCATTTATATTAGGACTGTTTTGGATTTCTCTTTCAGAATTATTTGTTTTTCCAAGCAGAATTTTCAATTTTCATTTTAAAAAATTGCACTTCTTGAGATGAAACCACTCAATTCTGACCGCAAATTGTTTTGGGGAGGACATAGGAAGTGCCAGGAAATAGACTGCCAGCACTGTGACTCTGGAGTGCCTTGGAGGCCACCAGCCTCAGAGCAGGGCAGGGCACTCACGGTCCCGCGTTCAGCCCCTTTATGGCAGAGCTTCCTGGCCTTGACTGCTGCTGCTGAGCTGACATTTCCAGGCTTCCTGATTCTGCTGTAAGGCAGTAAGACAGAAAATACAGACCAATACTCATATTTAATTTTGTTTAAAAAAAAAAAAAAAGGAATTTCAGTTTCAGAGATAAGAAGAATTTTGGAGGAGGTTTTGTGACCTGGAAAAAAACACTTGACTGTTTCTCAATCCAGCTTTAATTTTAATTAGCACTAAAAGGAATAAACCTGCCTTATTTCAATAAAAATGTTGAGTAACACTTGAATTTTATTCTTACTGCAATTGTCGTCACAGGCCTGACCTGGAACATTATTTGATTTTGTGCTGTGCTTGCTAAGCAAAAATTATAAGCTTATGCTTAGCGGGTATGTGGAGAAAGGGACAAAGACCTATTTTTGTTAAAATGAAACAAGAAGCCAAGCCTATGTACAACAAATGTGTGTGGGATACTTGCTCTCGGGAAATTTTAGGCACGATTCATAAAACACAAGTGAAACCTTTATTGTATGAACACAAGGAACCTGGGAGAAAAATGGATGAAGAGCTGCTAGTCCAGGATATGAAACCAGAGACGGCAGAAGTAACAAACAGCTACTGTAACTGAAGCATAGGTGTAGGATTTAGAGGAACTGACAAACATAAGAATGAAGGTGCCAAACTGAACACTAGTGATGACAGACACCATGAATGAGAACTAATATAAATAAAAGTAAATCCAACTGAGTCAAAAAATCAGCCTCTGATGAAGAATGATCATGCAAATTTATTGGGAAAATGTTGGAAATCTCTGTGAATCCTTTGGATTAGATTTGGATATAAACAAAGATCGTGATAATTTTATTTGAGACAAATACTACTGCAAATCTATGTCATTATGGGACACTGTAAGACTGGATATCCAATCTGTGAATAACATAGGGCTGGTTAATCCTGGATGATGTAGCTCTCACCTGACAAACAACTGAACCCGTGAGAGGTGAGGGTCTTTTAGACTTTGTTTGGCCAAACAGTAAAAGCCATCATAAAACAGTTGGCCATGAAAAAAGAACAAGTGATCACGAGTTGTTTTACTTTAAATGGAAGGACAAACAAAAGCAGATGTGCAATGCAGGCTCTCAATTTTAGATAAGTGAACTAAGAAACTCTGGGAGCTAGCTAATGAAGTCAGATGGACTAAAAAGGTAAGAAACTACATAGAAGACCTGAAATGTTTTTTTTTTTTAAAAAGACAAACAATATTCATGGTTTTCATTGCAAATAGTTTGAACAATAAACTTAAAGGAAGTGACGTTCAGATGTAATCCAGTGAATAAAGAGCTAAAAAAGGATATCTGCTTATGCAGAAGAGTGGGAGGGGAAAGACTGGCTAAAATAAGTTTAAAATTCAGAAATTATGGGATAAGGCAAGAAATGTAAAAAACCTACTAGCTACTTTATAGAAGACTAATACAAATCATAGGAAATTCTCTAGCCACATAAATGAGAAGGAAATAAACCAGAGGGGTAGAACTGCTATGACACAAAATAAAATCATATAAAACAAAACAAAATAAAACAAAGTAAAATAAAATAAAATTAAATTAAATTAAAAAATAAAATAAAATAAAATAAAATAAAATAAAATAAAATAAAATAAAATAAAATAAAATTACAGATAAATTAAAATAAAAGTCTATGTAACAGCTTCAGCTGGTATTTTCCCTCAGTTTCCAGTAGAAGTTTTGATGCTCAATACCAGAAAAAATGCACAACCGAAATGGGGGAATGAGAATGAAAAGGATCACAACCCAGGCAGACTCAAAAAAGTCATTGAGTTTAATACCTCACTTAATGGGAACAGAGTCATCCGCCTTGAAGAGCTTTAAAACTGAGAGAAAACAAACATTTTGATTCAAAAAGTTGCTGAGGCACCATGTATACACAGTCCTCCAGGCAGTAAATCTCCTTCCAACATATGCAATACTTTGACTTACGTCCCTGCTTTGTATGAGCAAATTTGAAGTTGATTGTATGAGTTCATTAGAAGGGGTTCCCTGATCACTGAACTATGAGGTATTTCGGTTTGGCGATAAATGATAGTCCCAGTCCCTCATTTTCTTCTTCAGAGTCAGTAGGTGGCTTTGGAATGAATTTAGTTCCCATTTTGGGATACTTAGTGGAATTTGCTGAGTGGCAAATATTTTGAACAGTAGGTAGTGGTAAGTGTTAAAAAAACCTAGTCCTGAATGCTTTCCACTGTCACTTGACAAGGTCTATAGTTGTGACCACGTTTTGATGTTTATGTTGTACTTACAAAGCTGGGATTAATATTGACAGTCTCTGTGAATCCTTTAGATTGGATGAGATGTACTTAAAAAATTCACTTGTAAATCTAAAAATATGTAATCTGTACATGGCAATGGGCATTTGAAGGCACAGTTTTGATTGCTGTTAAATGACACAATGAAATTCAGTTTGAAGGCTCTGAGTTCTAGATCAAAGATCCTGCAGCTGTGAGTCACAAGCTGTTGTTGCATTATAAAATCACACAGCACCTCAGGTACTTTCCAGAAATATTGCTTGATTAACCTGTTACCTATGGAGTTTATGCCAAATACTCTGCCTTTCCACAACTAGCATAAAAACACAAAGCCAGCAGCATACATTCTGGCCCTGTGCTTTGGCTGATTTGACAGCAAGATTCTGTGCCCATGCCTGATCTATAAACAATCTATATTTCTAGGAATTGGACTATGTATAGTATACTTTATATATATAGTATACTATAGTTTGCCAAAAAGACAGAGACATAATGATCAGAACAAGATATGATGTAAGCCAATATAAAAAAGTTGGAAAAAAAACCCAAAACCAAACAGAACTCTGGGAAAAAATCTTGAGAAACTCTAAGATAGTACAGCCAAGGCTCACTTTTTCATTTTATCTAATTCAGAAACCTTTGGTGTCTGTTTGGGATACAGAGGTATCCCGGTAGGTGTTTTGATTCGCATTAGCTCTTTGTAGCACTTCACTGCCAAGGAACACTTGAAGGCATCAGAAGTGCAGGTTGTTGGATATCCAGACAAATTCATGTAATTGGATAACAAAGTTGCCATAGTTATTAGTTTCCAGTATTGCACTTAGAGCTGAATTGGAAAAGCAGTTCAAACAGTGACTGGCAATTAAACCAGAGAATTTTATGGGTCTGTAATTTTTGGAAAATGAGCGAAATCAGAATTAACATAATGAAATCCTTGTTGGAATTTTAATTTAAACTCAAAGTTTATTTTTGTCAGATTTAAAAGAACATCTGGCTCCTCAAGTAGTTCAAGGAACACTCATTGCAGAAAATAAAATGCTTTGCTACCTCAACTTAAAAAAATTGATATGTTTAGTTTTCTACTTTCTAATATTTCAGTTTGTGCTATGTCTGGAACCCAGGGAGATGAATCAATAGGATCAAATCTTCTCTCTGTGGGAACCCAGAGAGAACATACTGTACCAGATGTTATTATGAACCAGCTGCAGAAGCAGAGCAAAAGTCTAGTTTGTCAAAATTCACTGGAGCAGGAGCTTTCAGCGTCTTATTTAATCCCGCAGGGTTTACCAAGACATGCTTCAGCAAGAGCTACTTACAAGTAGCACAAGTTGTTCATTCTAGTGTACTTCAGCCAAGTTAGTATTAACATCCACCTGATAATTTAATGTGGAGAAGCATTGCTATCACCAGAAAAGACGGCTTCACAAATGTCTCAGTTGCAATCATCACACACATATATGGTTTTCGCTTCTAAGTTCATCGTCAGTCTGTCAATTAGAGTACAATGGTTTTAAGCCTCCAGCTTTTTCTTCCAGTTGGACTCCAGTCTCATTGAACTTGGTAAGAGTTTCTGCTTTATGTCGAAGAATAAGCCAGGTTCTGAACTCTCTTCTCATACCTGAGACCAAGTAGTTAGACTACAATAAAGCAGGTGTTACGCACAGCAGAGAAAAATAGCTGCTGCGACGAGTCTGTAGAAACCTGTCACTTCTACCAAATATCTCTTCAGCAGATGCCAACAAATCCATATCTCTCTTTTCACACTCAAATGCTGTGGTGCCTGTTTTAAGAAACCCTGTTAGGAAGACAATTCAGAAGCGAGATTAGATTTGTTGCTGCTTCTTAAGGTATTTAAAATGGTAACTGGAAAACTTGAGCTGTAAAAAGTGGAACTAGCTACTGCTTAGAGACTGTTTGTTCTGTTCTGCTTATTATCCATGATGGCAGCAAACAAATTCTTCTCTACACTAATTCTGATGATGAGTTCTCCTATGATTATGAAATCCAGGGAATGTTTTCACCACACAATTGTCAGACTTAATTTAGCGTCGCTCTTTCTTAAAAGAGAAAAAATAAAGGGGGCTCTCTTTTCTTCAGCTAGCTGGACACTATTTGTTTCAAATGTACTTACACCCTTGTAAATCATCTTCTGCCATTTTTTCTTGTTGTTGTTAAGAGCATCATGAGCTCATAAATCAGTGGACTTCTCACATTTTTAGGATTATCTCTAGAAAATCTTTATAACCCTTAAGCTGACTCCCACAAGAGTGTTTACCACACTTAAATGTCTTATGGGACAGTCTGCCTCCACACATTTAGCTCACATGGCCAACCACTTCAAATGTACATTAGAGAAATCCCTGGTGCATTTGTTCTTAGTAGGACTTCAGTGTCTGCTACCTCCTGCCACCAGAGAATTTCCATGGTCTTTGAGGCAACTTAAGGAGAAGTGAGAGTTTCTTAATGTGGCTGTGTGACAACGCGCTGGAGATGTTACAACATTGTTTTGCAGGACTTAAGTTTTGTTCTCAGTTTGATGCCTCCTCTCTTCACAGTCTCATCCAGAGTCTTCTAAAACCCTTAAAGCCTTTGATAATCTGTGGTTTATTTCATCATGTGGGCGTGCATCCTATAAATGGTGCTTCTTAGGGAATGACTTCATCCAGTGCAGACAGCAAATGCCTAATGGTGATGTTAGCTAGCGTTAACAGGAGCTGGCTGATAAGTGGTTCTTATCTTTTTTAGATGAAGACTAGAAACAAAGTTATCACAAGTCCTATGGACTTTACAGCTACCAGTAACACATTTTTTTTCAAGAGAGTGTTAGGGTCACCTGGATTATTATTATGTGGAACCAATGGATCAGAAAAGGAGGAACCTCACACTGGGCTTATGCGAGAGCATTGTTAGTAAAACAAGAAAGGCCTTCAGAGAGACAGAGGATTTCATTAAAAATCCTGGGCTGAAAAGTCTTGTTGGAAATGGAGACTAGGTGAAGACAAAGTGCAATTATTTCCCCATTTTGGGGAAGACAGTGGATTAATGAAAGGCAATTCATAACATAGGAAGAAAGGTAAGATAAAGGAAAATAGTTAAATCAAAATGAAAAATTGCCCTCCTTATGTATTTATGACTTAGATTTATGAGATTCTTATTCCTGATGGACAATTTGCAGACTAACAAGCTTTTAATTGTCCTTGATGCAATTAAGGGTGATGGTCTTTTGCTAAATCCTGAGTTTCAGCCATAGTTTATGTAAGTCGTTCACATTACTCAACCTATAATGATGTACTTGGCTTCGTTGTTTGTGGTCTGGTTCTCATTTGTCTGGCATTACATTCTAAGATTTCAGTGACTCAGATTTCCTTTAGTTTTACAACAAAAAGAGCTAGCACGTATTGCATGAGGCATCTCAAATTTATTCACTTGTTTGTGGTCTTCCTGTGCAGGATTCTCAAGCAGGTGTATCCAGACACATACCTCTGCATTCAGAGGATAAATAGAAACTCCCTGCTGTACTGTCACTGTAGTGACTCCTTCGCTATATAAAGACTGACTTATATTTGTAGTTTTTAATGTAATTTGAAAATTATCAGTCCAGGATGTTCCTGATAAATGATTTAACCGTAGTCCTTTATTTTTAATAGAGATTGAGATATATGTGTTTCTTCTTAGAACTTTTTTTTTTTTTAAAGGCATGGAGGAGAGAGCTATACTCAAAATATATTTATGTAGGAGAAAACAAAAATTGCACATAATCTACCTCGCAGTGCTTCCAGCAAACCTTGCTTAACCTTTCTTAACATTTATTCAGACAAAGCACTGCTAAAATTCATAAGTCTTTTACGTGGAGCAGGAAGGCAGGAATTGGCCACTGTGGTGTTACAATATGTTTTCATTTATAAAAAAAAAAGAACTGCTATACGTTTTAATTGGCTTTAAGTCAATTAGTATTTTTGCTGTAAGCAATAAAAAGGGCTATCCAAATGTTGATACTGATAAAGTGAAATGGATTCAAGAATTTTAATAGGCTTTGGGGTATGACTTTTATGTATATTCAGAAAGCAGAAACAATGGTGTAAACTTCAGCACATGGTAACCAAAGTGTGTACTCAGATTCCCTCGACAGTCTATACTTCAACAGTTTCTACATGCTGATGGCTTCATTGTCACTGGGGCCAGCACAGATATGATTATTACAATTAAAATTATCAAAATTAAACCAGAGAGTCAAGTGTATGCTATTGTCTTACCTTCACTTTGTTATCCACATACACGACCAGAATACAATATGTTCAGAAAAAAAAAGCNTTGTCTTACCTTCACTTTGTTATCCACATACACGACCAGAATACAATATGTTCAGAAAGAAAAAGCCTGAAGAAAGAAAGGATGAACTGTAAGCATGTATAGAGGTTTTTGAAAAATAGAACAATCAGTTTTTCTGTTGGGCCTGGAAATAAGATAGAATTCAAAAGGACATTGAATTTAATTCCTAGGCTCTAGATTCCTATGGATATTCCTTTCAGCCTATCACTCCAAATTAGTAGATGGCAGGGAAGAAAGTGGAAGAGGACATTGAAAAGACTTAGCCGAGACATGAATTTTGAGAGAAGAGCGCATGTTATTCTACTTTGGACGGAGAATATTCTTCCCAGGACTTCAATAATCAGTAGGACCTAGCTAGTAAGCTGAGCTCAGAGGCACTGTGTAATGATTACAGAGGACTCTGGATTTGATTGACACTGTGAGAAGCAAACCAGGAAGTCACATTTTGGCAACAAAATTTTGCACTTGTGAAAAGCCACATAACAGCTTTAGTTCTACATGTAATTAAACTAGAATATTTAATAATTTTCTATTATGTTCACCTATAACCTCTAAATAAATTAAAAAAAAAAAAGGAAAAAAACAACAACAACATCTGGAAAAAAACAAAGCAACAAAAAAAAACCTACCAAAGAGATGACCTTGAGATCCTGAACTACAGACTGCAGCAGCTGGATGCAGACAGCCAAAATTCTGTGGTCAAGGTCTGCAACAGCTCACACTCTGTGGATAAATAAAGGGTCAAACCTACAGAAAACACTCACCAGGAGGTTTTGAATAAAGTTTGTGTTGAAATAGCTCTATCTTAGTTATACATGGACAGATTTATCATTGACAACAGGAACTCAAAAAAAAATATCTGTAAGATGATCTAATGATCATTTTATCAACACAAAAAGACAGTCTTAGACATTTTCATGTTCTCTGATTATTGCAATGGTTTTAATAAAAGTTGTGTATTTCTTCAAATACCAAAACATGTTCTATCTTCCTGCAGGGGCCAAAAAATTAACTGGGAAATCATAAGTCCTCCTGACCATGTAGAAAGTTTGTGTGTATGCCTGCAAGCTGTTGTTGGCTTTTTCTCTTCCTTTTTGTTTTCTTTTTCTGTGGTAGCCTCAGCACTGACCCCTGAAAACCAGGCACAAAAACCCAATTTATTTTTCTTTTCTGTGAACAAATGGCCAATACCAAAGATAATTATAGAAGACTGGATGGCCATTGCCCTGATTCATTTTGGCAGTTTACAATAATCTTACGTAAAATTCAATTGGTTCCTGGAGTTTGACTGTATGTCATTATTGATGCATTTCCTGGGGTCCTAGATCAAATTTACTCTATCAACCCCCTAAGCAACTCCAAGGATTCCAGATCTCTTTCTCCAGGGCACACTGTTCCACAACCAGTATTTGTTTTCTCAGAAATTACTTTAGTAGCATACCAACAGAAACTTTACATCCCCACACGTGAATTTATAACATAGATGATCCTGAGATTTCAATAAGCGGTGTAAAGTGATGCTGATGAAAGCAATCAGCTTTCAAACTGTTCAAATATGGAACACAATGGATCTGTACCCAGTGGAAAGGCTTCCCCTTCCCTTTCCAAGGTCACTTCAGTTGGCTCCAGATTAGGCATCATGATTATTATTTTCCCATGAGGACAATGAGGAAGGTCTGCATTCCTCATTCCATTATGCTATTCACCTTGACATGCTTTTTACATTTGAAACTGTCCCAAAAATGTAAAATATGATAGTTTTGTTACATAGGTTTGGTTTTTTTTTTCAGAACAGCATTAACAGGAACATTAGAGTTTCAGGAAGAGCAGTAAAAGTAAAAACACACATTACAGAATGTCGTTTAAAGAACCTGCAAAGAATTAGTTGAGACTGTAAATACACTCAGATGGACTGTAATAATTTTGAATCAGAAGAAGATCACTAAGACTCAAATTTCATATGGGCAAACCTCTACTTTCCTAACTCCAATGAGTAGCCCCACAGGAATCAGTGAACCAGGAAAGGAGTAATTTTGTTTATGCAAGGGCTTACAGAGAAGAAAAATATCTCCTATCTGCGTATTCTATGCTCTTTCTTCTTAGGACAGATATGAAAGCTCTCTTTCCAACAGCGATTATTTAGAATGCCATCTTAACCTGCCTCCTTCTTCAGCTAAATGATTTGCAGAAGCAGGGCCAAGAATGTTGAAAACTGAATGGAAAGGACCATCAGTCATCCCAAGCAGAAGTGTAGGATTAGGAAAACAAGGCAGCTTCATCCTAGGAGATGGAACACCTCCAAAGCAGAGAAGTTTGTGCAAAGACCAGTCCCAACAGCAGTGTCACCACATTCTTATAAAATCTTTCTAGTTTTCTGCAGGTCTGCACTCTGCTACATGCAAAGTCAAGACTGAAAAAGATACAACACATTGCTGGCTTACAGGTACCATTACACCCAGGAGACAGCCAGAGCTCCAGTGGGTTTAACTGTGTCTAAACGTCACTTAATATGAGGTCTCCACCCATGGCTAGTGTGGCCCACTGGAGAGGAAGCCATTGTAAGATTCAGATGTGAGCCCCAACTTTGATCTTAAACTATGGAATTTGAAAAAAAAAAAAAAAAACAACCAAATTTAGTAATTAAGGATATGGTATGTTCAATTCCCACAACTTTGAGGGTATTCCATATTACACAGCATTCTAACTAGTAGCAGCTTATGGACATTTTTTTCAAACTGTATCATTTTGCAAGTTTTCTCTTCAACACCAGATAAAAACATGCAATTTTAAATACATCCAATAACTCTACCGATTTTCCAGCTAGTACCACGAAGAACAATTTGTAAGATCAAAAATTAGTATAAATTATGAGTCTAGCAAGATCATTTAAAAGAAATTATCCTCTTTACCATATCCTTTACCAAATAGTAAAAGCAATTATTGAAATTAAATCCTTACTAAAATTTATCATACTAAATATACAAGACAAAAGTGCCAATAAACACCAAAAATATAGAATGCCTATAGAATAAGACTGTCCGTGTTGAAACTCCTTTACAGAGTAATGAAGACTAGAAGAAGAGCTATCAAAATAACCTGCTGTCTTCTTTTCGTGATATATTCACTAATACAGCCTGACCTGCTCTTCAGAGAGAAGGAAGCTCTGGGGCACTTGGAGCAGGGGGGTGGGCAGGGTCCTCATGAACAGACATCAGAGTCCATCTCCCAGTCCTACAGATTTTGAAGTGTTAGTGGAAGGGCCACCCTTACAAGACTTGCTCCCTGGCTGCAAGTCTCTGATCATCCTTTGCAGCACATTCATACCTGAAAGCCCGTCTTCAACAAGACCACCTATTGCAATACAGAGGAGATATGTGACTGCATTGTCCCTTAGTCTAGTTCAGGATGCTGACAAAAATGGCATATCCCGTTCTCCTTGGGTGAAGCTTCAGGCAACCTCCATGATGGCCTAAGCAGAAAAGAAAAAAAAAAAGCAGAAAGAAGAAAAAGAACACTGATGTGAAAAAAATGTCTCTCCCAGTATCATGTGTCCTCCATACACAAAACCATCATAGTCCAATGACAAAGCAAAGATTAAAATTGAAGATAACACACATCAGAAAGGGAATTCAGAAGTAGCAAACACATGGCTTTCCCAAAGAAACATGCATCAAAAGTGAGTCTCTTTCTGACAATACAGAATTTGCAGCACAAATACCAATAAAAAAATATTTTGATATCTACAAGTTTTCAGTAGGCATACCGGTCTTCTCTTTCCCCTGTATTTTTCTCAAGAGACAGAGATTCGAAGTGATAAGAAGAAGTGCATGATGAAAAATAAAACTAATTGAAGAGATCTGTCTAAAATAAAGTAGCAGCACAAAGCTGAGCAATCACAGGCATGAATGCTCAAAAGGCAGATCAACTTTTCCAAGGCNAAAAAAAAAAAAAAAAAAAAAAAAAGAGAGAGAGAGAAAAAAAACACTCCCCAAAACTAACGTAGCATCAAAAGCAGACTTGATTAAATTTGTTCACAAAGGTCTTGGAATGATTCTAGCTGGAATCTAAATCTCTAAGTTTTGGCCCAGAACAGAGAACACCAGTAAACCCATGCTAGATTTTGCAGCATTTTCTTGTACAGTCTAATCAGAGTTTAGCTTGTAGGATCCAAACACAGTTGAGCAATATTTGATTATTATTATTTTATTTGATTTTCTGAAGTATTTGCACAATATTCTTGTTACTTTGAAGATACCTCACTTCAAGCTGTTCAGCTTTTATTCAACAAAGCCAAACACAATTTATTTTTATGAAACACTGTAAATATAGAAAGCTGTAAATTAAGTTGCTTTGGAACAGAGAAAGCAATTTTAAGAAATGTCAAGTGATATATCTAGCTTTGAAATCACTCTCCACGGGAAGGAACAGGACTTTCCTTATGTTCCTGCCACATGGGAAGCAAAACGGCTGATTCAATTTCAGGCCAGAAAAAAAGAAAATAATTACATGTTTACGTTATAGCACACACCAGTAGGTCGAAGAGATACTTAGGAAAAGAAAAATTGTGCTTATGACCACAAAACTTAGGTGTTAGCATAGGTATAAGCAGTACGCTATGAATTTTTTAAGTTATCGATCAATTACTGTAGTACTGATTAGAATATATGGTTTAAATACTCTTTTACCTAAAATAATCACTTACAAGTTTGTACTATGACTTACGCACAACAGCGGTTTTGAAACTATCTTAATAAAACTAAGTAATTAAATAATTATTCCAGAAAGCACATCTGTTACAATACTGATGGGGCCTGCAAATGATACGAGCTATCCTTGCTTTTAATATGCCTTTCATACAATGAATCATCCAACCATTTCACTCTAGATAGACCTGAGTTATTCTTCTTTATGGGCTGGTAACTATTAAAACCTTACCATAAGCAAAGATTTTGGAGCGGAGGTTCCCAAACTGGTTTGCAGAGCAGAGGTCAAAGAGTTCCCCAGACACTGGTGATGAGTGGTGAAGCACTTCTACACAAGCAGTTCCAGCTGATCCCTACTATGTCACTGCTGTGGTCTGCAGAGGTCACCGCTTGGCAGCCTGTGTGATTTGCAGCTTTTGATGCAAGAATACAACCGGCATTGGAACCTGCTTTTCAGGCTCAGCACACGGGAGCAGGGCCGTGCTTGGACGGAGGGAGTTGAGATGCTCTATACAGGCTTCAGGGTACAATAGCCTTGGCGGAGCAGCTGAGTCTGAATGGGAAGGCACAATGAGAAGGCAGGACCTTTGTGGTGGGGTCCTAGCTATAGAGGTTTGCAGGAGAAAGATGGCAAGAAGGGGAGAGAGATGTTAGACTTCCATTTTACACACAACATGCATAACACAGGAGCCACCAGATTTTAAAATAGCCATCTAGTAACAGAAAAAATAGAAGGCCAATTTGGGGGTATATTTAAAATGTTATTTGTTCAAAACAAGTTGTAAACCAGTACCATAGCGTACTGGTCAAGTGGGTAAACTGCTGAAAGGTAAGAGCCCTAGAAAACCTGCAACCTTATTTCCACAAAATTTGCAAAGAGACTTTTGTTCTTAGTTTGTCATTGGAGGCTATGTAAGTGCAGGTACTTGTATAGCAAATTAAGTGTCTAAAAAATTCAGTAAGAAATTTTGCCCAGAAGTTGAAAGTGATATCTGAAAATGCAGCTCCATGGCCCCTAATGTGTACGATTCCACCATCTGTTTAGTGGAAAAGTTCCTGTGGGTGTATACTCCTTTCCAGCTATCCAGTGCACAAACCAGTATTGGTGTTCAATGTAAACAGCTGTTGAGTGCAAATCAGTGATGATAGAGCTAGAGCATTACACTGCTTCAGCAGTATATATATATATATAACCTCAGAAGTTATCTCCAAGTATGAGTCCTGATGATCAATACATCTACGTACTCACACCTGAAACTTCTTAACTGCTCTATTATTACAGCCCAATACTATAGTGCTTGCTTATTGAAATGAAATTATTCATTAGGACATTACAAGTAAGTATCCTACCAACACAAGCAGGTTTTAATCTCCTTCTGCCCAATCTGAACAGTAAAAAGACACACTATGAAAGATGACAGTGTAAAAACTGGTAGATTTTGATACCCGGAATCCTGATTACAGCCCATTTTCTACCACTCTTCCCTTTAATTTAAAGAAAATTATCTACAGAATTTTTTTTTTAGTCCAAACTCCTGAAATCCAAATAGCATGTCTCCTGACCAGGTTTTGTTAGTTTTCTGCTAAATTTCTGCCAAAGAGCATTGCTTGTTCTTTGATTGAAATTATCAGCAACTTCTAGCCAGATCTATCAGCTGCAAGGAGAGATCTCCAGTCCTGAGCAATTTCTCATCCACAAATCAGCTCCTATTAGGCATAAAACTTGCTGGGATAGTTCCAAATTCCCTCTTCATCCCTCTGGGATGTTTCTTAAATCTCTGCACCAGGTCCTCAGCAAAGCAATGAGGTCTTGGGTTTGGAATCAACAAGAATAAACTGTTTAGTTTCTTAATTACTGGGCTAGGCTCTCTCCAAAAAGGATTAAGTTTGGAATTCTTTTCCTGGCTACTTTTTCTAATCAAGAGCCAAGCATTTTCTGCTCCCTGGATGGGTGCATAATTCTTTTCATTTCTTTTGGGCTTCTACTGTCTTTACTTGCAGCTCAGAACTGCCATATATTCAGGAATACTGTGCTGAAGGCAGAGATATAACAAAACTGGACTACAGCTACCTAGAGAGGACTCTGATAATTATCAGCGCCTTTTTGTTAAGGCACAGAAAAGCAAAAGTGCAAAAGTAAGCTCTGGGAAAGTAAGGGATAATAGAACACTAGCAAAGACAACAAATGTTATTTTTATATTCTAGCATTTATAGTCTTCACCAAGACGTTAAGTGTTTAATTTGCAGCCTCCAAACTCCGCACCAATCAAGCTCAATTTATTCAAGTGCAAATCCCACAGCAACTTTTAGCATTGCATAAAAGTAAATTCCCATACAGAAGCCACAAGTGACTAGGATCAATTTGGAAATTTAAATACAATCTAGTTCATAAAAATCCTTTCTTCACCAATTCAAATCCTTTTTGCTGGTCCTCTGTCAAAAGTCACTCAATTATTTGGTACTACAATGACATTGCGCACTCATCCAAACTGTATACAAGTCTTCTGTACTTTCAAACCAATGAATTCCTTCCAGTCTTGAAGAAATTTCCCAGCCCTTTGTAATGGTCAGTTCTGTAATTGGAGGTGCAGGAGCACAGATGATGTTACTTCAAATTTGCTTTCTCTTCCTGTGTGTTAATGTGTGAACTCTAAATTGGGAACGCGTATTTGGATAGTTTTAGAATCCTTCTGGTTCCTACCAAATCGCTCTCCTCTATTCCGTATAAACAATTGAAATAATCTAAGTACTTGAGAACATCTTCCATTCCCCAAAACTTTGGTTACTTCACCCAGTGCTCACTGCAGAATCCAAAGAGCGTTCCACAGTGAGCTTTCCTTCACTTTAATTATAGCCAGAAACAAAATATATTACATATTTTGCTCCCAATGATTTTGTTGCCTGCTACAGGAGAAAACTGTTAACTATCTTGAACTACCTGTGCATTAGGGATCAGTGACAGCACATGTCCTTCAGTTTCTGCTTTGCTTTAAAAATTATTGCTGTAAAGGATGTCTAACCAGCTCATTGTTTAGTTTCATTTGTCTTTAGGGGGTACACCATAAACTCCTATAGACTGACTTTCTGTCAATAACACGGTCTGGTTTCAGCTAGTCCTAGTAATGTACCAGACAGGTAACAATTAAAAAATTCTGTTATTTTGGAAAATGCAATAGCGTATGTTGAGAACTGTAGTTACAATTGCTGCTTCCTGCTTTTTCGGTTCTCTCTTCCAAGACATCCACTAGATCTCTGACTCACAACAGCTTCACAGCTCTTGTTCTCCTGCAATTAATTTTGCCGCAGAAGCTGCAATGAACCCAGTAACCTTGGTCTGGTTTTTGACTAACTGATTCTTGGTCAGATTTAGTATTCTTAACCATACATCCCTCAGGAGTAGAGCTGTCCTCTACAGAACAAATATTTTCATTTCATATGCCAGTGCATCCACTGCTACGCTCCAATGCTAGTTTTATGTACTTGCATTTCTACTTTATTTACTTTGGTTTGAGAAACCTTCTCATGTAGACTTGGCCTTTTCCATATGTTGTCCCACTGACCTTAGAGGACCATTTTGCCATGATTAAGCAATATTCTGTATGTGTAATTGCTGCAGAATTCACCCCTGACATGTTCACCCCATCCTTCCTCCCCCATTCCGCATTTTTTTTTATTCCTCACACACCCTACTGAGCTGCCAGCTCAGGGGACAGACTCAGCACAAGTATTTCACATATACTTAGAGCTTCAAAAAGGCTACAACATCATGAAACAGTACCCCAAATGATAAGATTTATGGACACCATTGATTAATTTAGAACTAGACAGGAGGGACAAATTTCAACTACATGAAAGCAACCACTAGATAAAACTAAAGCTAAATGCCTGAACTAGGTAATTTCAGGTCATTGCTTTTATTTGGGCCACTCAAATCTGAAACAATATCAGCCAAGAGTGGGAGGACAATAAGAAATTTAGATTCCTTTCTCAAAACTAGAATTTTTGTTAATTTCTCTTCTAGAAAGCTTTCATGCTTAGAGAAATCAGATTCTTAGAAACGGAAAGAAAAATCTTCTTCCCAGACTCCATCGGCATACTGTTTTCAAAAAGATCTTGGAGGAGCACACTTCCAGCACTCGGTTTAGGCAGGCTAGAGCCAGTGACAGTGTTCTCTGTCAAAGGAAGACATTTTGACTGTCAGAAACTGCTGTGGTTTAACCCGAGCCAGCAACCAGAACCAGGCAGCTGCTCTCTCACCCTGCCCCTTCCCTCCCACCCCCACTGAAAGGTGGGGAGAAGAGGGAAAAAAAGGAGGGGAAAGGGAGAAAAAAAACCTCATGGACTGAGACAAAGACAGTTTAATAGAAATAGAAATAGAATAGCAAAAAAGGAAAAATAACAATAATAATAGCAACAATAATAATGACATGGGTCACTCTCCGAGCCCGGTGAACTGGCACCTTCACAAGCAGTGATGGTGGATTCCCAGCCCCCGGCCAACCCCCATTGATATACTGGGCATGATGTCTATGGTATGGAATATTCCATTATCCAGTCCATCATTCTATCTATGCTTATATGGGAAGCTGAAAAAAGTCCTTGAATAGTGTAAACATCACTTAGCAACAACTAAAAACAATAGGTATTATTGACATTCCTTTCACAGCAATCACTAGAAAGAAAATTAACTCTTTCCCAGCTGAAAACAGGACAGAATTGAAAGCATTTCCAAAGTCCTAACAGATTTGCAAGAAGTCAAGTATTTTTTTCCTGGAAAATGAAATGCTTTTGCAAAAACATCCTGTATTTGAAAACTAAGTTTTCTATGAAAAAGAAATATGACCAAAACCACTTGATCACTTTTGGCTAGACACATGGTGACATATAGTGAGTCTATTTCTGAAGGCTTCTGACTTACCATGTTGCTCCCTTGATCATCAAAACTTTGCAGATATCCATTAACTAATAAATCTAGGCAAAAGCTTAAAATGTATTCCTTTAAAAAAAAAATAAAATATTTAATTATTAATTAAATTATTAATTAAATAAATGGGACAATATTGAATTCTCAAGCATGAAGAAAGCAAGACTTTTTTCTGGGCATTGCCCTGCAAGAGGAAAAACCTCAAATATTCTCTGAAGCAATTAGAAGGATCATACTTAAGAATGCTATACACTCACTCTGTTTAATGTATGGAGTCATCACTTACTCAGAAACAGAAACAAAGTAATCTCATGTAGGAAATTTTAATCTCTTCACTATTTACTATTGTTGTGTTCTCCTCATTGAGGCACTAACAAGGTATTTTATCATGCTTAATAGCTGTATTATAGATGCACCCAGAACCACAACTGCAATTTAAGTTCTAGTGTGCTTGGTGCTGCACAAACATTAACAAAAACACAGTTCCCTTCACAGTCCTACGATTTCATAATTTGGATGAGATCCTAAGAATGCAATTCCCATTTAATTCAATGGTAAGCACATAACTAAAACCCTGTGCAAGGCATTGAACATTTAGCACAGTATTCACTAAGTAGATCCAGATGATGGGCCAAATCCAGCTCTGATGTAGGTGGGCAAAATGCCATTGAAATCATTTGAGTTGCAACACTAGAGCTGAATTTGACCTTATATTTTTTGAACATGATGCCAAATGACTGCAAAAACAATGTAGTTTTTACTCAAGTGCAAATGAATGCGGTGGTTTCATCCTAGCCCCTGGAGGACATGTATTCAGAGCACAAAAGAATCACACAGTTTGGCACAGCTTGTGACTGCTTTTCCGCAAAGATCCAGGACTGGAGTGTTCAGGGCGTTGCAGGTCATGAGCGAAGGAGACGAAGCAGGATAGCCGCATGGACATAGCTGCACACTGTTTGCCTCTTGCTAACCTCTTGCCAGCACTCGTTTCCTCATTTTCATCATTCACTTTAATGTTTCAAGAACAACAACAGCAATTTGAATTATTTTGAAGTCTCAGTGGATGTGCATTGTTCCTCCCCAGGGCCTACTGAAAGGCAACTCTATAACTTTGTATTTATGCCGATAGAACTACAAGCTGAATTTGTCTTAGTGTGGCTATTAACACTTGGCCTGTCTAGTGTTTTACCTTCAAAGATGTCAAGGGTCTTTCTGCAGGCAAATTTATAGAAGGCAGTGATAAATAGGACCAACATTTATAATACACGTACTTGTTAGCCATTCATATTTTCATATTTAGACTTTGGCTTCCAGAATTAGTAAGCATAAGGAAATTTTATTAGCTTCCTTGAGAACTATATTCACCCTGTGCCTACAGGGACCTCATTCAGGATATAAATCCGAGCCTTTATGTTCTCCTTCAAGTCAGTGGCAACATCTTTAATTAACACAAATAAGCACATGACAGGTAACAATTAAAAAAAAACCAAACCGAAACAAAACAAAACAAAACACAAATATAGATAACCTGCAAAAAATCTGGCTGGATCATGAGATAGCAACTAGATAATAGAAATGTAGTCAAGAAGGGCTCAATATTCTGAATTGAACATGTGCCTTCTCACTGCTTTATGAGGGTGTTGAGTAAATTTAGCACCAACATCCCCTGACTGTTGCTTTTCCTATTCACCTTTTCTGTCTCAAGGGTAATAAGAAAAAGCTGAAAGCTTTCCAGAGAAAAAGAAAAAAAGGCAGAAATGTATCATATGTGTGGGAAATTTTGAATATGGGGGCACAGGGGATGGAGATTGGTGTCCAACCAGTTCAATATTCAATAGAGGAAGAAGATGCAAGCCTTCTGGTTTTGCTTGTATTTCATAAGAACAGCTTTTGTTCTGCTCTTTGTTCATCTCATTTGTACTCTTCCGAACTGTACTGTCACCAAAGAAACTTCCCTGAAAGAAATCACAAGGATAACACCCCAGGGCCACAGAATAGCTGAAGAAATATTCTGCAGCAGTACTTGTTCTTTTCTTACATAGAAAATGTGAAAGATAATTTGTTCCTCACAAGCTTCTCCTCCACTCTCTTAACAGTTTTTATCACTGGTTTAATTCTTCCTTACAGCATTCTCTGATCTGTCCAAATGAGATATTATAGCAGTGTTCATTTTGCAGCTGTGTGGATCCCATAATACCCCAACTTGCAGACCAAATCTACAAAGCAAGCTATAAAAATGAAGTGAACCCAAAGCAGGCAATACCAAGGTGAAGCAAGCAGAAGCAACTCTTTGGTCATCTAGCTGGACTATTAAGGAGCAACTATGAAAAACACAAATGGAAGCTGAGGATTTATAGGGAACTTTCCCCAAAACAAGTGAAATTAAAAGTCTAAATTCATTAACCTAGTTTTGACCATCTTGATTTACTGCTCTTGAGGCTTCTGATTTGGGATTTTTAATTTTAATTAGGAGTAAATGCCATTTAATTTTTTGCAGGATATTCTAGAAGACAAAGGTTCAGATCTCACAATTCAAAGAATCTACTCAACCAACAGCACATAATACTGTTATATGTTGTTATATATAATATTGTTGATAGGATGAGGGGGAATGGTTTTAAACTGGAAGAAGGTAGATTTGGATTAGATATTAAGAAGAAATTTTTCACTCTGAGGGTGGTGAGGCACTGGAACATGTTGCCCAGGGAAGTTGTGGAGGCCTCATCCCTGGAGGTTTAAGGTCAGGCTGGATGGGGCTGTGAGCAACCTGGTCTAGTGGGAGGTGTCCCTGCCCATGGCAGGGATTTGGAACTCGATGATCTTTAAGGTCCCTTCCAACCTAAACCATTCTATGATTCTATGATTCTATCTCTACATAAACTTACTTCATCTGGCTGCAGTGACATCAGAATTAGATTCTTCACAATAACTTTTAAACTGCTGCTGAATAAACATTTTAGATTCATCTTCTGATAGGTGGGAGATTTACTTTTTCTTGTCCTTTTCACTCCAACAGGTATCAGGAAATAGATACAAAAAACATCATGGAAAACAAGCGATGTATTTCTCTATAAGTCAAAAACTAGACTTTTAAAATAAATAGATGTGCAACATAGTTCTTCTAAAAACATACTTTACAACCCTTTTTTTATCTAACTCATATTTTCTTACAGCTGGGATGTCTGGAAAACTGTAGTAAACTGCCTTCCAATTCCAGTAAGCCCCCCAGGAAAGCAGCTTTCGGTTCCAGGAGAAAATTTTTACTTAGTGGCTAAAAGACTTCCAAGTTCATGATCCAGAACAGGCCAAGAGCACTTAAAAGTCAACAACACCATAAATTAGCTAAGTAAAACTAAAGTACTGAAGTATCTGAGGTTGATTTTGGGGATATCAAATCAGAACTTAACTCAGACTTCCAAACCCTATTTAATTTTCTTATAGAAATTCTGTCTCAAAAACCAGTCTGTACCAAAATACTACATCCCACAAAACCCACCACTGAAACCTTGAACAGGCTTTTACATTACAAAGGCCAAACTTTCCCCCACCCTTGACCATCTTTTTGCTAAATCAGACTTCAAATAGAAAGCTTTTCTGGGAGGAATTAAAAAATACTCACAAAATATCCCCATTTTAGATTGACTTTGACATTTCATAAGGATGTTAGAGCTAAGTCTAGCCAACTCTTGGGTGGAAGACTTCCAACCCAGGATTCTGCGGCACGTAGGGCTGGTGGATAGGTCACATTCTTTCCTCCAGCCATTCAAACTGATGTCCTAATATGGTGCTAGGTGGCACTATTCTGTGAACAGACTCTTTCTCAAATAAAATGTAACTCTTCATGACTACATACCACTATTCTGTTTGACAAAAGTGTGGCGTTAACCCATTCTTTGGCAAATCCAGGGCATGAGCTACCTTAGTCCCACAGCCATTTCAACCAGCCTGTTTTGGTTCAGTTCATACATCAAACTTCATGTACTGCTGCTGTTTGTGAGGATATAGGCCTTCACATATATTTTAAAGGTGCTTTTGATTTCTAGTTAGGGTTACATTAAAGTTAAGGAAACCTTTGAAAACATTCAATAGAGTTTTCATTTGAACTTGGTGAGATCCTTTAGAAGAAAGGCTCCAGATCTGTATGAAGAATCATTCAATGAGACAACAATTAAAATCTTTGCCCTGTGCTGTAGGTAATTCAGACTTATGCTGCCCTAATCCCTGATCTGCTGATTGCTGTAAGAATATATAGATGATTATTTCTTTGCAGAGTACCCTTCACGCCTTCCTTCTTCCTCTTTCTTTGTGGGCATCACTGCTGTACACGGATCCATGAAGGAGAATTCCCTGAGACAGGACACCTATTTCTTTAGGGGACTGAAAGCCAAAAACTTGGACTGCCGTACTAAATGTACCATTAACATCCTGTGACAGTTTTAATCTGTGTGCCTCCATTTCACCTAGAAGAAAATATATGGCAATATTTTTCCATGCTTATGACATATCTTGACATAACTAAACTGTGGCATCCAAGAGTCCCTTATTGTCCCTTCCGTATTTCACAGACAAACAGACTGCATATATGCAAGCAGTTTTGCTTTCCAGAAAATGTAAAGCAGCAGCGAGGGGGGAAAAATCCCATCTCCTTATCATGTGGTCTTCCAAAATTTCTTTTGTGTCTTGGTGTTGCAGTCACTTAATGTAGTATCACTTTCAGATGACTCTTCCATCTGCAGTCACTTGTCATTCCTATGTCTCCCCAGAATACCCTTGGGGTTACCAATCTCTTGTGTTTAGCTCAACTTCTTGCTATAGTCAAACATTTTTAAAAATAGCAGCACTGGGGACCTCTAATAAAAGGGAAGCTATTTTACATTTATTTCTTGCCATCCATTCTTACTGGCAATTTGATGACATTGTGAAAACATTTGGCATTAGGCAAGCAATGTGATTGGGCTAACTAACAATGTTGTTCTTAAATACTGCACATTATTGAAAAAACCCTCTAATAACAGACAACCAGTTTTCATGACAGGAAAGCCTTAGAACTCTGTACACATTAAAGCTATATTTTCCCAAGCATTTCAGGTTCAGGTTATTATAATAGGATATCTGTTGAAGCTGCACTCCCAGGTTTAGGCTGTCTTTATAAAAAGTATAATACACTACAATAGAAAGGTATCAGATTTATCATGAACACATTTCATGAAAAGGAGCTGCCTCTTTATTAACTGTCAAATGAAACAAAGAAACAGTTCAAAATCCAGGGAGGGCAGAGTGAGTTTTGTTTTGTCCTTTTCTCGCCCCAGTTCTTTCTTTCTAGTTTGTCTGGTATCTTATATATTCCATCCTGCGGAAAGGCATTTTGCATTTCTCTTCCCTGGTCTCCAATTTGCCCATCGCACATGGAAGATAACAAGAACGGGCCAGGTGGCAAAGGCAGAGCTTGCTGTGGTCAAGACAGCAGAAGAACCAGTGGGCAGCGGGAGAGCAGCACCGTGTGCCTCCATAGCGCTGCAGCCTGCACCGCTTTGCCTCCCTTTTAGAGGGGCAGGTTATGGCCGGGAGGAGGGGCAGCCCCCAAGAGATACACTTTCACACTCCAGTCAATTTGCAGACATCAAACAGCTCCATGGGGTTGTTGTGCTAACACTACCCCATTTGTTGTCGTCTTAAGCTCTGGAGAAAACTTTTGAGTAACACTGAGTTTACTTAGCTGCAGAAAGTTTGGTGAACTTCAGTTCATTCTGAGGCCTGTTAACAGCAGGAAAAGTCCAGCCTACAGCTACAGAGGATTCACTGCTTGATGACATTAATAAGATCCAGATCCAAGAGGTAGAGACAGCTGTGATCTTCCGTATCCTCTGCCCTGCAGGGTGAGTATGCTAAAGCTTTTCATCCCCTTTATAATGTTCCCTCTCCCCAGTCAAGTGCTCAGGGAGAAGGGGAAACAGGATAAATTAGTACCCTAATTTTGCATTAATAAGAATTTGTAAACCTTTGCTGAGCAGATAAAGCTTAGAGAGACTGCTGTAAAGGTACTCCAGCCTCACCAACTTTTTAAACAGATACGCTCATTAAGACCAGAGAAACAGAAGCTTTTTACAAATAGCAACCAGGAGAAGATAAACATACGGGTAAAGAGGCTGACACAAGGGTTTCTTTGATAAAGTCAAGATTCTGGAAATACAAACCACAGCAAAAATCTGAGGATGCATTAAGGTCTGAACATACTTCATGAAAGTAATTTCTATGCCTACATTGTGTATTACATTAAAAATGTGTTTCTTATGAACAGACACAGATATTACCACAATGTTTAATGAAATGCCTTTGTATTTTTACATAATATCAGCATCACAGCTGAAAAATATAACAAAAGTATCTGTGGGAGAAAAAGCAATGCGCCTCTAGCTTTTTTAGCTTTGTCTTTTCAAAAAATGCTTCCATTTCTAATATGAGCAATTACATTAAGGGCAACAGTTTGCTTAGTGTCAAGTATCATTTACTTATGAGTTATATATGAAGCAACTGCACGCCACAAGCTATTCAGACTAAACAATTTACATTCTCTACTCAGAAAACAGAGAGGGCCCACTGAAAATCGTGGGTTGTGGGTAGTAACTGATCACTGGTGGTATTTCTTTGAGCAGAGGTTAGCAGGATTAAGTCCTAATCTGTGCACCTGACATCAAGCCATCAAGGAAAATCCACACAGACAACAGATGTTTATACTAGAGTTTAAGAGCAACACACACAAACCACATCAGAGAAAACACAAGAGACCTTTTGAACTGTATTTATTATTGTCAGGAAATATATACCTTTCATCTCAGGTGATAGAATATTTTCATTTAGTGAATCTAACTTGAACAGGTGAAACAGTAAGAAATAGTTCAGTTAATAGCTTATCTTTTAAAGTCAGAGAACATTGCTATAGCTAAAAGGAATATCAACAGAAGGCACAAAAGATAAAATGGACAAAGACATGAGAGACTGAAATGTGCTCTGGTTACTGCTTTAGACCAGCAGCTTCCAGCAGAATGTTTCTTTGGTATTGACAGATGAAAAACTATTATCACTGGAAGCTTTCTAGTCATGGGTTGTTTTACTGTCCTTATAAACATGATTGATTATCTGTCTTCAAAATAACTTTCATGGAATACACAGATTTTACTGTATAAAACCTAAGTTCAGAAGGAACCATTATCTTTAAATCAGTATATTGTCTGTGTGATTTTTGCTACCCTTCTACAGTACTTGCACTTCCTAAATGTGTATGACCTAGAAGGAATTTTAGCAGTTATCTAATTCAAAGTTGCTATCCATGCTTGGCCTTGACTCTAATTACCTAGGTTGTGTGCCTGTATCATGCCATAGAGTTGGGATCCCATTTAGGTGCCGCATTATTAAAATTGGTAAAAAAGCATTGCTTTCAAAATGAAAGCAAAAGAACAAATAAGAATTCGTGCATGCAGGAAGTTCAAATGTTGCAGATGGTTCCTATCAAAAAGACTGATATCTGGATATAGCTTTACTGGAAAGCTAAATATTTATAAAGTAATTTGGGCTTGTATTTAAAGGTCATCTAATTAAACAAATAAGTAACATTAAATGATTCACAAATGTTCTTAAAATATTGGTTTGTGCCATTTACAATTAGGCAGTAGAAAGCTGACTCATACTTCTCACATCTGACAAAGTGTTACTTTTGATTTTTAAAGCAATAAAAGGTTTTAAGCTATATCAGTCTACTAATATTTAAATGGGAATTGAGAATTGGCTTTGAGTCATATTTGGCATGATATGCTACTTTTCCTCCCAACAGTAAAAATTATTGCTGAATTTCCCATTAACTTTCACAGCAATGTTCTTTGGACACGACCAGACAAATTCGACCCAGATTTACACCCTGGAATCCCAAGCAGAGCCAGTAGGGATGCAAACTACGGCCCAGCAGCTATCTGCCAAAAGGTGGCATGCTGTGATGTGTCTGTTTGCCATCAGGATACTGCTGTGGTAAAAACTAATATTACAGTTATCCCAAACACCTTTTCAAAGCCACTGCTCTTACTTTGAACATTCAGGCAGTGTTTACTTCAGAGAAACACTAATCTGAATGTATGGAGAGTTAATTTGATCCCTGCAATTTAGCACCTTTGTAGTACAGCATTTGTAATGGAACTAAGTGGTTTCAGAGGAAGGATTTTAATGAGAGAGATGTCTTTTCTTCTTTTTTTTTTTTTAAAGGATAGCACCAGTTGTATCTAGTCATCGTAGTACCCACTACTCTTCTGTTGGTGTTGACAAAGGCTATTTCAGCTTTATTTAATACCTCCTTGATTTTTGCTGCAGAAAGTGTGATTACGTATAGTCCTGCACTGAAATTCTTGCCCATTTGCCAAATGGTGTGAAATTAATTAGCCAAAATATACCAACAAAAGTGTTCCCCTAAATATAACAAGCCAACAAGCTGGAACAAGTTCTTAGCTCGATACAGCAACATTTTACAAAGCCCTAATAGCATGGCCCTGGCAGGGTTATACACACCAGTTTCAGTTGCTGTAGAATTATGTTCACTTCAAAACAGTTTATGCCCAGAGTACGTTCAGTTTTAGTTTGCAATGCTCAAATCTATGATCTACAACAGGTTCTGGTTTGATCTAAACTGGCTTCAGTTTGGAGGTCATTTTGTTAGCATAAAACAGAATCGATGAATTCTCAATTGTACTTGATTCCTCTTTTCTGTTCTGGNAAAAAAAAAAAAAAAAAAAGACAGGGAAATACAACATATGCCCAAATCTTTTTCTGTAGCATATGCCAAATAGTAATATATGGGTCCCAGTTCCTGCTTCAGTGATAGTCCGCAGCAAAATTCCCATGGGTACAAAACCACATTGCATCATATCCTCTTGACACAATATATAACAACATCCAGCAAGTTTAGTACTGCATAGAATATATTTCAACATCAGAGATACAATTATTTTTAGATATCTAATTCTCTAAGCTTTCCTTTGTAACTGTAAGGAACTTTGGCCATCACATTTGCCCCCCACCCCGCCATGCCCCTCCAAAGTAAGTTGGAATAATACCTGTCAAGAGCTCAGAACTCACTACAGAGCAGACTGGGAGATTGCCATCAACCCCAATGGTCTACAGAGCTCCCCAACTAGTTGGACGCAGAAAGAGGCTGGGATTTTCAGTCTGATACAAACTTACCAGCTTTAACGTATTTGTAAAGGTGAATTTGAATGCCATTGTAATTCACCTATTTAATACAGTCCATGTGAGACAGCAAAATATGCGTGCCTGTTACGGTTGTGTCCTTCTCTCAAGGATTTCGCTCCTTCCCTAATTAAAGGAAATTGCAAAACTCCTGCCTGCTTCACTGGGAGAAGAATCAGATCCTTTCAGATCTTTACCAGGGACTACACCCTGCTATGCATGTTTTTACATGAGAATCATCCATATCCAAAAGTGTTTCTGCAATGGGAATTAACACAAAAAATGAGGCCCATAACACAGAATCCAGTGTAGACAGTCAGTACTGTTTTCTCAACCCCCAGCATCTGGCCACCTTATTCAGTCCCAACAGGCTAGTTATAATCCATTTCATAGGCTTCAGGATGTAGGAAAGATCCAACACTCGACAACATTTAGCTGAAAAAATAACAAATGTGCTGAAGAAATAACAAATGTGCAAGGGGAGCAGGGCGTCCTGCTTGCTTCGTTAACAAGCCCTAAGCATACATGTGCTCAGCTGAGTGTCACGCTCAATCACGCTGTAGGACAGCATAGTAACCAAAGCAGCTCTCACTGGAGTTGCTTTTTGTCCTTATCAGACTGTGTTGTCCCTTCTTCCCAGTAAAAATAGTCAAATCCTCCGCTTGGGCACACTTTAAAAAACACTAAAGTCTTGTTATACAATCATTTCTAACACTTCCATAATTAGCTTGAGCTCTGGCTTGGAGGGGGTTGGGGAAGGAGTGGAAGGAGAGAAAAAGCTGTGTGTTAAATATTGTAAGACTTCCGCCGTTTTATATCTAACATCAGAAACAGAGAACTTCTGCATAAGGTCATTCTCATGGTTTTCATTATCGCATATAGTTAATCAAAAACACTTCAACCCCAGGCAACCAACACACTGCAAAGAGAATATTAAGAGGGTATAAAAGCATCCTACTCACTTGGAAACTAATTAACTTGGTTAAAAATGAAACAGTTTTTTAAAAAGTACTGTAGTGTCAGGAAGGTCTTGTTGATACCTCAGATTTACTATGTGTGCACACAAATGAAAGCCAATTTTGCTTCTGTTGAAGGTAATGGCAAAAGTCCATCTCCAGTGCAGGCAGATCAGGACTTTAGCATTAGACTTAAATCTTGAAATAAACAGGATAGCTATATAGTGGCTCAAGTCTTTTAAAAAATAGGCTTTAGGTGCCTGATGCTAGTTTAAGATATATTTAGGCACTTAATTCCAAAATAATAGCCCTGAAAATCCTTCTTTAACAACTTCCTAAACTTTGCAGTGCCTCTATTGTTGTGAATATCTATTTCCAGTTTGGCACAGACTAAACAGCTTCTTTCTTAACTTTTATACTTCTCCCTACTTAACTTACCACTTACCCATGGCCAGATGTAGACCCAATGCTCTGCGGCCAAGACCCTTCCTTCGAACTGCGGGGGTCCACAGTGTTGGTGCCCCATTCTGTTGTTGTCAGCAAGAATCTTTCAACGTTCAAGGGAGATCAAGTCACTGTAGTTAATGGATTTGGGGGCACAACTCACCTTCTCCCAAGATTTCCTAGAGGAATTATGGTATAGATTCTACTCATTCTATTGTCAACAGGACAAGTACCTCAGACATTGATACTTAGAGGTAGGGAAGAAAAGCTCTGCATTTGGAGTCACTCTTCCTATTTCTCTTATCAAGCACTCACTCTCTAAGCACATTTACTGAACACCACCTGAAGCAAGATCTGCATAGAATGCAGCAGCAATTCCTTTCATTTAAAAGATTATGAGAGAATAATTTTCTCTCTCAGGGCATCTGAATTCATGTCCCCACATGTGCCAAAGCCCTCTAGGTATTGGCTACTCTGATGACTATGTCAGATAAGGAATTGATGGTTTCAGACCCTCTTGATGAAGCTGTTCCACTAAACAAACAAACAAACAAATTTATTGAGATGGAAGAAGACAGCAAGAAAGAGCAAGGCTTTTGGCAATATGGCGTGCAAAACCCCAGTCTCCCGAACAGACTCCAGAAGCAAGCAAATGCATCATTTCTCTTCTGCAGGAAACCTATTTCTGAGCATGAGCCCACATTCCTACCTCATGAAATGGCCGTGTTCAAGTGTCCCACCCACTGGGCACCCCATGAGGTTTCCAAATTGAGATACCTCTCTGAAATCCTGAATGAAATAAATAAAACACCCAAAAGCAGAGCAAAACCCACCTTTGTTCACTGCGTTTCACCCAGACTAGCTTGGGTGTCTGTAATCAGCTGGCCTGGATTCCATCTGGAGGTTTTTCTCTGTATGGAATTGATATTAATTCTGGGTTATTTTCCAGGCACCAGTTTGATAAGAAGAATGTAGCTTCCTTAAGATGTGCTCAGTCATTGTCAATTTCAGTCCTGACCTTGCACTGAAAGCTTGCTGGCTAGACCCTATATCTATATGGGAAGCCAATGAAATTCTCAGCGAGTGACTTAATATGTTATGGGAGTTTCTGAAGAATGGAGGCCCTAATTTGAAATTCTCTCTTGCTGGCATGGATTAAAATTAAAATAGGAAAAATGAATAAATATTTCTATTAAGAAGAAAAAATCACATAGAATCCTACATTAGAGTATTTTTAGAATCACAAAAATTTAAACAAGTATCTCAAAAACTTAGCACAAAATGGGTCTTTAAAATTGTTACTGATACCTATTGTGTACTGGGATATTTTAAGAGTTATTCTGTTGCACTGATTAATAATAGATAGAGCACATTAGAGTGGTTTTATTTACTCAGCTTTCTCTCACATGAAACTAATCCACACATACATTATTGATAAATAATGCACACCTCTCCAGTTCACAGCATCTAAATTATGCAGAATTAGGAACAGCTGACAAACTAATACACATGACTGTTCATCCTAGTAGATATCACTCTAGTTGTTGCCAGCAGACTAGGTGAACTGCAGTTTTGAGTAAAACCTGTAGTTTTATATATAGATGGAGTTTTTCCACAGATGCCACAACAGTTGGCACTCAGATCAATACCACTCTCATTACTCTTTTGCTCAGATAAAATATATTAGAATTAACTTAAATATATACAGAAGCATCATTTGAAAGCAATAAGGCAACTTTATAGAAATAAAAAGTTTTGCAGTATTTTAGAGTATATTAATTTGCAAACGTTTCAGTACTGCATTGCACTATAGCTGTTCCATCAACAATAACTAACCTTCTACCAATGCTCACTCCTGCCTTGTTTTTACAAAGCAGTGCTTATTTTCATCTAGGAACTAAACACAATATTGTCAAGCAACATCTCTCAACAGTCATGAAGTATTTAGCACAATATTCACCTGAGAGCATCACCTAGCACAGATTTTCAAAGCAATAATCTTAGGTTACATTTGCATTGGGTTTCCAAGAGGAAGTATGAGTTTTCCTATGCAGATACACAAGGCCAAATTCACCTCATCAGTTCGCTTAATTCACGTCTGGAATGAATTTGGGCTATTCTCTATTCAACTGTGTTGAATTAGACTGCATCTTCAGCTTTATTTAGGTGGAAGTAATTACCTGAGAAAAGCCCCACAGAATATTTGTTGTTTAATATTACAGTATTACAGAGAAATACGCAAAATTTTGCATAAAGCTCACTATAAACTGTATGTTCTGGCATTTATGACTGGGCAGCTTAGGTGAACAATTCATAAGGCCAACGACGTACATTGTGGGGTTTGGGGCTTTTTTGATCACTGGGGCAATACAAGTACAAGACGGAAGCTTAAAACCCTAAAAGCAAGCCATTCTTCAAATACTGAAATCTAAATCCCATTTTATTATGCTGTCAATGAACTGCCGAGATTCTCCTTTGCTTGTTAACATGATAGCAGACAGATGAGAAGAAATAAAAAGTACTGGCCTGTGAAAGGCAAATCAAAAGGGGAGATTGAAGGGATTTCTCGAGTTACTCAGGTGAGTCTTTACGCCCCAGCCAGTGACCCAGCCAGTGGTCAGAACGGTGCAGGTTCCGTTTGGTTGCTCCGAACGCTTAGACACGGTATCCAACTGTCTGCCTGAAAGGCTGAGAATTTGCAGTTTCTTTGTAAGCTTACGGCACAATAAACAAAAGAAGGGAATTTGATACTAACTAAACAGAGAATGAATAGTCAATAACATTGTATAAACTTTTTCAAGTCACAAATCGTTATGCAGCAGGAGTGACTTTGCATGTTACCGGAGTCTTTTACTGCAAAGATTGCTTTTTTATTCCCTCCCCTTGTTTTTTAGGTGTAAAATGTATTTTTCTAAAATGAAACCCTCACCTGTCGGCAGAAAACGGCATCAAATCCCTAACGTCTATAAAATAAAAGTAAAACATGGATTGAATAGAAGTTAGGGTGAATGAAGGGAATGGATAGCACTATGGTTACAGAGATACTTAAATATTCTGCAGAACTCCAAAATAATTACTCTATGACTTTCAACATGGGTGGCATAATATTTACGAAAGAAATGATTCCAGTAAAAAAAAAATGTATATTTTTTCCATTGTTGAATCTCTAATTCTGAAAATAAAAAAATGTATTTAAAGTACATGACCAACACTGAATAAAAAATTAAAATATGTAACAAGTTCCATAATCATAACTCAACAAATATGAAATGAGGTGGCATGTGAAGAAGAAACACAGAGGACAAAATGCAAACACAAGGATATTTGTACAACAAGTTTAACTGCAGTTAACTAGAGGTTATAGACCTAAACCTGAACACTCCTACAGTGGAAACATTATTGTATGCATCATGGTGTATATTTCTCAGAATGCGCTAGCTGTCAAGTTTAAGTAATACCTTACATGCCCTTTTCGTAACTTGCAGAATTAGTTTTATGAAACCCAGCTGTTCAAAATAAAGGCTGGACTAGCAGTGCCATCTAGCATCTTTAAAAAAAACCCCAACAACAACAAAATCGCTATGCACTTACAGAATTGGTAGGTTAGCATTTATTAAGACTATCAATCTTTGTAATAGACCTATGCATCAAGTCATAACCCTCAACTGAGCAACAGGACATGTTTTGATAATCAATGTATTACCAAATATAACATCTGTACACGTCACAAACCATCTGGACAATAAAAGTGTCAGACAAAACTCTTTAGCCTTTGAGAGAGCTGAACTGAGACTGGGGAGAAGAGGGCTGTGTTTACTCACGCAATGTTGGGTTATGATACATGGATAGTGTGAAGCTGTGATAAAGACAGGAAAGAGGAACAGCAAGAGGTTTTGTTCCTTAAGCAATATAAAATGTATAGAATGCTTTAGACGACCAAAGAAAATATTTGCTTATGCCGGTAAAGAGAAACATCTGCTTGCATGGCTTAATAAGTGAACCACCCATTCTGAAATCTGATAGACTTCTGCTTTGCGCAGGTGTATATTGGCATGTAACAACGCATGTGAAATATATTCATTTGCTCCTCTCTATATGGAGTTAAAAGGCTTAAGATTTGCAAAAGTATAACAGTGAGCGAAATTTCACCCACTTTTGTTGTTTGTTGAACAGAATGAATTGCTTGGCATTGCATAAGACAAAACATGAAAACAAATACTGCCTCTCAGAGCCTACAGTATAGAAGACAGGCTCTGAAATGACAGGATGTACTGGGAAGTCTTGAAACACAGTCATTAATTATCGTCATTGTTAGGAGCAAGCCTTTAGAAAGAACTCGAGTGCAAACAAGGATGGGAAGACACTGTAGCACAAGGAGCTCAGAGAAAGAGAAGTGAGACGAGTTACTATTACAAGCTCAGCTGCAGCAGCCCCTTGGCACAACACTGTATAAATACAGGTATAGGCACACACCTTTGCCCCATAGCTAAGAATTGTGAAAAACTATTAATGCCTTGGTGACTTTCAAACAGATTTCATCTGCCACTGTTTTTCCCTGTTCCTGTGCATTTTTGTGTCGGCATTCACTGAGAGAAGTTTAATTGATCTAGAATGGTAAATTTCAGATAAAGCTTGCAATACCCTACATCAAGCTGTTCATGAAGCAAAACTCTTCTCCAACCCCAGCTAAGTTTTCTTGGGATACAAAAAAAAATAGAGTGCAAAGAGTCAAATACCTCTGGATCAAAACTAACCCTAATGAGTCTAGATGCCCAGTCACCCAGATCAGATAACCAACCTGTCCAGTCTACAACATACCACCAACAAGCTTTGTTTACACAGGAACACATACAAAACAAACCAATTGAGACAGTTTAATATAACATTCTGCATCTGGCTTACATGTTAAAAATAAACTAAGTTATGTCAATTGTAACTGTTTGGCAGCCACTGTAAAGTCATCCGTAATTATCTCAAGATCATTGTTCTGTTAGCAGCCGCAGTAGAAAAGTGCTAGATCTAGGTACTTATTTAGGTGTTTTTTTTTCAGAGAACAAGTGCCTTTTATCAGTCAAAAGCCTCACTTTATTATTATCTACTTATTACATCTGCTATTACATAAGGGTGGTTGAGCTTCAGCTATGGCACAGCATTCAGCTGAGTTACATAAAAACACTAAATACATATCCACGATATTCTCATTTTCCATGTCAGGATTTGGACTGTTTGATTATTTNATTCTATAAAAATAGTTCTTTTTAAAATATAACAAGTCTGCAGTACTTTCAAAAAGACCAGCAGGTGTTACATAGAGAACTGGAAAAGAAAACTGCCAACACTACAGTTTGATAAAAAGGTTTTACCTTTGTAAAAAAAAATATACAAATGGTGGCAGCATGCCGTGTGTTTTCCAGCACAATCACCCTAACTTTAGACCTACCCACAGAAAGGAATAATGTGCACTTTGAAAGAGAGTCTAATGGAAATATGGGAATGGAGACATGGCAGATGTTTTACAGAGCTCCCTCTGCCCTCAGCTGCTTGTTTCAGGATTGCTATAAAGAATCACAGAATAGTCAGGGTTGGAAGGAACCTCTGGAGATCATGTAGTCCAACCCCCCTTTTCCCCAGAAAGGAAATGCTATGAGGTGGTAACCCAGATAATGTTTTCTTTTCACGCTCTTTTCAACTTTCTGTTTAAATGCAATTTAGTATCTTACCTTTTTGCTGTGTTCTACTTAAGAAACTTATTTTCTCTTCTTATTTTATTTCTGTTAGGGCAGGCTTGTGTGATTGGGAATTCATCCCCACTGGGTGAGTCTGCTTATAGACCAAGGGAGACAAGGTACCTTATATACACTAGTATAGCTATTTTTGCAGATCACATCCATTCATTTAGAAGACTCATCATACCCCTGCAGAGCTCAGGGCTTGATGTGAGAGTGTACCCACTTGTTAAGCATCATCCCTTTAATGCTTAAATAGTAAGAATGTTTCCAAAGGAAGCCAGCAGCAGAGAATAAAATACAGGGGGGCAATACATTCAAACTAGACACCCTACCCTCTGGCACAAAACTGATTAGCTGCCTAAGGCCACTGAGAGCATAGGCACAGGATGTTTTCCTAAAGAGAGGAGGGGCTAGCTTGACCTTTTAATTTGTAAAGGGAAACCACACACCCAGGTGTTGCAGCTCTGCTCACTAGGAGCAATTAGGGCATAATCTGGCTTGTTTATTTTGTTGGGTTCAGAGGTCCATGCTGAAAGATCAAAAAAGACTTACAGTCACTCAGTAAGCTCCATGCATGTGATGTTTTTCAACTGGCTTTTGTGTTGGTACTGTCTAGTTATTTGCTTGTTTGGACAGAAAAAACAGTCTCTTTAAGTAGGAAATCCCACTTGGGCTACAACAAGGCAAATTGCCCCTTCGTGTTAAAGTTGGATTTTAAAGGAAAAGAAACTTGAAAGGAAACCTGTGCCTGTACAGGGAGCAGTAGCCATTCAGTTAAAACTGATAAAGCCAATCCTTTCTAGAGGAATCCACTTTTACTGAATACTTTGTGGCTTAAGGTATATTGTTATAAACAAACTTATTAAAGAGATTGATTCAGTATATTCTAAAAAGCTTCAGAGGCTAGAAAAATTCTGCATGTTATCTATAGAAATGTATAAAACAAAACATATAGCCATCAATTACAACAGGTGCTTAAAGGGACTATTCCAGGCAACAGTGACACCGATGTCACAGCCAAAGTTGCACAATTATCTCTGCAACCTTCCTAGAATGAAAAAGTCAAGCTTGCATGGCTCTTCTGACCCAAACTGTGCCAGCATGGCAAAGAAAGTTGGGCAGTATTTCAAACAAGCAATAAAAAAAATGTTTCTCAGGCTGTCAGCACAGAACCAACAGTGAGAGAAGCAGAACATGCTGCGGTGTTCCCAGCCTCTGGTACCTTGAGTCTCTCCAAAGATTTATAGATGATGTCCTAAAGTGCTGCCCATTAGTGTGGTCTCAGGTTTCTTTAAAACAGTCCTGCATTGAAGAAGTGCACAGTTGACCCTTTGGCCATGATATTGTTTCAAGGATAAATTTGAATGTAACAGCTTAATTTCCTCCCCTCCCTGCCTTTTTTTTTAATGCAGGTGGAATATAGTACTTAAAGGACAATTGCTTGTCTCATCCACCCAGGAAATGTAGGGCCCTCTGTGGGACAAGACCTATCATTTATTATATGGATATGGAACTTTTAGCATATTGTAATGTCTCAGACAATCTTCAAGCAAGAAAGAGATTCTTCCCCTCTACTAAAGTGCTTGGTAGTTGATCTGTCATCAGCTACCCACAAGAGAGAAGGAGGGTAAAAATAGCCATTCTTCACAACAAATTCCTTTCCAAATCTTTCAGATTCCCTGTCAATGCCTTTTCTGTGGCTACTATTCTTGCAGCTACAGGGGACCTTGGCCAACAGGATGGCAGGCCAGCCAGTGGAAACTCTCTGAAATCTTGAGATTGGCACAGAAAGATGTCAAAACTTGCCAGCAAAGTTACATTACTGCATCAACTAACAACAGGCTGGGGGATACCACAATCTGGTCACTACTCTTGCAAAGATTTGCACACAATCTCAAATCCACATACTGTTAGCCTGATCCAGAAAACACTGATATTAACAGAGACCTTTTCCCAGCTAATGTGACAGACCTTTGACTCAGGAATTATAAACAGCCTTGTTCGTATGAGTAGGGTTTCTTTAAATCCCTCAAGTTATGACAGGAGCACCTACCTGGGACATGTTGGGGTACGGCAGCCAAAAGCATTAGAAAGGAATCAATACAGGGTGCTTTTTTTCTTTAAATACTCTGTTTATTTCTAATGTTTGCTGACATTTAATCTTACATCAACGAGAAACTTTAAATAAAGATAGACTGGCTGTTCGGTCTTGTCTTCGCTATTTAGAAACTTCTTCTCTAAGGTTTTCATGGAGAGAAAATAAAAATCAAGTCTAACGTCTCAAACTTCCAGAACAACCCATAAGCCTAGACATGTCAATTTCTTGTCTTTTTTTTTTTTCCACAAAAATGAAGCAAGTATGTTTTTCTAAAGGAAATGGCATATGAAAAATTTGGCACTGCAAGGTCTGATTCACTGCAATGTCTTCTTCTTCCATTCCATTCTGACTAACACAAAGACCAGTGATGTAGAAATGTCAGCCCTCATTTTATATGACATTAATATTTTCCACAACTTTGATACTCTAAGACAAAAATTACAACATAATCAGTTCTGCTATCTTTAGCTTCAATGAAGAAAAACTACAGCATTCTATAAGGTTCACAAAACCCATTTTTCTTTCATCAGAGCTAAAAGCTAATTTGCCATGGCACATGAAGGAAAGAGAGAGAAAATATATTTCTGAATGCATCTGTTGGTTATGAACACAAATTAAGCTGTGTTTTGCTTTTTTGTAACTGATGAAAAAGTTTAAAATCTCAAAAATACAATAAGAGCAGAAAATTATAGAAGTTTCAATATTTCATCCAAAAATAAATGTCCTGAACATAGACATCAATTGCTTCACTTTTATATAACTGGAACATGTTTTCATTGTTTCAATTTTGATTTTTTGGGGGTAAGGTTATTGTACAATTTTCTGAGTTTCTAGTCCATAAGCCAGTGGATGTCATACTCAGACCTTGCTCCTCCTCACAGTGTTGACTAGAATCCATTTTTGGAGGCTTCCAGAAAGTCACTTTTAACCACAAGTTACTGTACTAGCTGCAGAAACTGCATGGAAGATAGATATGGGAAAGAGGAGCTTTCCGTAGCATGCACTAGAATGCAAGACGGATCTGATAGCTGTAATATTTATTCCTGGCTCTAGTGTTTATTGAAAAAATAGATGCTTTATCAATAATGAATGTAAATTTTATTCCGTATTTTAAAGAAAGCCTACCATGTACAAAGCTACAGAGCTACAAAGCTGGTAGTAATTTAAAAAGAAAGGCAAGATGTAATTGAGAAACAGAGAAGCAAATTCAATGGTTTGTTTCTTAAAATTTTAAACTACATCAGATGAGCAAAATAGCAAATGAACAAACAAGCAGATGAGCAAAATCTTATTTTCATAGAATCACAGAGTCATAGAATGGTTTGGGTTGGAAGGGACCTTAAAGATCATCGAGTTCCAACCCCCCTGCCATGGGCAGGGACACCTCCCACTAGCCCAGGTTGCTCAAAGCCCCATCCAACCTGGCCTTGAACACCTCCAGGGATGGGGCCTCAACAACCTCTCTGGGCAATTTGTTCCAGTGCCTCACCACCCTCAGAATGAAAAATTTCTTCCTAATATCTAATCTAAATCTCCGCTCTTCCAGTTTGAAGCCATTTCCCCTTGTTCTACCACTATATGCCTGTGTAAAAAGTTCCTCTCCAGCCTTCTTGTAGGCCCCCTTCAGATACTGGAAAGCAGCTCTACAGTCTCCTCAGAGTCTTCTTTTCTCCAGGCTGAACAACCCCAACTCTCTCAGCCTGTCCTCATAGGAGAGGTGCTCCAGCCCTCTGATCATCTTTGTGGCCCTCCTCTGGACCTGCTCAACAGGTCCATTTTGTCAGCTAGTTTACAATCCAAAGTAAATGGACACTACATAGGAAGACAGAATTTGCTGCACAGATGGAGCAGTAGGCTCGGATTCTGAACATTTGGGTCTTACCTCTGCTACTGGCCTTCTGGGTTGCCTTCAGCAAGTCACTTCCACTGTTTGTACCTCAGTTTCATAATATGTAATGTGGATTTCCTCTGAAAAGCATTCTGAGATCTCTTGGTAATACTCTCATAGTTAAATTGTATTGTTTTCCAATTTTACTGTGATCTTACCCTTTTTGAAGGCAAAATATAGTTTGGGCATGTGGGATATAATTTATCCCACAGCAGTACCCTTGGGCAAATATTGTTAACCCAGAGCTATTTGCAGTATCCAAAATGGAATTTAAGGCAAACTTATGCATCTAATCAACTGAACTTTTGAAAACCTTTGCTCAGATATTGCTTAAAGTTCATAGGGGCCTCATGCTTCAACAAAGGTGCATTGACACCTACAGAACAACTTCTGTTGTGTAAAAAAGCACCTAAGTACCTAAAATTGGACAGAATCAAGTAACTCTGCACACTAGTGCATACCTTATATCATGGTGTAAGTATATGTCCTGCTGGAATCCTGAAAGTAAATCTGCTTATTTCCATGAGAGATTCGATCCAGTGGGTGTTAACAATCATACCTGTGAGAAGAGAGACTTTAATTTCAGTGACTACTTGAACTGCTGCTTCTTTATTTTGCATTAGGCAGTCATAAAATGCATAAACATACCATGGAGCAATGACTGGAACCTAGATCTTTATTTTAAGGGGAATGCATTAACCCTAGGCCACAGTTGGTGATTTTCTGGACACGAGTGCATGCAAAGCTGAAAAATGACATTAGAATTGAGTAAGAAGAAGAGAGATTATTTCATCTAACATGGCTCAAGCACTGTGTTGGACTGGAAATACGGACCTAAATGCTTTCCAGGCAGAGGGATTTAAACCAAAAAGTCCCATCACATTAGTAAGAACCTGTGGATGAAAAGTGATCACCACTTGTGGTTTCACCTCTGTTTCAAAGTACTGATTCCTACTTCATTTGAACAAAGAAGACTTACCTGAAGTGTCTATAAATTCAAAGGAAAAGAAGGCATCTTCCTCTAGTACAGAAACAGAACATAGGTCTCCAACAGAGTGGTAACCAGGTCAGAATGTTTTCTCTGAGGTATACAGACAACAATCTAGATGCAACAGGCTGTAGCTTCTTCTAGAGGGGCCAAGCATCTGATACTCAGGGACCGTGAAGTTGACCGTCATGGTGCTGAAATCCTTTATCATGAACAGCTTCTCATGGTAGTTATATTGCACTGAACAGGAATTTACCTGCAGACATGACGATGACTGCAGACATGCAGCAATTTTTGGCAGTTCTTACACTGTTTCAGTTCAGATTCCAACTTTGTAACTCATACATTTTCTCATTAAAATATGTAGGAAGAATGTTTTGGTTATCTTGCACTTACCAGTAAGAAATTACATTCTGACAGTCATGTAAAGGCATAATCAGTAACTGCTCTGACATGAGTCAAACACTGTTCATGTGTAGCTCAGGTCCTTAGCACCTTAACCCGCTGTTTTTGACACAATTAACACAGTTAAATTTTGGACATAATTTAAAATCAGCAGAACCTCTACGAATTGTTCTAGGACCATTTACTAGACCTGAAATGTTAATGTAGCCTTGAGTAAGAGTGACAAATAAACAGCATCATGACAGAAGAAGCCCTTCTGCGTCAGACAGCCTCTCACGACTCTTTCCCCCCTTTCCACGAAGGCTGATAACATCACCAGCAAAAGATTGCTTCCTCTAACTCGGCACCTGAGGAGTAAAAGGAACCTAGTCTACCTATTCTCAGCCACCACCACCCCAGCTAAACACCTTGGTGCACCAAGTGCATGCACGCATAGCTCCTACTTACTGCTGCCATAGCAGACCAAAGTCCAAGACAGCAGAACAAGGGTAGCTGAAGAGGTCCTCTTTTTCTCAGCTGTAAGGATGCATTCTTCAGACTAATTGGTTACAAATGTTCCTTTAACAAGCAAAGTTATTCATATGTTACAGTAATGCAATAGTGAGTCTTGAAGACTTTAAATGTTGTTCACTTGTCTTTCTAAATCAAAATCACCCAGCAATTATTATGAAAAAAACCCAACAACCACCCAGTACTTAAAGCAAATGTCATTTTTCATCTAGGGGAAAGTTGTATCCCAGAATTTAATGGATTTTTAACATTCTTTTCTTTTTTCTNCAACAAAACCCAAGGATTAGAAATAAAAGTAGAAGCCTTTTGCTGCTATGCTATTGATTTTTTCACTCAGAAGTGATCAGTCAGTCATACTGTCTGACAGGTATTCAGCGCACTGTGTAAAACAAACTGCTAAATCATCTCCTAGTGGATGAGCACACACGACACAAATATACTAAACTGGAAAAAATATAGGAAGAATTAAAAAAAAATGAGCATACGCTGAATGATCATTAATTACTGTCTTCCTTAGTCTACACTGGGAATTTCCAGGGAATTTCTAGAATTGCCATGCCCTGATGCATTTTCTGCAATTTGGTCAGTGCACGAAAACCACATAGAATCTGTTAAAGTCAGCTGCCCAGAATCAACTGAAATTTGAGTCCTGTTTATTCTCTAAGTTTTGCAGAATTGGAGTTTTAGAGAGAGAGGATCCTCACAAAAAGAAATGGAAAATAAATTACTGTGAAAGGATGAGAGAGCTTGCTCTGTTCTTACTTATTCTGTAGTTTCACAGGACATGTCACTTAGTAATGCAAGCCTTTTGTTAAGCATTTAATCAAGACCTATTTGGTTACTTCAAAATCATGAAAACTATAGGAAAAGAATTCAGCAATCATCTAAATTGATCCCTGCATCAGATCAGGTCCACCTAGAACAACCCAACAAATGTATTTCTAACTTACTTTTGAAACTTCCCATGAAAATGATCGTACAACCTACCGGTTCCCTCTAATGCTCATCAGAAGCACTGAACATTGTGTCCATAATAATGACCTTTTCCTGAGAGGATACATAATGGCTACTTTGATACCATGCTTTCCAGTTATGAAAATGTTAGTATCTCTCAGAGTTGAAAAAAGTGCCATGCAAAAAGAGTTTTTCTTCTGGCATTTTGGGTATTTTTTAATCCCTTAAAAATCTTGATAAGCTCACTCCTGATACACAGATTTCTACAAGAAGAATCCCACAGCTGAGAAACTTTTTATAAGCCAGCTGAAAGTCTGAGTAGGAGAAGTTGAATGAACTGGCCCTAAGAGTACCTAATTATACAGGTAGCTTCAAACATGTGTGCTGTCATATTGAAATTTATTGAAATATGGTGTGCATGCATAAGAAATTGTCTAGATGGCTGGAAAAGGGCTCAAAGTTCTGTAGGGCCAAGCACAGTTTTGCTTGAAGATTTCTAATAAATTAGAGGGTCTTATTTATGGACAGTGTTTTCTATGTTATGATTTGGTGAGTTGACTTGCATTTGTTTCCCTGACATTAACCTCAGTCATTATCTCTTCATAGATATGACTTGCACAGTTGCTCCTTGTTGTAGAGGACAATACTTTTTATACATTAGCTGATGTTGATTGATTTGCTCTTGTCAGAAATCCAGGCTGGACATAGTCATCCTTGGTGCCAGGCTACTCCCTAACACCAATTCTATTCAGTGTTCAGAAAGGAGATCTATACATGTCAGCCATCAGTCGAAAAACTGAGGAGACAATATCCCAGCCATCACTTCTCTGCAGATGCTCCATGTTGGGAACAGGACAGGCTGTTTTCAGCATCCACTATACTGTGGATTTCTGAACGGGTGTTCAAGGACAAGTTTCCATTTTGGACAATGTATGGCTTCTCTCTAGCTCCCAGTTGAGGACACTAAGCAATTGCAAAGGAATGTGAGGGTATTTCTTCTGAAGGTGACCAAGGAGCAACTTGTCCAGTGGAGCTGTGCATAAGCTCCCAGTCTTAGACTTCTGGAGGAGCACCTTTTACTGCAAACTGTAGAGAAAACAGAGCTTTATTTCCCGTACCCCACTATCCTTCAAAAACTGACTTGTAGTGACTTATCTGATGGTGTGGTTTCTTGATAAATTCCATAGGGAACCAGGAACAGAAATAGTGTTTGCTAATTAAATTGTATGGTCTGGGTTAATACATTATGTGTAAATGCTTTTTAAAATTTTTCTGACTAATCACCATTCAATGACCATGAATCTAACTAGCTGTCTCTCATGCCTTGAGTATTTTGCAGGGAGCATTTACCTGACACTTTACTAATTAACTAACTAACTAGCTAACTAACTAAGTAAATAAATAATAGAATTAATTAATTGAAGAGTTTTATGCCTTTTGGTGTATGCCTGACACAAGCACAAACAAGCAAAGCTGACCTGGGGCAGGCTGAAGCAAGGGTCACCGCTGTTTTGCTAAATCATTTGTACAACAGACTCACAGAAGACATTAAAAGCACTGGTGGTGAATGCCTCAGAAATTAAGCAATATTTTTACCCCTGTATCATCTGTGGGTATTGCAGATTGGCTTATCTGTTCAGCCCTGCCATATGCTCTCCTCTGCTTAGAGAGCATTTTGTGTTTAGTAGTGCTTTTCCACAGACAACAGTCAACATTTGCCACGACTAAGTGACTTGTTCTTTGCTGTTTATGTTTCTATCATTCAGATACACAAAAAGGGCTCCAAGACAATATTCTTTTCCCACTAATCACGTGAATAGGATAACTTGGTGATTCAGGGCAGAAAGAAATACCAGAGGCAAGGCAGCATAGCAAGAGGAGTAGAAGAGAAAGAAATTGAAGTATCCCTCCTTCTTTGGCTTCCTCCCTCCATTCTTTGGGTGCAAGAAACTCTTGTATGCTTTTGAAAACTGCTCAGAATGAGCTTATACCATATACACAGGCTTCTACTGCCTGTTATGGTCAGTAACATCTCTTGGTTTGGCAAATTCAAGCCTGGTTTAGGGGATACATGTCCCTGAGCTGCACTTAAAAAAACTGCAGCAGTTTTTTTAGTATTTAGAAATAACCAAGGAAGATATTTTACCAATTGTTGGCATGCAAAAACCAACGTGTGTCATTTTCAAAGTTCCTTGCTTTTAACTGCATGTTTAACTGCATGTGATGTCAAGTTTACTGAATCCGGCAGTTAGGAGCTAATCATTATCATCAGTAACTGGCAACGTGGTTAAAATCTGCAACAATTTGGATCTGTGTGGCCAGTTGCTACCCATATGCTGTAAAGAAAAATAATCTCTTTAAGCCTCACAGAATGGATGACTGCTCTTCAGAGAGTTGCTTAAATCTTTAACATGTTGTAAACATTTTAAATAATGCTAGAAAGAAGATACCATATTGTTATCCTTTGTCTCTGTGTTTTGATCTTAATAAAAAGCTAAACAATAGAACTAATTAAGCTGCATTTCCAAAAACATAATCAGCAGCTGGAGAGTACGCTACAATAGAAGAAAATCATCTTTAAGAAGATCACAACTCAGCAATAAGCTGACTTTGAGGGACTTGTTCTTTGATACAGCAGTAGAGCCTGGCTGTTCTTTCTGAAAGCCAGGACTAAATAAGAAGGGTGTATCTAGCTGGGCAATTATATTTGAGTAATGGTGTTCATACTAGTACATTAAGGGTACTAGTATGCCCCAAGCTATGAAGCGCTTAGGAAAAAGTCACTTACATGTGAGTTGACTCCACATCTGGTTTTTGTTGTCACGGTATCTTTGATGAGATGTTTGTCGCCTATATGTGAAAAGGTATGGTCTTAGGAAAGGTGGTGTGCAACCCTGCACAGCACTTCGGTGGAAGCACAGGTGGAATGCACCCTAGAAGAGATACTGTGCTGCGTATCTCCCAGATGATGCCATACATAGGAAGGCTGACAGGTGCTCAGCCTGGCTTGCAGCATCTCCGGCGCTGCCCACCCAGCCGAAGGTGTGGGGAGCTGTCCCTTGCTTCCCAGCCCTGCCCGGGGCTTCTCCGCTAGCAAAGAGCTTGCTTCCATCACCCTTCCTCACGCTGAGAGGTGCTTACTCACAGAAGTAATTCCAGTGACTGCTACAAATTAACTGACAAAGACGAGGCAATGTGCGAGCTCCCCCTGCAATGTGTGAGCTATTAACTAGCTCAGAGGGAGCCCAGCTGGCTACCCTGGTTGCCTGTGGTGAGGCAAGCGTGTTCAGCTGTTGGGCTGATGTTCCTAGCTGTCAGCTCTGTTTCAAATAGCTCCACAAGCAACGCCTAGAAGTGACTTCTTCACTCCCTTCCAGTAGCGCTCAAGAAGGATGGAGCCTAGCAAAGCTGCGGAGTTTTGGTTTGGCTTTGTTGCCTTACTAAAAGGGATCTCGGTTGGATCCAAGGAGAGTACTGGATAGTTAGCACCTTTTAGGCTACACACCCCGTTTATAAAAAAGTTTGGGTAACTTTTTTGGTTTTGTCTCAGTTACATGCCAAGCAAAGACCTTTTCCAGTGAATTAATAGATACAATTCAAAGATGACGTTTAGGTACCAAATTATCTCTATTTCTTGAAAGTTTCCCCCAGGGAACGGGAGCTTCAACGTCACAGATAAGCCAACACCTTTTCTCAGCTGAAGCTTTGGATCCTGGGAATGATTAGTGAAAATGTTTATAGTGTATCTTCAGAAGAGGTTGTATAAACAATTAGAATAACTGGGGGGGGGGGACACGACATTACCATTACAAGGAAAACTCACAGGTGTGCAGGTTTATGTGGAGGGAGGGTATATCAGAATGCACAAAGTATTTATAAGTCCTGGTAGGTTTTCCCATGGAAAATGTAGATGAGACTGAGTGGGGGGAAAAAAAAAGAAAGAATGTGCAAAGACCCGACTGACATTTGCCTCTTCCTGGCAGTTTCTGACAGTTTTTTTCTCAATCACTCATATTTGTAGAAGTATTTAAGTGGCCTGCATTCATGGTAGTTCTGTATGAAATGAGAAAGAAAAACAAATCCTCTAAGATTAAAGTAACCCCTTGAAAATATTGCCTTTTTAATTATGTTTGTGCCACAGAGTATGCAAAACTGGCTGCCAGCAGACCATTACTAAACACGGTCAGTGTCCAACCCACGCACATAGCTATTTATGGCACTGCAGCTCAATGTCTGGGGGCCTGTAGTCTCCTCTAGCCGACCTCCATAGAATGCATTTTTTTACTCGTTCTTCTTTTTTTTTTAATGGCTGTCTTTATCAAACAAAAAACACAGATATTTTCAAATGTCATACATCTCTGATCTCTTTGTCAGACATAGCATAACTATAAACACATTCTAATAGAATAGCCATAATTAGCATTTTAAGAAAAAGAAACAATTTTCTTGACTGTCTGCTTGAAGCACAGCATTCAGACAGTTTTGGCAATACGTCCATGACAGAGAAACACAGACTACTAATTTAAGTAATGGGGTAAGTCCTGCCTGGTCCCACAATTTATATGTCTGTTCACAAGAAGATGACCTGTGCGGTCGTAAGAGCTGCCGTATTTTGATTCTGTTACTTTAAAGACAAACATTCTAGCTAATCATTACTCAGCACCAGTGGCAGCGCTAGCCCAGCCAACCCTTCACTCTTCCATCAGATCTCACAGGGTGAGTAGTGTCTTAGCCCCCCTGAGGACTAGCCTCAGCCCAGGCAGGGCACTTGGCCATTCTCACTAGTGACTGTAGGCTGGGTGGAACCAGCTCTGGCTGAACTACCTTTCGGTTATCTCAGACTCATTTTGCACATGTCTGTTGTTATGTCTGACCTAGAAATGCAAGTTGTTTTGAAATAAAAAAGAAATGCTGAAACAAGCATTTTATTAACCTCTGCTATTAACTCTGCTGGAGTTCTCCAGTTTTGGATACTTAGTTGGAAAGGAGCACACACAGAGGAGCCAAAGAGTATGCTTCACACACTACCAAATCCCACTACAGGCAGCTAAAACAGGATTGTGATTTTATGTCTTATTCCAGCTTCGTACACACAAATAGTTACGCCGCCTTCAGTCTTGATCTTCAACAACTTGAGGGCTTACTTTATACCTCATTCTATACATAAAATTAGAATAATACTAGTATTCTGACACTTTTTAAATGACATAGAGGTACATGAAATGGTGAAAAATAGAGATAAATACAATGCTGGTGAGTTTGCAAATTTCTCAGAAGAAAACAACTGTAATGATGATTTTTTTCTCAAGTTTTAAGACATACCTTATTCAGATAAAATGCAATGGCCTTCAGTCCCTGTTGTTAGTGGGCATGAACTCCACAGTGTAAAGATTTCAGCAAGTAGCACTGCACCTCAAATCAAACAGCTTGTCTCGTTACTGGTTGGTGATTGCAGACACGATGTGTCACTGACTTTCCTTTATAACCGAGATTAGTGTTTTAGAACACTACCAAGTTCTGCGGTTCAGAACTGACATATAGAAAGCCACCACTGGCATTTGGCATTCCTCGCTTCATTTCTGGCAGAGCTGCCTCTCTGGCAGTGACACTCCTGGCCCAAATCTCTCTCAGTGAAATCACTGGCAAATTTTCCAACACCTTGAATAAGAACAGAATTGGGTCCCATGACCAGAAGATGCATGTGCGTCTCTCATCATGCTGTAAGCAGCAAATGGTCATGATTGCTATCTAGCAATCCAAACTGAGGGGCTGGTGACATCTGAGAGTGAGTTGACTATATCAACACTCAAAGGCATAGACAGAACTGAGTTACAACACCAGAAAAGATAACGCCTTGCCTAAGGGAAATCATACCAGGCAAGATCTATTCCAACTACCTTAAAATATTCCTTCTCTGGCTCAAGTAATCTACTTAACAAGGAAATAACAAAAAAAACCCCACCACAAACAAAAACCTCTCAAAACATCCCTGCTTGCTGATCAAAAGGCAAAAACATGACATAAGCTATTGCTCCAAGTATCAAAAAAATATTTTGTTTAGACTATTTTTCATTAAAATTCACCTGTGCAATCCATTTCCCCGAACATTCTTTGGAAAGAAAACAGCCTGAAAAGAAAATTCTTAAAATATATTTTCTACTTTTGGCACATTTTTTAGAAAGGGTTTTCTTTATTTCATTCTGGATGGGTCAGTGTAATTCAGCATTTATAAAACTGCAGCGCAGGAAACTTTTCGCAGAATCTCAGAGCGGTAAAAGGCAAAACAGAAACACTGTTTTAGAAACAGCAGGTACCATTTCTAGCCTAAGACCTGTACTGAAGGTAGCTGCTTTTCAAGCTTAGCAATGGAACAATTAATAAAGGAACCCATTAAGGTCTGATTGTTGCTGCTAAAAAGGAAGGTTGAATTTCAGTCCTTTGAAGTAACTGAGAATGATTCAGGCCTCATTACAGAGATATAATCTACATTCATACATTTATGTTAGTGATTCAAATCTATTGGGACAGATTGAATTCCGTTAAATAGTGCATCTTTCCTGTGGAACTTTTCTCAGGCTTTCTCAGGCTAACCTAAGAGGTGACCTGACAATACAAAGTAGTGGGGTATTTAGGGATTCAGCTGTGCTATAAAAGAAAGGCTATACAGAAAGTAGAAAAAAGAATCAGATATAATCTAAAAAGCTATGTCAGCTTTTCATTTGGACTCTGTTTTGTAAATGCCCTCCCTGTCATCACAAGGGATAGAAAAGAACTCTATGCGTTGCAGTAGTTTTAAGTGCTGCATGGAATATTGCACCTGTCAGAAGCAGATTTAATATGAAATTCCAGATATGTGGGTTTTGTTCTTAACCACAAGATCTTACAACCAACATACAGCCAATCACAAGCTCGAAACAGTTCTAAGCAGAACTCTTCTTGAGTAAATTCAAGACGGTACCTATTTTTTAAATGAGTAGGGGTTAAATATATCTGTTTGACCCCCAAACTACCATGTTCTCCTGCCACCAAAGATCCTAAAAGGCCAACTCATTGTATTTTCCAGCATTTGACAGGAAAAAGAGAAAAAAATTGAAAGGTTTCTTCAAATGTATAATTTTAAGACATTATAGTAATTATTTATGATTTAAGCTGCTGGAATCAAAAGAACTGCCATTTCAGAAATACCATGTTGTACCCTCCATGACCTAGACAGCAAGCAAACATTGACATCAGCTTTGTAGAAATACATGTAAGCTGTAGGCATTCACCGAAAAGTAGGCTTTGCTTCTCATTTTGGTTTTATTTCTTTTTTTTTTATTAGTTGCCACAAAAGGAAACCTAAATCAGATTCACAAAAAAAAAAAAAATCTGAAATGCTTTGCACTCACTGCAAATACAAGCAGAATAAATACTCTGAAGTACCATAAACAACACCATAAAACATATTGATTCTAACATTAAATGGTTTCATTTTTAAGGCTGTTTAAATGTCACCCCCAGAAGCTGAACACATAAATTTAGGAGCCGACTCTCTCCAGGATAAACACCATAATTGGAGAAAATCATTTCTAATTTCTGTTGTGAAGTTAACAATATATTTAACATCCTAATCAAATGAATCAGTCTAATTTTAGAACTATTTGTTCTTTTCTGCATTTCTGTTGTTTAAATTAAGATTTACTCCAAATGCCAAATGTAATTGCATAGGCGGTTTTCCATTGCGTTCCACTGATCTACATTATTAAACTGCCTCTATTTAAAAAAAAATAATCTAGGTTTATGTATTGAGCTACTCACTGTGTTTCTGTACCGCTTCACTTCTCCACTACTCCATTCTCTTAGCGAATGTTTCACCTACTTACATTCCAAAACAGTTATTTTACAATACTAAATACTTGAACCAAAATTTAATGTCTTGCATGCTGCCCATATCCTGTCAGTCCCTGAGCCCTTATTTTGGTGTTAAAAGATAGTACATCATATGGAAGATGTCTGTTAATTACTGGGAAAGTTGACAGTTTGGTGATGAGCTAGAAATATGAATCTGTCATAACATTCAGTATGTGAAATGACAAATCCATTAGGAGAGATGGATTCAAAGGGAAAACCAACATACGCCCATCCCGGAAAATAATAGCTTGAAAAATCACTTTAAAATAGCCTTGAAAATGGAAAATTTGTTTCTTTCTGGCCAAGGGAACTGCATTAGTTTAAAAAAAAAAATAAGAAAAAAACCCAAAACACCAGCAAAATATTCAGACAGATTTTATGGGGAAACCTTTGCAATCCCAATAAAGCCCCTTTTGCTTTGAAGTCAGACGCGTGATTCAGTAAATGACTCATGTTAGCAATTAGAAAATGGTCATTTAGGGCCCTGATTTCTTTTGAGACAAGGAGGGTGAGGGTGGGGAAAGAGGCACAATAAATCTTGAGAGGCTTAAAAGGAAGAGCAGGCTAAAGTGTGAACTTTTTATTTCAGCAACGGAAGCGAGAAATCAGTGATTCATTAAAGGAGGGAGAAAGACCTCCATGGAAGCTGGCAAAGAAGAAGGAAAAGGAGCTAATTATGTCTCTTCCCTTTTTACTCTCTCTGACCAGCATATATCTGCTTTTCCAGGGTCTGCCTGTAGTATATACTTCTTTCCAACCTCTCCACCCAACCCCTCCTCCAGCGGGGGGGGAGGGGGAAATCTAGCAGGCAACAAGCTCCAGGTGGCTTTCTCAAGCACTTCACTGCCAAAAAAATAAAATAAAATCCTCCGCTAGAAAACAAGNTTTTTTTTTTTTTTTTTGGGGGGAATGAAGGGGGAGGGAAGCCTCCCTAGAGGGGATTGGTTCAGCTTGGAAGACAGGGAAATTAGTAAAGCATGAGTCTCCAAGCCATGCTGGTGGCCGGCGCTCCGAGGAGAAGAACGCTTTAGGAGCAATTAGCAGCAAGCCGAAGGCGGCGGCTGCTGCTGCCGCTGCAGCCCGGGAGGAAGCGAGGGCAGCTCCCGGGGCTCCCTCCGCAGCAGGCACCGCTCGCTCCAGCTCCAAAAGGGTTTCAGATGTCCCACCGCTGCTTGACCCCCTGCAAATAAGGGTTGACCACCAGAGGCACATCCCACCTCTGACTTGTAATCGCTGACATTTAGGCTACAGCTTCCAACCTGTTTAACACCAAAGGGGGAGGGAAAGGAAAGGAAAGGAAGGGAAGGGAAGGGAAGGGGGGGAGACAAGTTGGGATTTTTTCCTCTCTCTCTCTTTCTTTCTCTCTCTCTCTTTGGATTTTTTTTTTTTTTTTTTAAATACTGTTCTGGAGAATTCAAAGCAAAACAAAGAAACTGCCTTCTCTGGGGCTGTCAGTGAGAAAGGACGAGTTGTGCAACTGGTTGGGGATTTGCAAAAAGGCAAAGGGGTGGGGATCAGAAGAAGGTGCAAAGCCACAAAGTGTGAGTGCGTGTGTGTGTGTGTAAAGGGTTATGTGTGAAAAATCCCTTGCAGCACCCCTTCCTGCTGGTTATTATTTATTTTTGTTGTTGTTGTTCACTTTGCTGTCATCTATTTTTCAGACCTTTCTGCATCTAAGATGGTGAAGAAAGGAGTGAGGAAGAGAACAAAATAACTACTGGGAAGTCTCAAACCAGGTTGGGGAGTGTGTGTGTATGTGGGGGGGGTGTGGGGTGGGGAAGAGAAAAAGGAAAGAGGATTAACCACAGCAACCCCCCCAAAAAAAACCCAACAGCTCTTTTTTCTGAGGGAGGACTCGAAGGATTAAAAGGCAGCAACTTCTGAGGCGATTTGTCCCCTGAGTTATGGATGTTGGTGCACTTACTTCAGGCCAGATCAGAGCTCAGAGTGATCTAACCAGAAGCAGCAACCACCGGCTCTCCACTTGCCTTTTACCAGGTTTTACCCTTCCAGTATGTTTCATTTGATAAGACATTTTCCAGCGCCCAGAGTTTCAGTACAATGTGCAAATGGATACTGACAAATGGTGCCTCAGCCTTTTCCCACCTGCCTTGTTGCTGCTTGCTGCTGCTCTTCTTGGTGTCTTCTGTGCCTGTCACCTGCCATGACCTCGGCCAGGACATGCTGTCCCCGGAGGCCACCAACTCTTCTTCTTCATCATCCTCCTCCTTCCCCTCGTCCTTCTCCTCTCCTTCCAGTGCGGGGAGACACGTGCGGAGCTACAATCACCTCCAAGGAGACGTGCGCAAGAGGAAGCTCTACTCTTACAACAAGTACTTTCTCAAGATCGAGAAGAACGGCAAGGTCAGCGGCACCAAGAAGGAGAATTGCCCCTTCAGTAAGTACCGCTCTGCCGCCGCGCTGCCGGGCAGCGGCTGCCCGGTCCCCCCCCGGGCGCCCCGGTGGCGGCAGCCCCCGGCCCCGCAGCGCCCGAGCCCCCTCGCTGGGGAGGGAAGGGGACGGTGACGCCTCGGCGGAGAGGGGGCGCGGGGCAGAGGTGGGGTGGGCTCCTCCGGGACGCCGCTCCCCGCCAGCCCCTATCTGCGCATCTCTCCGGTTACTTTTGTTTTGCAAATGGCTTCGCCGAGCACAGTTTGTTTCTTTGCCTGGCAAAAGAGCAAATTAGAAAGACTTGTAAGGATGTGGCGCGGAGTAGGAAGGGAGGGGGGGAGGGGGACATTGTCTCCCGAATCTGAAAATCATTNTACACCCCCCCCCACCACCACCACCACCCCCCTCCGGGAGGGGATTTTGCCTGGGTTTTGCTCTCTGCCGTGGAGGGGGGGTGCCCGGCGGGCGCTGGGGGCCGGCGGTGAGGCGATGCCGGTGCCTGCCGCGTCCCCGGCGTGCGCCCCGCCGCTGCCGGGCTGCAGCGCCGCTATACCGCGACCCGCTCCATTGTAAACATCTGGGGCTGGCTTCGCACGGACCTCACACGCATTTCATTGTCGCATTTATTTATTATTTTTTTTTAAAAGAAATTATTTCAAAGTAAAAGCCATATGGCTGTTTCCATGGCTGTAGTTTCAAGCTTTTCTGTAGTACTAATTAGGCTTTTAGTAACAGCATGCTTCTGGTAATGTATTTTTGGCTGTCAGTGCTAGAAATGTAACCTTTATTCCTTGTTCCTGCCTGTGCAATCTCAAATTGGAGTAACTGTAGTAAATCACAATATATTGCATTGTAACTCTTAAGTAACTGCGTACCACTATAGTAGCATGCTGAGAAAGTAAGCTCAGTTACACAAGTGTTGGAGGAAACTCTCTGACTTGCTTCACTGGTGGAGAACCACGTTTTGGTTTTTGGGTTGTTTCACATAAATACAGATAAACCTGGGGATAAATCCTCTGTTAAATTAAAATAACCTAAAGTGACTTAAGTAGATCCCTTGTTAGCTAATGTGTAAAGTATGGACTACTTCAGCAGATTGCCATGTTGTATGGTAGACATTCTGTTAATTCAGCTGTATTTCTACTAAACACCCATAATGTAGGCTTATAAACAGGGAGGAGAAGGCTGCTGTATCATATGTCACTACTTCACTTGCTCCACCTTGCAACTTCATAATTTATCATGCACTTAATGTTTGCAAAAGCTTTTGATGTCAAAGCAGCTGAATCTTACCACTTCCATTGCTATATTTCATTGAAAGCCAAATTCTTGAAAAACAGAGCTATGACGAAGGCTTCACTTTCATGAACTTGTGTGGAATCGTGGTCCTACCACTGTATTTCTTAATTACTTTTATTTGTGGAGGAGGACAGCATCGTTCCCCTAAAATGGGATTCTGAAAGCTTTGTGTGCATCTTGGAGAACACCAGCCGTTCTGTGTAGAATGTTGCTGCCAAGAAGGCTATAAGGGGCCCAATCTGACAACAGTGTACTCAGAGAAGTAACTAGTCATCTGAGCAGTCCCACTTAGCCAGCGAACTGTTCAGTAAAGTTGCGTGCATGCATGAGCTTCTGCAAGATCTTGCCAAGAAGAGGTAGAATACACTGAAATGCACATATACATCTTCCTACTCTTTCAGTCTACATGCAAGAAGAACCCACTGCAACTATAGGGTGTGATTCTTTTTTCCTAGTTTTCCAGTCAGTGCATCAGAAAGAGAATTGGCATTCTTTGTGATGCCGTGGCTATCATCCCATCTGCAGAGTATCTACTGAAAGAGAGAAGAATGTAATTTGTTTCATATAAAAGCAAAACGAGGCCTTTATTACGCATGGTTGTATCTTGCCACTCAAGTTTTATGTGCAATGAAGAAAGGGCTCCCATCATCTTAAAACTTGCAACTTGCTTACCGCGCTTACATCACAAAATCAGACCTAGTGTACAACATCTTTAAATACAAAACAATTAGGATCTTGTTAGCAGAAGATAAACAGTTGTATGTTCTTCTTTAATAGTCATTATAATTTGCAGTGTGAAAATGTGTTTTCTGTAAAAGTACATAGTCTGAGACCGTTTAAGAACGTATTTACTGTGCCTTCATTTCAAGGCTGTTTGTATAGCGAAGTGTTGCAAGAGATTCACAAAATCTATGCTTATCATAACCTCAGGAGTAGCTATGCCATCATAATGCTGCCATAATCCGCCAGTGGACTGATTACCTGCAAATATAGGGTATCTTTAAGACAGTCTAAAATATGTACTCCTATGTGAATAGATTTCTGCCATGCATAAAGGGTTAGCCAGCCAGCCCACTTAATGGTAGCCTGTTTAACATTAAAGGCTATTTATTCTCTAATACAAGTTTCTCTTTCAAAACCATGCTTTCTTAAACAAATAATAGTGACTAGTGACATACAAGACTTGGAAATATTCTAATTTGGAGGCTAATTTTCTTTTTCTCATATGCTAATGTTTAAAATCCATTTATGCTGCAGTAAAGCCTTATCTGTAGGACTGTAAGATCATGATATGTTGTGTAATTAGACAACAGTTTTCATGGCTGGCTGCCAGCTAAGCACTGTCAAGTAAGAAGAACAGTTGGAGAAAGTCAGAATAAACATTCAGAAAAGAGAATTTAGTCTCCAGCCTTTAAATGGCTCAAGCAGCATTCATAGATTTGCTCTATAAATATTGCGTAGAGAGTGCTAAATTAAAGTTTACTCTGGCAGATGTTTTCCAACTTGATTGCTTGGAACTATTCCATCAGCTTTTCTCTACCTATAGGGTAACAGGAACAGAGGTGGCTTCTAACTGCTCTGTCAGGAGGCTGGCGGAACTTGCAGCATTTGGCATAGCTGGAGGGTGTCTGTCACTAGTAGGACACTTTTTAGGTTTTGTTTTATTGTTCCTTACATCTGGAAGTTTGTCCTCAAAATGCAACTACTAGCTTGTCCCACAGCACCACAGCTGTGAAGTCCCTTGCCCCCTGTTCTTGATAGAGCCATTTGCACGCGTGAATAAGGAGAGCTGTACTGTTTTCTGGTGACTTCAATACTTGCTGGTGGGTGGGGTGGGGGTCTGTGTGTGTAAATAGTCAGTAAGCCTCCAAAGAGCAATTTAAAAAGTTTTGAATATAACTTGAGATCTGCGATGACCAAGAGAAGCTTATGCCATACATTAAAATTGAGAGAGAACTGCATATGTGCAGATTCTGATTTTACTTGCTCCCAGAAAACTTGAAGATAGTGAACTCGTTGGGTTTAATGGATGGCATGCATTGGGCTACATGATAAGCTGGGTCAGGAAAACTTGAACATATTTTTGAGCATTGTACTATTTTCAATAGACTTTTAAGGCAACTGTTAATAGTGCTATGAAGCACGGAGACTTCAAATTTACAGGACCAATCTTAGTAGCTGAAGAACAATAACATAAATCGTGATGCTTAACTAGTAGCAGTTAACCTGCAGTTTGTGGAGGGAGTTCTGCCTGAGCAAGGATCGCAGGATCAGGCCGTTATTTAGGTACGTGTTTAGGGAGTGGAGTCTGTGTCACTGAGCCTGGATATTAGTGGAAAGAATTGCTGGAGCGATTCCTGCGGGCTTTGGACCAAGCAGTGCTATGCAAAACCTACGGTAGATGGCGGCACAGCCACTGCCTGGTGTCACCTCTGCTCGAAGTAGGTGGACAAGAAGGGACTGGATCCTTAGCTGTATGAGCTAATTTAGCTCAATCAAAGCTAAAAGGGCTTACACCAGCTGAGATGCTACTAATTGCCTTCTGAGCATCCACAGTGGATTAATTCAAACAATGCAAAGGCATTGCAATTGCAGAGTAAGAGTGTTCACTGGGGGAGCTAGCCTGAAATAATTAGTTACTTCTCACGAGCTAACCTATTGCAGGCTTTCCCCCCAAGTATGGAATTAACTTTTATACATAGCTTCAGGATCTGCTGAAGTCCCTGCTAGTCTTTGGTTTTGCTTTAGCTAATGTGGGATCAGTTTAGCAACACAATGACTAATAGCAAGAAAGTTTTGAGCCTCATCCTGTAGGCCAAAAGATTGTAAACAACCACTCTAATTACTAGAAATTCTAGATGTTACTCTGAGGGTTTTAAGTGTGTGCACTTAAAACATGACATATAAATACAGATTTGTACTATATATTGGGTTATATAAATGAAAATAACATCAAATGTGTTTTTTTTAAGTGTACTCAGTTTGATACTCAGTTTCTTGATTATACCTCAGGTGTAATGAAATCTTAAAGCTTGATAAGTACCTTAACCTCAGCTGTAAAGCTCAAACCAGAATAGAATACTTAGTAAAACATGTTCTTTTGCTACTGAACATTTTTTAAGCTAGCTGTTTGGGGTTATCAACTCCTTATGAGCTGGTGTTTGTAAATTAATGTGAGAACTTTTCTCTGTTTTTCTGAAGACTGATTAGGAGGCATATGTGTTTTGTTGTTTTTCTCTCCATAGAGATCTGGTTTATTTTTTTACCTATCAAAAAGACTTAAAATAGGAAATAATACTGTTTTAGTGAAGTAATTTGAAACTTAAGTTGTTTTATGTGAAATGTACAAGCTCTTGTGGATATGATTTCTCACTTTAAGTCTTTTTTTTTTTTTTCCTCTGCAGAACTCAGTTACATAATTTATAACCAGCAGTATACAACCTTAGGCACTTAGGATTTATGAATGTGGAAAGAATTGTACTATTTAACATCTACATGACACTCTCCTGTTATCCTTACTGCATTCCTGCCTTGTGGACCCTCCATGCTGATGCTGTAGCCCTGTCATAAATCTGTTCAAAATATACAGTTGTAAGAAGTCTTTTTGTCTTCATAAATCTAACTTATAGCCACTTGCAAAAAAAAAAAAGAAAGAGTTAAGGGTAAATGGAAGTTTGTTCTTCTTAAAACCTCAGAAGAAAGAAACCAAGGGGCACGCGGGCTTATAGATGCTGTGCTGCTGTTGTTATGGGAGGGTTCTCAGGTAGTGGCTCGGTCAAAGCTTCCCTTGAAGAGGGCATTAGCTGAGTGAGTGCTATAGAATGTGCTTACACTTCTGAAACATCTTGGATGCATTCGCTTGTAGGATAAGATCCTCTGTTTTGAAATAAGGCATTTTAAGATGACTTTCAGATGTCTTTGAGCTCTGTGTGTGAATAGGGGCCTTTTCACTTCAAATGGGAGTCAGATCAGATGCCGCAATAGGGGAGTTTTCATTTATTCCACAGACTCTTTCATTTTGGAAAAGGAAACACCCTTCTATGAGCAAATCTTGCTAACCTGTGTGTCTTAAGTTAAAAATAGCAGGTACCTGTATGAACATAGGGCAACATCTTCTGTCATGGTGGGATTCCAGACTTTTCCGCTGTCCAGGTAATATAATTGCACAAGGAAGGTTCTAAATAGGAAAAAAATATCTTTGTAAAAAATTTTCTATTTCTATTCTCAAGTTTAATATTTGGGATGATAAAAATAGTGTCAGCTAAGCAGAGAAATTATTCAGCCAACTTGGGATTTGTTACAATACTTCCTTCATGACCTGTTTTTGTTTGTTTGATTTCTCAGTTTTCTGAAGAGCTTTCTGAATCAAGCTCTTAAAAGTCCTTTCTTCTTCAAAATAGCACTTAGTTGAAATTTCAGTTTGCATATTTTGAACACTTGCTACCATTGCTTGCAGTCACCACAAAACACTGAATTACCTTATCCTAATATTCTGGGGTTTATCATCTAATGACCTTTTTGCCACTTTGAACAGCACAAATAGTTTGAGTGTTTATCAGTATTAACAACCACTGTCAGCTTGATGAGACGGCATGGAAAAGTAACCTTTGCTTGCTTTGGGCTATGAAAACCAAATTATCAGATCAGAAATGCAGGATGAATTTAGTTAACATTAGCACACATATGTTTCTCAGTCGGTAGGTATACTAGTACCACTAGTCTAACTGTATGTACTTATCAAACAAATTGTCTTCCTTTTGCTTTGACCATTTATTTTGATGCAATATTTTAATATCTTGTAGCCTTTCATTGCTTTCAACAGAGAAAAGTAGTTAAAGGTACTTGCAACCATTAGTTCTGTAAACCAGAAAGATCCTTTCCTAGCTGTATTAATTGCCGTTTCTAGTGCCAATTTGTTGTAAAACATCTCTGTTAGTTACAACGTAGTACACAGGAGACAGGAAACACTGTTATATGACAGTTTGAAAAGTCAGCCTGGGAAAACTCTCTGTGTTTATGAAGAAATTAAAATCTTCAAGGGCAGGAGTAAGGAGGAAGTGGCTTAATCTTTAATCACTGAGTGGATATTAAAACTGAATTCATTAGCTGAGTGGATTATTAAAACTGATTATGCTACTTCATGAGTACAGTGCAACAAATGGAAATTGCAGGGGAAAGAAATGGTTTCAAGTGAGCCAGGTCACACGCTAAATAATGGTTTTAAAGGCACTCTTTGCTTTTAAATTAGGTCACTTGTGTTCTTTCTTTGAACATTCAGTTCTAATTGCAACAGTAAATCAAAGAATACACTCAAAGTAGATTCCCATGTAAGGTGGACAACTGGACAGTGCCTTTTTACTGCTACTAACACGTGCATCCAATTACTGGGTTGATATACTCACAGTGTCAGCTGTAAAGCATTCCCCTATTTTATAGTTAGCCTAAAGAATTATTAGCCTGTCCCCTTTCACATTTACCTCTAAATAATCTGCTAGTAGTGTATATCTTCTACAGTTAAAGAGGAATTTTCACACGCATCGAAGCTGACTTTCAAGAAAAAAGATGTTGAAACTACTCCAAAAAATTTCACTCTCTTTCTCCCTACCCCCTTCCATAATTTCTGGTGTTGTGCAAGAGAGGAAAAGGCTATGGATACTAGAAACATGAATACTGATGAATTTTATATAAAAAGCAAAGATCAGATCTTTCATAAACCTTGATCTAGTAAAGCAGTATGATGCCTGCTCCTTTCATGGTGGAAAACATATGTGAAGGACAATAAACTCAGTTGGCTTTTGCAGTTCCTGACTCCTCTTCCTACTGGGGAGCAGAAGTGAAAATGGGGGGCCTGAGGAGTCTAATTGCTCTTTCTTCTTCTGCCACAGATATTAGAGGTTCAAACACTGCATAGAAATAAAGGAAATACGAGTTTTCTTTCAGGTTCCTGATGCACATCTGTGCAGCTGTAGTCAGTGTGTGTGGGAGTCGGGGAGGGAACATTGAAGCATTCAGGATGTTGTTTAATTGGAATTAAGGCATGGTGCTAAGTGGAGGCTGAGTATAAATCAATGATACCATGCCCGCATTAGAGGAAGAGGATGGGAAGTGTGACGAGTGCCAGAGCAACCCTAGAAAGGATGACAAGAAAGAAATAGGGGCAGCATGTGTCATGAGTGGGAGAGAAGTGGGGAGAGGAGGAGCATAGCTTACCCTTTTTTGCAGCTGTGAACCGTCAGTGATGTTGAATTGTCCTGTCTCATCTCACTGCATCATCGGTTTGCTCACAGCCTGAATCTGTGAAGACATCAAGGAGCCTGTTGAATTTGTCTGAAAGTGTGTAATTGGTGTGGGGATATTAACTCTTCCCATTCCCAATTTCATTGTGTCTTCTCTGTCCCTGTTCTATAGATACTAGATACTATTTGGTACGTGCTCCGTGATTCTCTTCTTCACACTACCCTCTTCACGAGGATTAAAAGCCTGCTTTATTCCTAATGTCAAATTCAGCACGGACTACTTGCAAGCAGAAAGGTGGCCAAACTTGCCTTTGGAAGTAATAAGCTATTTAAAGCAGCTGCAAGCAAACCTGTGTTACAGAAGAAAAAAGTTGGGGTTTTGTTTGGTTGGGTTTTCTTCGATTTTTCACTATGCTAGTACTATCCACTACATTTTTAATGAGAAACATACCCCTGAAGGACATCAAGGTGTCCTAAACTTCTAAGTGTTTTAATCTTTTGAGGGTGGAATAGGGTATTTTTATGACTGCTGTGTTTGGTGTTATGAAGTATGTCATATTTTGTAAGCTTATCTTCAAGATGTGAAGTAGTTAAATAGTTACAAGTTCATATCTTCAGTAACCGTTACTACAGTGAGCCAGGGAGTATATGCTCTAGAATAGAATATGGGATGGCTGTATGTAATATGAAGTGGATTTTATAAGACTGCAGTTGTAGTTCCTTCTTTTCAGACATTTTCAGACATTGTAGGAGATGCTAAAGCTCCTGATGTTTACTGAGACAGTCTTCTGACTTCAACAGAACAAAGTTTGATCTCTGTGTGTTTCCCAGATACTTATTTTTTCCCTGTGCTTTCCTGGAGGTAAACATTAGAACTAGACTAACATTCCATGTTAGTCTGGAAGTACCCCTCTCATCTGCATGAAGTATCTTAGTGCCTGTGGCACCTGTCCCTTGGAGGCTGGGAAGCTAATGAAAACCTTCCCCTGAACTGTAACCTTAGCTGACTTCACTGTCCTTCTCCCTTGTCTTAGGGGAAGAAGAGCGGTGCCCTGGCCCCCGCTCTGATGACAGGACACCCTTCCTTTGTCAAAACACTACTGCTAATAACTGCAATGCAGAAAGTGTGTGCTCACTGAGGATCTGTAACGGCAAAACTAATGGTTATATCAAAAGAAGCAGCAGAAAGGGTTTAGAGCTAACCATGTGAACTGAGGTGTGGCCACTTTTTGTTACTCTGCTTCAATGTCTAGGCTTGGTTGCTCAGCTGGCTCTTCAGATGGTGAAAAGATAACCTCCTCCCCTAGAAGACAGATGTGTTGTTTTGGTGCTACCCTTTCTAGGTAGCTGGGTCAGCAGTAGGTAATTTGGCCGAAGGGTTGGGCTAAGGCACCACCATGTGTAAACTGGAGCAGAAAGTTTGTATGAGCTGATTTTCACCGGGTGTTCTGAGGTACAACCAGACATCCAAGCTATTGCAAACTCTTCAAATTATCACTTTACCTGGTTCTGACAGAAATAGCTTGGAAAGTGAGTAGCATGTAAGAAATATAAGGAAATTATTATTGTTTCAGCTTCTTACAGGTGAAGATGCTGGGTGAAGGCACATGTTGTGCAAGTACGCCAGTTATTACAAACATCTACAAACATCTAGTATTACAAACATCTAGTAACATCTACTGTCATGTCCGTCAGCTTTTATTCGCAGACCAGTATCACTTCTGCTTCCAAGCACCAATGAGCACACACAAGCAACGACTCACTTAAGGCAATGCATAGTTTAAACTACTTAAGCAGCTAAAACGAGATTTACTAAGGTTAGCACTGGGAGGGGCAAATTATGCCCTTTCTGGGGCCTAGAAGTGGATTCAATTCAAGCAGGTTTGCTGCTTCCCTTGGGTTTTGCTTTGTGGGCAGCCCTAGTCCTAGGCCAGGGAGGATGGAGGGACATGCTGAGATAAGGCAGACTCGCAATTCTATCCATCCTGGCAATGATGATGTTTCCTGTTGCCAACATACGGTGGGAGATATGGCAGGACAGGGAGAAGGGGATGATACTAACAAGACTCTCTGCATGAAGTACAATGTAGAGAAATGGGCCATTTCTCTCACAGCTTCATGTGCCTGAATAACTTGAGGAGTGGTAACTGGAACCCAGTCTGGAACCCATTGCATTTAGACTATGTAACAGCTATATATTACTCAGTTATTTCTTGGTACTTCCTTTTCTCATACGGCATAAACCAGTCAAGAACAGTGACTCCCGATTGCTTCAAAGCTGATGATGATTGTATATTAAGGGCCTATGAGACTGAACCCACTGACATTGCTAAAAACATTTTAAGATCACTGTACAGAAGATATAGAAAGATTACTGTGTGTGTAAAATCGTGCAGTGTGTAAAACACCTTGCTGTAGGGCTTTGGAGGAGGAAATCCATTTCAGCTGGATGGTATACCTCGCAGAACAGCTATTCTGTCAAGGTTGCAACTAAATTGGTTGGGAAAGAAAAGGTCCAACACCACCATTCTTTGTAGAAGAGTTTGTGGGTTTTTCAAACTTTAGAAAGATTCTTTATGTCCATTATGGATTTTTTTTTTAATCAAAACAAGACTGAAATGCATGAGGGCTGGAATAATGATTGTGGGAAAGTAAAGGCTCATGTCCTTCACCATGTGCTGTGAAGATACCCCAGGCACGAAGGGAGCTGGGGGACTCTTCTGAGTTCCCTGTGCTGAGGAGCACAGCTGGAGGCAGCTGATGGTCAAGCAACACAGAGGACACGAATTTGCTTAAAGAGAGAGGGAAGAAGACTGAACAATTTGGCACGAGGATAGTCTGCAGGAACTAAACTTTGAGTATAGGAAGTGCCGTAAAGTGTTAGGTATTATGAAATATCAGGTCCTGTATGTGTTTGCTATCCATTGTACCCCAAAATTTATAAATGTATTTGACTCTAATCTCTCCTTGGCTCTTTGCTTCTTATATAATGAGGATATTAATACTTCCTACATGAGCAAAAGTGTTATGAAAACAAATTATTTGTGAAACACACCAGTAACACTGTGATGAGTGCCAGGAAAAAAAAAGCTCACCTGGAGAGTAATCATTCTCTTTTTACAGAAAGGTCTGGATATAAGGAATAGCAAGGGCAGTTTTGTCTTCTTATGGAACAGGAAAGAGTAGGCTGCTTCTTAGCTCTAGCAGACTCAGGTGTTTCTCCTTTGACTAGAAAAAGCTTAAGATTGCCCAGAAAAAAAATTATTCTGTAGCCTCTCTTGCAAGCACTCTATCAAGATTACTCAACAAATTCGTTGCATAGCATAATATAAAAGTTAATGGCAAATAGCTCCTAACCAAATAGCATGGTCATAGATGCAAATTGGATCTGTCCTTCTGTCAAGCTAAGCTCTAGATCTGGTTGTGTTGCATGAACATTATAAGCAATGTTAAAAATTATTTTGCTGTATAGATATGAACCTTAGGATGTTTCACCTTGAGGATCTCTATAGTTTCTATGATTAAAGAGTGAAAATATAATTGCAATTTCACTCTCTTCTCTTTACTGTCAGGCCTATCAGTAAAAGAAATTTGAGCACGATCTCCACCTAATATTTATTGTATTTGGCCCTATTATATATTTTTGGGACTGCCTTAATTTGCCTGAAATGGTGTCTGTGTGTTGGAGTTAAGCTACTGGAATTATTTGTTCGGGTTTTATTTATTTTCCTACCATTTTTTTTTATTATTGATACTTCCCTTTTAGTGTCACAGACGTTATTCTTTCAGTTTAATTTATTACAGTTACTTTTACATGTCACAACTTCTGTTTGAAATGACAGCCATCCAAGTTAAAGTCTTTTCAACTTTAGTGAAAACACATATAATGAGCTGACACTTGGCTCATGTGGTATTAATCTGGTCTCTTGGTCATTTCTTCTGTGTCTCCTGCTGCAGTCTGTTCTCAAAAAGATGTATCTGCAGCTGGGGAGTACATAAGATTAACTTCCGCCTCTCTGTGGCTTCTTGCCTCAGACCACACACCAAATAATTCCTCAAAGCATTATCCAGATTTGTTCAAAATTCACCATGCTTGCTTTATTCCTTCAGTTCTGCCACACATGCATTTGTGGACTCTGCTTGCAGCTGATTCTGCTTATGAAACTGGAAACATTTTGCAAAGATGAGGATTTGGAGACAAACACTATTGTAAAATATCTATAATAATTTTTCTGTGGAACTCTTCCCTTTTTGATTTTGCTGATTTTATAAATGTACACAGTAGACCATAAAGGTCAGCGAGATGTAACCTTTTCATTTTCAGCTGTGCTCAGGGCACAACAAAGACTGATGTAGCTTTTCAGTACAGACTGAATGATAGTAATTCCTGTGTCCAAAATGAAATAAATAAATAAATAACGAAAAAAGCAAACCACAGTGCTTATATTCAGGAAGATATTTAGTGCTGTCTGTCTAATGCTACAAAAAAAATTGCTGCTGTGCAGATGGAGAAAGTGTTAGCTCTCTTATCCAGGGACCTCCAAACCTTAATCACAGTTTAAAATCCTTAAAAAGTGAGTGACAGATGTGAGGAGTACCAATACCTGTGCTCACACACCAGTGCAGACTCAAGAAGTATCTGCAACGATGAGCAGGAAAAACGGTACGTAAAAATGTCTAACTGCTTTCTGTTACCTTGTTGTTAATACAAAACGTTATAGCTGAGGTTATCAGGCACTTCTCATTAAGTCCACAATGGGGATGGGAACATAATTTTGATGTTTGAATAAACTTCAATTTGGCATTTTCTAATATTCATATTGTTGTTTTTTCAACTAAATATTTTTTCATGGTGGTTTCAGAATCCTTCTGGTTTTCACAGTAGCCAGTCATAAATACGTACATAAGCTCTTCATTTATAGATGTGTTTCGTGGGCCAAGCTATGGAAGTTCTACATGCAAAACTGTTACACACTCACAGAGATACTGACAACGCAAGAGTAGGTTGCATGATGATGCAACTAAAGTACCGCATAAGATGAAGTTTCCAGAGTCTGCAAGGGCCCTAACGGAAGAGCACACTGAGATTTTCAGGTGTAATCCTTGTGCAGCTATTGCTCTGAGCACCTCTGAGAGCTCGCTGTATCAAGTTTGTGATGCAAAACCTCTCATTTTGTGAAACATCTTGAGAATAAGTAGAAATCTGTGTCACTATTGCAGTATCTGGACACATTATATTAATGTCTTCAGATGGACCATAGGATATGCTTTGCCTAGCAAAGGATGACAAATGTTAGACTTCTGATATATAATAATAATTTCAGAGTTTTATCAGCTAAAGTACTCATCTCATTCTCCCGTTCCAATAAATACCTTGCTAATGAATCCTACTTAACACAACCTTGTTGCCTTTTTTTTCTTCCATTTCCTATACAAATGGTAGATTTGTTTTCTGATTTTGAAGGAGAGCTGATACTCACAAGTCATATGTCACAAGCCACTAAAAGTGTCAAAATCTTACAGCAGGCCCTTGGTGGCTTGTTAATCTCTCCTTTTCCCCTCTCTACTTTTTTAAAGGAAACAGACTAATTCACTTAAATATAATGAGAGCCATGCTTGCCATAGCCTACTTTTAAAACAGCGTCAGCTCAAGTAAGATCTGTCTTATTTCTTCACCTCCTTTTCTTGGCTCCAACAATTAAACACAAAGCTGAAAAATACAGGGTTTTATGGCAGAGCTATTTCATATGTCAAATGAGAAATGGAGGCTGCCGTTTTCGTAACAGAAAAATATACAAGTGTTAGGGCAGGGAAGTTTTTCTTTTCCTTTGTGTCCCCCTTGTAAATTATCATCAGCAACATGCAAAAGATAAACCTCTATGTTAAATAGGGAGACCAGATGTATGTTTAACCTCTTGCCCTCATTTTTCTAATTGGCTTGCATTAGGAACAAAAAGTTAAAATATCTCTAAACAAAAATAATTGGTATGGTAAGGTGAACTTTTCAACTGGATGAGAGCTCTTTAGAAAAAGACAGTACTACAGAGTCCTATGTTAGCCCAATGGACTGTTTTACTGTAGTGATACATCTATGCTCAGAACAATAACTCTGTGTTTACTTTTGATAAGTACTGGCAGATTGTTGAGTTGCAGTAAAAACAAAAGCAACAAGTAGTTAAAATTCTTGTGTTAAAGAAAATCTAGAAGTATCATGCTACAGATCTTAGGTTTGCTATTCAATGATAGGCTTTTTCATTTCTACAGACATTAGCTAACCAAATCTTGAAATATGGCCATGGTTTTTTCCCTTTCTTCAGAGACAGGGACTGAGGCAGAGAGTTTAAATACCAGGATTTTCTGTCTTTTATGTTTATTAAAGCTTATTCCACCATAAATTCCTGGACTGATGATTCTACTCTGCTCCTTATTTTGTGTTCACTATAGAAAGGATGATATTCATTTACCTAATAGAAATGGTAATTGAAGGGTAAGGTGTAATACTATTTATTTTGTATAGCAGAGTACGTCTCCAACATAGATGTACATGTATGACGGATTAAATGACAACTTTAACACTAGTTAAAGATACAGAAAGTATAGGAAAATTCTACAGAAGTGATTGAAAAGACACAATAGGCAATTCTGTCTAAAGACAGAGGTATTGGAAAGTGTCTTCTCTTGGAAAAAATGCCCATCAGCCAGTGGAGTCAAGAAAATTGGCAATGTTTGAAAATGAGTTGTTCTTAATGAGCAAAGCTAGGAGCTATCATTTGGAAGGGTTTGGGAATGAAGTTTGTTTTATCATGAAAGATAAATGTTAATGTATTCACTACAGACACCAGCTGGAGAGAATCTGTCCTTTTGAAAGTACACAGTTTGAAAACCAGCAGATTTTGCATATGGATTCTAAATTCATAATCCTAAGTGCTTCTTTCTCATATTGTTAAACTTTTACGGATAAGTTAGTGTTTAGGAAAGATTTAACTGAAGAAAAGGAATTCACCCAGGAACAAAAGAATATTGCCTACAGAAAGGCAGAAAAAACAGGTCTGATATATAAAAAATTAAGAGACTATTGCAATCAGGGAATCACTACCAGAAGTGAGTAGAGGAGAAGCCCTCCAGCAACAACTTCTACTGCCTCTGATGGAGGTTGATAAATCTCACCAACTCATGTTAGCATTCCAAAATCTCCTCTATGCAGAATGACACATCTTAGCTTTATTGGCTAAAATACAAGATTTCAGCCATCCTGGCTGATATTATCTAAAGCAAGTGTACACTAGAGTGTTTGGAGAGCAGCTAAGCTCCATTTGGGGAAATAACATAAAGACTGGCTGGTATAGATTTCTTTTTTCCTTTAGTCATGATTCATAACAGGGATGCAGGATGTTTTAGAAGGAAAAAAAGTAAAGGGAGTGTTAAAAGGAGTGACATTTCACATAAAATCATCAAAATCTTTTAGACTTTGAACAGAGAGGACGGAGTTTTGACCCTGTACATAAGTGTAGCAGTCCAGGATCTCAGTTATGCATTCCTCGTATTTCTCTGAAATTGGCAATGTAAAGTAGCCAGTTTATTCACACTGTGATTTCAATTTCTATCACGAGTATCATTTCAGCACCTTATAAAAGTAATAATACCACCTTGGAACCTGGTCCAGGAGAAAATACTGCTTGATTTTATGGGTTGTACCAATCCTGGAAGAAGTTTCAGATGTCAGCTTTACAGAAGGCTGAAATAGCCAAAGGAAAAGGTCAGTTGTGGGATAAAGAGGAAAAGGAAGTTACAAAGAATTCTTTGTGCTGCAGGCTGCAAGCTGTAGTGGGGAGACAGCAGCACTCTGAATTCTCACAATAAGCTCCTCATCTTTTGTGCCGTGCAGCTACGTTAGAAACTCTGTCTTCTCCTTATCTACATAAATTTCAAAGGTAAAACGCTAATATTGGAACAATTCCTACTGGATGTCTTCAGTAGACAGTTTCTGTGGAACAGCAGTCTGTGCACAGTATCAACAGCACCTTTACTACACTTCCAGAATGCTCAGTTGTCCACAAGATGGACACCTTCAGATGTCCTCTCCCACCTACAAACATCCTGTCTGTGGCAGTTTGAGAGCTGTAGGTTGGTAGGGAGTGGTTTGTGGCTCTTGGCCTAGAACAGGGAAGTTCTACAAAGCCATGTAATATGTAACCAGTGAACTTATGGTACCAAAAAAAATCTACTCATCTTTCTCTGGCTTCTGCTTTTAATATCAACTTTGCGTGGAGCACTTCAAAGTGGTCAGGCTTGCCTTGTGTCCCAGGATCAGGAAGCAGCCAGCATTGCTGTGTGGTTTATGATGACTGGGGAGCTCTGCTGCATGCACAGCCTTGCCATGGGCATTTGTTACGCTGGTTGGTGTGTGACCGTTAATTAAAAATGTGTCAAGTCACAGGAAAGCAGAACCAAGGAAAGCCTCCTGGGAACCCTCATATAGCCCCTGTCATCACCAGTGCTTGTCATATACATTTTTTCAGAAGTTTATCAAGTTCAATTAAGACCAGGTAGGTTTGCTCACCGTACTCCTTAGCTGAAGGCTGTTCCACAATCTCACTCCTCTAAGGGCTATAAATAATTCTTATTTTCAATCAAAATACCTTCATAATCAGTGCTGCTTTTCCTGCCTCTTTGACCCAGCGGCATCGTTCACTGTTCCCACAGCTTTTCTTCTTTAGAGTTCACCACCTCAATGTACACGTAAGAGGCAGTTATATTGTCTCCTTTTTTATTCATCTGTTAAGGTTAATATGCCAAGTTCATTGCTAAACAGAGAACAGTGAGCTGAGACACAGCCCACCATCTTCATGCTGGTTCTGGACAAGAAGCAATGTAGCTACGTCCACATAGGCTAATAAGATATGCGTCTTGGTGGAGCATACTGATTCCCGTATGGCACCATAGAAACATAGCTATCTTGCTTTCCAAACACAGGTTTAACAGCTTTTCTGGGGCAATTTGATTTAAAGTATTTCTTATGGGTCTTCTAGTTGGTTCTGTGTAGATGTGCCCTTTTCTTGTTAAGATAATGCTTTCATTCTCCTGCCTTTCTAGAACTCCTTCTAGGTGCCTGGTCTTTGTAGAATCATAGAATACCAGGTTGGAAAGGACCTCAAGGATCATCTGATCCAAACTCTCTTGGCAAAAGCACGGTCTAGACAAGATGGCCCAGCACCCTGTCCAGCTGAATCCTAAAAGTGTCCAATGTTGGGGAATCCACCACCAGATTATGCCAATGGCTGATTGTTCTCATTGTGAAAAATTTTCCTCTTGTGTCCAATCGGAATCTCCCCTGGAGTAACTAGTACCCATTATCCCTCATCTTCTCCATGTGATTCCTCATAAAAAGGGAGTCTTCATCTTCTTTGTAGCCACCCTTTAAATGCTGGAACATGGTGATGAGGTCTCCCCTAAGCCTTCTTTTCTCAAGGCTGAACAAACCCAGTTCTCTCAGCCTTTCCTCATATGACAGGCTTCCCAGTCCTGTGATCATCTTTGTGGCCCTTCGCTGGACCCTCTCCAGACTGTCCACATCTTTTTGTATAGCGGTGACCAAAACTGAACACTGTATTCCAGGTGTGGCGCTGAATAGAGTGGGATAATGACTTCTTTATCTATGCTGCTGCTGGCCTTGCTGATGCAGCCCAGCATCCTCTTGGCTTTCTTTGCTGCTGCAGCGCACTGTTCGCTCATATTGAGCTTGTTCTCCACCAGGACCCCCAGGTCCCTTTCCACAGAGCTGCTCCCCAGCCAGGTAGATCCATGTCTGTGCTGCACTCCTGGATTATGTTTTCCCAGGTGCAAGACCTTACACTAGTCCTTGTTGAACTTCATAAGGTTCCTGTTTGCCCACTCTTCCAGCCTATCCAGGTCTTTCTGCAGAGTGGCTCTCCCTTCTTAAGTGTCCACTTCCCCACTCAGTTTGGTATTATCAGCAAACTTCACCAGGGTACACTTGATCCCATCATCCAGATTGCTTATGAAGATATTAAAAAGCATTGGGCGCAGTATTGATCCCTGGGGAACCCCACTTGTGACAGGTTGCCAGATTGAAAAGGAGCTGTTTACCACCACCCTCTGGGTGCGGCCTGTCAGCCAGTTCCCCACCCACCACACAGACCACTTGTCTAGACCACAATGCATCGGTTTCTCTAGGAGAAGGCTGTGGGGAACTGTGCTGAAAGCCTTGGAGAAATCCAGGTAGACAATGTCCATCAACCAAGCAGGTTACTTTGTTGTAAAAGGTGATCATGTTTGTCAAGCACAATTTGCCCTTGGTGAATCCATGCTGGCCTTTCCCAACCACATGCTTCATTTGAGTTGTGATAACCACAAGGAGGATTCATTCCATAACTTTCCCAATGACTAAAGTAAGACTGATGGGCCTCTAGTTTCCTGGATCCTCCTTTAAGCCCTTCGTGTAGATGGGGGTGACATTAGTCTTCTTCCAGTCTTCTGGGACGTCCCCCGATCTCCACGGCTTCTCAAAGATTATGGAGAGCGGCCTCACAATGCCATCAGGGAGCTCTCTTAACGCCCTTGGGTGGATATTGTCAGGGCCCATAGATTTGTAGGGGTCAAGCTCCTGTAATAGGTCACGTACCAACTCTTCCTTCACTGACAGTGGGTCTGTGTTTGCATCAACCGGGATTGTTGGTCCCAAGGCCTGGGGCCCAACAGCGCTGGTAAAGACAGAGGTGAAGAAAGTGTTGAGAACCTCTGCCTATTCGACATTGTCGGTGACTAATTCACCTCTCCTGTTTAACAGCGGGCCAATATTTTCCTTCTGTTTCTGCTTGTTGTTTACATACCTGAAGAACCCTTTCTTGTAGTTTTTGACACCCCTGCCCAATTTCAATTCGAGCTGAGCTTTTACTTTTCTAACTGCATCTCTGCACACCCTGGTAATGCCCTTGTAGTTCTCAATAGGTGTTTGTCCACTTTGCCATCTCTGGTACACTTCTCTTTTGGGTTTTGAGCAGACTCAGAAGCTTGCAGTTAAGCCAAGGGTGTCTTTTGCTTTGCCTGCTTCCCTTACCTTTAAAGGGGATGAATTGTTTTTGTGCTTCCAGGTGAGCGTTCTTGAAAAAAACCCAGCACTCGCTAACTCCTTTATCTTCCATAGAAGCTTCCCACGGAATCCCTGCCAGCTGAGCTCTGAGCGAGCTGAAGTTTGGTCTTCTGAAATCTAAAACCTTTATCTTAGTACTAACCCTCAGCGTGCTCAGCAGGATCCCAAACTCCACAATATTGTGTTCACTGCATCCAAGGCTATCACTTAACCAAGATATTACAAAGCAGATTTTCTTGGTTTGTGAGTAGCAAGTCCAGGAGTGCCTCATTCCTGGTTGGCATGTCTAACATTTGTATGAGGAAGCAGTCCTCCACGCATTCCAGGAACTTGATGGATGACTGGATGTCTCAAGCCAGAACTGCGCACCATGTCCCAGACCTAAAAGAAGAATTCCAAGATTGCCAAAACTAACAAACCCCCCCAAACAGACCTCACATCTGCCACTTGGCAAAGGCTGCCCTCTGCCCAATTAGTAAAAGAAATGTGGACTACAGAAATGAGCCTGGTTTACAGTGTGTTTGACAGGGCAGCGTGTTGGAAAGGTTGAAGTACTCTCTTAAGAGTGATGGTCAGAATACAGCTGATGCAGACAAAGGTGAATTGAAACAATTTATCATGTAATGTTTTACTCACATTGATTTGCATAAAAGAATTATCCTGAAATTTGAAAAGAGAATATTGCTTTCTGGGTGTTTAATGGAAGGAACCTATTTTCCCCACTTCCTTAAAGATGTTGAAATGAGAAAACATTTTCCAATTAGAGTGAATATGAAATATTGAAACAGACTTTCCTACAAAATCAAAGTTGAAAGTAATGTTGGCTTAGATGAAACGTGACATTTTGTGGGAATTAGTTAGAAATATATAAAGAAAACTGTCCAAATTGATTTTTTTTTTTTACAGTAGTAAGAGTAACAAGATGTTTCTCTTTTTCTTTTAAAAGTCTAAAAAATGAATTTATCATAAATTTTAGAAAGTTTAATTGAATATTTGATTGAAGCCCATTATTTCTATGGGAAACTGAAATTAATTTAGTGGTATTTTTGAATTAAATTATGGTTGGTCATAAAGTTCAATATATAGCTTACTAATTTCAAAACAGTAAAAGAATTGGAAAGTAAGCAAATAAATGCTCAGAAGTATTCTTTGCCAAAATAATCAAGCTCTTCACTGACATGATGCTAAGCACAGGGAATGGCTGTGTTTCACATAGGCCTGTGTCCAAGTTCTTGGTCCAGGCAGTTTGACCCTGTAAAATGTCTAAGTTAATACTTGAGGCTCAAGGCACTGATGTCTGTATGACTGAAGGAATAGGCAGTTCCAGCTAGTCCTTAGGTAGCTTCAGTCCCTAAGAGTTATTGAATTACTGAATTAGAAATACTAGAGAATTAGTGTACAGACTGATAATGGCTTAACACTGTGCACAAAACTGTTGCTTTCCATGCAGAAACCTGCCCATGGGTCATTATCTCTCCATCCCACATGTAGAAGGGAACATACAGGGCTATACCTTTACTTCCATGCTTCATTCCCCAGTGTTATCAATGGGTTTAGGGTAAACTTTAGGAAATATGCTTGTTTTCTGCTCCCCAAGCAGAGATGCTTCCTCTGACTTATTTCAGGAGTAGGAAGAAAACTGCCATTTCTTCTGGGTGCAGACCAAACTGAGCAACCAGGACTTTTTTTCATGAAGTTGTATCATTTTTATTCTAAACACTCATTTGTATTCAGAAAAGCACTTTAGGAAACTGTGTTTTATGTGGCTATGTATTTGCATCTGATATAATCCTACAGGTCTCTTGCTTCTGTGTTGAGGAGGGGTGAAAAGAATGTGTTGACATTTATTTTTTTTTTCATATTGTGACAGATCTTTTTAATATAGTATTTCCTGAAGCCGTTAGGTATAATTTCACTTGTTCCTGCCATTCTAAGATAGATATATCAACCAAAACTATTCTTAGCGCTCCCCTGATGCATCAAGATGTCATAGAAGAAGTGTGGACTGTTGCAGCTGATATATGGAGATAATGGGTACCACATGACAATTTTTTTTTCTGTTTTCCTTTTCTTTTACTGTCTGTACGTCTGGCTTTAATCAGTAACTTCTCTGTGAAATGTTACGATTGGGTCTGAACAAACTCTCTGCTCTTCTCTGATATGGACCTGTGGATTATAGGTGAAACTGCATTAAGAGGCTACAGAGGTTAATTATGCCTGAAAGTTTCCAGTGCTATCCACATCAGTTGACACTCTTGGCACACTACATAAACAATCTGGGAGAAGCTATCATTAGCAAAGCAGGAGAGCTGCGCTTGCCCAGCCCCTGCACTATGTGCTTGCATTTCGAAGCCTTCACACATGGTTGTACATTTTGCATGAGTCATTTATATATTCATATAAGTTTGTTGGTCAGCTGCACATCCAGTGTGTGGTATTCCTTTCATATATAAAGGGAAAAAGATTCCTACTTATCCTTCAAAAAATTAACATCTAGTAGTCCTTCCTAAAATCTTTCTTTTTATTTAAAATACCTAATCTTTTTTTGGTAAAAGCTTGATGTAATTTTGGTAGAACACCTGCATGTATTCTACTTGTCAAGAACTTTAGAGGTTCTGTGGTCACATTTTGCTAGTTTAAAAAATATTTATTCTCTGTTGTCTCGTGAAAATTCCATAGTGAGCCAGAAGCTAACTGATCAAACGGTTGTCAAATTGTCAAGAGTGCAGTGTACGCATACTGATAAATCATTGCTCTCTTTTTAATAGAATTCTTGGAGGTGTTAGGTTAAAAACAGAAGGCATAAGGTTTTCAAGCAAAAGCAGTCCCCAGGACAATCGTGTCTCATTTAAGATTATTTTATTTCAAACAAAACTCCAGTGAAACTGATTATCTCCTGTGCAAAACAAAGAAATTAAAGTGCAAGTACCTGCTTCCTTCTATCTCTTGTTATGATGTTTTTGTACATTCCAACACCATTTTCTTAACTCTTTTTGAAGAGAAGAGGCGGCTTTATGCTTTGGAGTGTGCAGGAACAAGTTGAGGAAGGGTTGGAAGGTCAGCCAGTGAGCTCAAAGCGTGGCAATTCACTTCTGTCTCACCTCATTCCTGCTTCTTCAGAGCAACAACACAATAATCTTTTAAATCTGTTTGATATGGCTTGTATGCTTGAAGCAACTTGGACACTGCTTGCATAGGAGCTGTCTTGAATTTGCCTATATGAGATCACAGAAAAAAATAATCATAGGACACTCAAGGAATTCTCCAGGTTGCTAGATTTAATTACCAGAATTTCTAAGGAATTCTTTTGTACCAAAAAATAATTGGATCATCATTTTTTTAAGTGGATTAGATACAAAAATATAATGTAAAACAGCTATTACATTGAGATATGATGTGGGACATTTTTAGCTGTCAAAATGTGCTTAGAAATGTATAACAAATGCCAGCATGATACTGTGAATTGTGAAAAGGAAAAGACACAAGTTCTGCTGTTTGCTGTTGCCAGCAAATGTCTACTTTTGTTTAGACATTATTACTACAAAAGCCAAGATAAGATTGTGATTTGCCAAATGTTGCATTGTGCTGTCCAACTCGGGTTTTGAATTAAAATACACATATGCCAAAAATTATGTTTATATAATTTAGTATGTTGTGTAATAAAAGATTGTTAGGTAGTTAATGAAATTATTAAATTTTGGCAGAGTGGCATTAAATTGAGTTTATATTTAGTATTGTTTTTGGGGAAAGTGGGTGGAAGGAGAGTTGAGTTCTACTTCATATGAATTGAAACAGACTAAGCTGTTGATATAATAATGTCTGTAAATAGCAATTAACTGCTATGTGATGGTAGGTTTTTCTGAGAAGACAACTTGGAAAGAGTTAGCTTGAGAACAGAATAGTCTAAAGTGGAGCTTTTATTCCCTGTAAGCAAGAGTCTGTGTAGCTGACTTTCTTTTTGGGCAGGTTAGATGTTGCGGGTCCCAGGAGAAACATGTACTGGGAAAAGATCTTTTAACTCATAGTGCAAGTCAAAAAATGAGAGTTAAATATTCATTGGTAGAAGCTGGCCCATGGGAATTAGCACTCTTCAATATCTCCCATCAAACTGAGATCTTGGTTTTCAAAATGAATGTGGCCTTTTCCATTTTTTGTAAATTAGAGTACATGTACAATTTAAAGGAACTTACTCTTCATATCAAAACCCTATTGTAGTCACTCGGACGATTTTCTTGAGGTTAAATATCACTTGGATGGAAGAGTTTGCAGGGTCAGTTTTGGTTTTCTTGCAAGTTGCCCGGGCACTTCCGCTTGGACAAATTCTGCACACCCCAGCTTTTATGAGTTATGTTTGTTATTTATTTTTCCATTATCAAGATGACCAGATATTTGTTTCATAAATAGTTTTTTGATTAAGAGTGTGGCAAACAAGTTCTATTCATCCCTTTTTCGGTTTGACACCCTTCCTGGACACTAACACTTTATTAGTCATTGTCCAATCTGAGGAATTTGAGTTGCTTGTTGTTTTTGTTTGTTTATTCCATCCCATCAGTAAGTAGAGTAGTGTAAGACATATCTTGAAACAGAACATGATGTGAAATGTCCATGTTGAAAAATTGCTTATTATGGGTAACAGAAGTTAAACTATTGCACCATTTTTAAATTCATGATGATTGTGCAATGAGAGATGACAATCTTCTGAATTACTTATTAGGAAAAAAAAAAAGGATGGATTGGGATTCTAGGTAGGAATATCTCTGAAGTTTGAAGGTGAAATTAAACGCTTTTCTAGGAAAAAAGAAAGTAAGTCACAATTTGAAAATACAATGTATTTAAGCCAGTTTGAAATAAAGTTGTCTGAAAATCAACAACTGTAGTTGTAAAGGGCCTGTGCTGTCAGTCTAGACGTCTACTACACTTTCTTCTGAGTATTAGCTTTCTAGTTTGGGTTTCACAGAATAAAAATGTAAAAGAAAATTCAAGTTCTAGAAAGATTTCCACGTGGACAAAAATACCATCCCTGTTCCTTTTTGAATGATTTGTATAAACACTTGCAACAACTCAATCCCAAAATGTTCATTAAAGTCAATGTCTGTTAAGCTTCCCGGTTTCTGGCTTTACTGTGAATATTTCGAGTTGCTGCAAACTAGGTAATTGGGGTTTTTCCCCTTTTACTTAGCATATTTTTCTGTAGCAATAAGCAAAGAGGCAGGTAAAGGTGTTTTAAAGTATTGTTATGTTTGGGTCAATTCAAGGCAAACCTTGACATCTTGTATTTGTATGAAATCTTTCCCTTCATATTTATTTTAAATTAAAAGAACTTTAAAATCTTTGATGCTGGAAGCTAAGTCTTTGGGTATCCACTGATAGTGTCCAAATGTGCATACTTTTTTGCACGTTCAAGCATTTATAGCTGCTGTCCAGTAAGATATGCCAAATTATTTCACTCTGCTCACATACATTGCAACAAAATAGTTGATAAGAAAGATGAGACAAGGTCCAGAACAATAAGGTAAAAGATGAGAGATCTGGTTATTTAAAATTATAAACAAAAATGTCATCACTGACATACATCTCATGAGCATTTTCTTAGCAGAAATATTTATATAAGATGACCAGGTCTGACTGCCTGGCTGTAGGTGTCTTAGGTTAGGTGTCTTGTAGTGTTAGGGGTGTAGAGAAACCATAAGAATTAAAAAGAGTAGGTGTGTGTATGTGTGACTGTGTGTATGTACAAAGAATAGATTAAATAACAGATGTTAATCTTACTCAAGGTGGTTCACAACAAAATACAGCTTGGTTTTTTTTTTTTTAATTAATCATTTGGCTTATTATCTATCTGCCTGCCTATGTTCTCACGGCTGTGTTTGTTTTGCTTATGTACACACATGCATGAACATATATTGCAGGGGATTTGGAGGAAGGATTTACAGTAATTTACAGAAGTTAGCCACATGAAATAAAACCAAGGGCATTCCTGTTAGAAACCTGGCTTCAGCTAGTGTCTGCCTAACCACTGTTGAGTTTAATGAATAGCAATGGAGCCTGGTATTACGAAGTGCAGTGAATCATCAAAGGTAATAAAATTGAGATCAGACCAAAGCAGCATCTGGGAGTGAAGTTTTAAGTAGCAGACAGGAATGTGTACTAATTATTGCATTGTTAATATGTTGCATGTGTTGGTTGAGTAGAGATGGTGTGACTAAAGGCAGGCAGTAGCACGGCCGGTAGCCCTGGATTTTATCCATCACAGATTCTGTATTAAATCTCCAGCTGCTTTATAACTTTCCTAATACGACCTATTCCCATGCAAAACCTGTCTGTCCAGCTGAACACACCACTTCTTTCAGATGTCACCAAATTTATGTAACAGCCTAGGACCATTTGGCTTCCTGCTGAACTGGATTGAAAGCTTAGAAGAGACAGCTGGACAATGTTTCACTGCTACTAAAATATTTGCATTGTATACATCAGACACTCAAGTTCATCGATGTGCTTTGATGGCTTCTTTTCTATATATGCAGGAGGAACATTTAGTTGAGAGGATGTTGCAGCATTGCCTTCAAACACAGCATTCCAAGGTGTCTTTTATCCTTAAAGACTGTTCTTCAGTCTGTTCTTCCTTTTTATAGATCAGGAGGCTTTCAAGAAAGCATTGTTTTCTGTGCAAGATGTGCCAAAGAAATACAGAGCAAGCACATTTCATGAGCCAAAAAACCCTCTTCATCCAGAATTTTACATGTTTATTATTTGAAGTATCAAAGCTGTGAAATTAAATGTAATACTAATCAACCTGTTGAACAGAATTATATTTAGCATTTGTACTTCAAATTTTCAAAAATACAAAAAAAACCCCATAAGCTAATGGATGTTCTGGAAGCACAGGAAGCAATAAAAGTCTTGTAGTGCTGTGAATGTGATGTAGCAGGACAACATAATCAGCTTATATATCTGCATGAGAAAGTCTTGAATATTAGCTGGAATAATAGCGTGGTAAGTGAAGCTATCATTTTTCTCTATGAAGTCCTCCAAATTTCAGGCTTTTGCCATCAATATCTTTTTAAAATGCAGAAAATTCACCTATTAGCATCACTGCTGTTTGCATCATTCTTAGTTTATGTCCTGTTCTGCTCCCAGACTTCCTTGGGCAATATGATATCAATGAAAAATCATAGGACTATGACAGATGTTAGGGGAATTTGCCTCTCACACCTAGTAGCCATGTGAAGCTCTTATGGAAAATTTTTATTTCTCATGTCAGTTTGAATATTGTCTTCCTGTTAAGGAAATACTTAAATTGTTTATAAATAATACAAAGTGGAATTTGTCTATCAAGGGCATTTTTAGGATGTGGTATCAAGTGCTTCATGGACAGTCTACTAATTTAGTTGTCAATCCATGACAAAAACTTTTGATTAGATTTAGTGAAGAGTAGAGAGGCACTGAAGGACCTCACATCACCATCCCTTTGACCTGGGAGTGGAATTGCACTTATGATTTGATCAAGAGCATACATCAGGAAGAGTCACATTTTGCTGTGGTCCCTGTCTCAGGGTCATCAAGAAAGAAGGCAGTAGGGCACAGGCCACCAGCTTGATTGTTGGGCTCTGGATGTGCCCTACGATACTCAGCAGTTTCTCACCCCAGTATTAAACTATCCAATGAAAAGATTGGTCCTGTTTTACCTCAAACCAGGACACTATCACACTAAAGAATTAACATTTGAAAAGAGAAAGCAGAAGTGTGCTGTAGCTGTTCTGATCTTTGTCCATTCTCCTGTACATTATTTTTTACAGGCTACCAGGACTCCAGTTGGGTTTTTCTTATTCTAATTTTGCTCTCAGACTCTTGTGGTGAGAAAGTCTGATTATTTTTTTTTTTTTCCCAACTCTGTAGATTTTGAAACTTATCTTGTCACTATCTGTTTTGTTTTATAACATATTTTACTTTGGACACAAATACCCACCTATCTGATTCCAGTGGCAGCAGTGATCCGCCTTGATCGGCTGATCAGTTTGATCAGCCTTCTTGGCGCAGAACAGGAACACTTTTGAAATCTTGAAATGTTTCATGGGCTAGAAGGATGGTTTCCCACCCAGCTCTCTCTCACAGTCACATATTTATCCATGGAATTCCCATATGGCTTTGTGGGTGGTAATGTGTAGAGGGCAGCTTTCCCACCACAGCAGTTTTCCTCAATACAGATTTATTTCCCTTTTGCTTGCACAGTTTTCAATCTTAATCACTGCTAAACTTAGGCCTGGTGTTTGTAAGCAACATTAACTGTATGAGGAAATAGCTTATATTGAACCTTACAGCTCCTTGGATACCCATTTGTTACTTTTTGTCTTTAAAATTGGATAATTATTTTGAAAGTTTCCTCATCCTGACTAGAGGCAGAATAAAATGTACAAAATCCTGGCACCAAGACTTTCATTACAAACTCCGTCCTGGAGGCAAATTGGTGACTCTCTGAGGGTCGAAAACTTCAGTCATGCAGAAAGCAAAGAACCAACAAAAGCAGAGTCCTCTGGCTGACTCCTGTAGATGAGAGCGCTGCAGTGCTCTGTGTACATAGCAGGGGGCAGACAGCAGTCAACTTTTGGCATCTTTGTTGGCTCTGAAGTCAGCACTCCTCAGAAATTCACAGCACAAAACTATGAGGGTAACAGGGTCACCATGAAATTGATAAATACCAGTTTGAAAATGTCTTCCATTATAAAGAGATTGGCTAGAACCAGAATGAGTGTCACATATCTTGCCCTGTTAACTTGTGAGCTGAATACAGGAATTTGAGATGTGTACCTGTCTTTTGTTATTAATATGCTCCAAGGGGATGAGAAGTCTTTTGATTCCAGTCCAGTAGATACAGATCTTAGCTCGATTAGAAGATGCCTTTCTGGCAAATATCACTTACTCTCTTACTTTGAGGAAATACTGTTATTATATTGTGGAGGAAATACTGTTATTATATTGTGGAGAAAAAGGGAAAGATTAAGGTATGACACATATGTCCTGTCCTCACTTGAGAACTAGGGTGCAAGAGGTATTTAATGCACGCTGTGGGTTTCCATTACAGCCCAGTCCGAAGGCGAACGTTGTGGCTGGAGGCAGCAGGCAACCACTTCTCCTTGTCTTGTAAGATGCATGGACTACCACTGTCTGTTGTGGTGTTAACCCCAGCTGGCAACTAGAACCATACAGCTACTTGCTTACTCCCCCCGGTTTGGACAGGGGAAAGAATCAGGAGAGTGAAAGTGAGAAAATTCATGAATTGAGATAAAAACAGTTTAATAGGTAAAGCAAAAGCCACATGCACAAGCAAAGCAAAACAAGGAATTCATTCACCACTTCCCATCAGCAGGCAGGTGTTCAGCCATCTCCAGGAAAGCAGGGCTCCATCATGCATAACGGTGACTTGGGAAGACAAACGCCATCACTCTGCCCACCCCTTCCTCCTCTTCCCATGGCTTTATATACTGAGTATGATGTCATATGGCATGGAATATTTCTCTGGTCAGCTGGGGTCAGCTGTCCCATCCGTGTCTCCTCCCAAATTCCTGCACCACTCTCCTCCCTGGCCCCCCAGCCTAGTCGCTGGCAGGGCGGTGTGAGGGGCAGAAAATGCCTTGATTGCTTAGCAACAACCCAAAACATTGGTGTCCTACCAAAACAATTTTCATCCCAAATCCAAAACATAGCACTATACCAGCTGCTAGTAAAAAAGTTAACTCTACCCCAATTGAAACCACAACACTATCCCACTCCCATCATACTCATGCGGCCTAAGTAGACTGTAGGCATCGCTGTGTTAAGAGTTTTTCTTCGGTTCATGGAGCTCATTGGACATTTCACACTCATAGGCCAAAATTCTTTTTTAAAACAGTAGTTTTTAACAATATTATATGATGATCTCCTCTAAAATGTAAAAGCTGTTAAAGGTGCGGGTGTCTGTGCAGAAACCTCACAATGGCACACCAATGCTTATCATTTGGCTCAAGTCTGAATTTTTCTTTTTAATTTTAAGGTTGTTTTCAAAATATTCTTCTCCATTAACTGCTTAAAATTACGTGATCATCATCATCTCACCATGTCTTGTTATTTCATAAGTGCCTAGCATAATAAAAGTACAAACAAAACAGGAGGAAAGACTGGTTGAGTCTAAACTCTGTATGGAAGTGCTAAACACTGCCATTCAGATTTTGCCATTCAGCTGTCTCTAATGGGTACTGTCTAAGCAAAAAAGGGAAGTAAATGGTTACTAAAGTACACCAGAGCAAATCAGTCAGTTGCAATTCATAATTACGTTCATTTTGGTTCACGTCAGTGAGATATCCCTGTATTTCCAACCATTAGAAAACCAAAGTTGTGAATTAAAAATAAGTGCAAGTGTCTATGCAAGCACCTTGTGAATGCAACTTCCTTTTTCCTAATAAAACAGCCAGTAAAAGAATTTTATTTTCTGCTGCTACAATTGAAAAAAAGATTGCCCTAAATTGTATATGTTGTTTGCTAGCTAAAGACATGAGAGGTTCTCCTCTGTAGTAACATTATCTTGGTTTAATCTCCTCATAGAAAGAAGTACTAAATATTTTTGAAAGTACACTTAAAAGATGTCAGGCTGTTCTTTCGTTGTTTCTAGTTGTTTGGTTGTTTGGGGGGAATTTTCTTTGTATGAACAAGTTGGATTCTGGGATCACAAGGGCCACTTTCTTTGGAAGTCTTTGTGTGTGTCTTTAGAAGCGGCAAGGAAAAGAGGAGCAGGAAGAGGACATATTAGGAATTGCCATCAGACTGGGGATTTCAGGATTTGTTGTAATAATTGTAGGACCTTAACCTTACAAAATGAGGCATTTGCTCCTGGTTTAGAAACAGCAAAAGGTTTCCTTCTCTAGTTATAAGCTTAGTGTAAGAGAAGACTGAGTAGAACAACAGCAATGTGCTCTGGAGTAAGCTGTGCCCCAGGCACGTTTGCCAAATTGAGTGAAAGGGATATGAAGAGACTTGGTGCAAACTCAGAGAATTTAGACTGAACTAAGGGAACTGAGCACTGGAAGGCACTAGAAGGTGCCCTTGACCCCCCGTTTGCTTGAGTAGCTTAGTGGCAGTATATTAGAAACTGCAACCTTGACTACAAGGAAAACAGGAGGTTCAGTAGTTAATGCATGTTAGTGCCTCTTCTTTAGAAGGAAAACTCTCAGAATAAACCTTAAAAACCTTTATTTCAAGCAATTTGCATAGTTCTGGTTTACCCTCTTGTTTCTTTGGTGGAAAGCACTAAAGAACCCTTTCTTAAATCCAAGGCAAACATTTTCTTTATAATGTAAATCAAAATCATCTTCCCATGACACTGTGGTGCAATCTCTTATCAGTGATAGATACAGAGTAACAAAATATACTGCCTTCATTTTCTTTCCTAAATTGGCAAAATGTAGTTTTCTGACAAAGTCAGTATCATGTCCTCAGCAGATTTTATAGAATCATAGAATCATAGTAGTTTGGGTTGGAAGGGACCTTTAAAGGTCATCTAGTCCAACCCCCCTGCAATGAGCAGGGACACCATCAGCCAGATATCTGTTTGTTGTATTACATCACAGTAAGAAAGTAGCAGCTGTAATTGCAGGACCTGGTGGTGTTCTTCAAACCAGCAGTAGTTTTGCCATTAACTGCATTGGGAGTAGGGCCAGTTTACACTTCACTGGAGTGTAAACCACTATTTCTGAAGAAGAATGGCATTTCTAAAGCAGCCCTTGAACTACCTTTCACAATCTTCAAGTGTTAAGAGTGTCATGCAGATTTTCTCTCATACAAAATAATCCATTGAAAACATACTGCCCTAGATAGAAGTCACTGACAGAGGCATTCCCAAGGGTCTTCTTGGTGCATAGCAGATCTTAGTAAAGAAAATACTTCATTAGCAGCAAGAAAAACCTTCACTTTTTTGTCTTTCAGTGGCATTTTATTTTATGCAGTTATAGCAATAGCATAGCAGTGTGCAAACTGACAATTTGAGACAGATTCTTGGGTGCCTTAGCTCCAGGCTTATTTATCTCTGTTGAAATTGCTAAGGTCTTTTTTGTGTTTTTAAGTACTCTTTTAATTTGGTGTCACAGATAGAAATAAAGAAAAACATTTTCTGGACATTAGTTCTTTGTGGAATACGAGCAATGTTCAGCGGGTGACAAAAGCTCTGGGCATCCCCATTTGAAAGTCACTAAATTACTGAAATTCCAGAAACCACAAACTTCATTAGGCTTTTATATACTACCAGTGACTTTACATATCATCCCACTCACAAAGTCCAAACAACCTCATATCGAAGAAACTAATTAAAATATTTTTATTCTACCCAAATAATATTAATAAAACTCATTGGGGTGTAAAAGAGGATACTCTATTTATTCCAGGGGAGCAGCTTTGATATCAAGTAGATGAGGGTTTGACCCTTTTATTTCATTGAGTTGCACAAATATTTTTTTTGTCTTTGTGAGTGGGAAAGGCTTGATAGTATTTTTGCTATTTTGGTTTTGGTATTCAAATATTTCCTTTAAGAGGTCAAATAGGAAATCCCCCCTTGCATATGTTTGCTAAGAATTGTTGATAAAGTGATTATCATTATTGTTTTTTGAAGAAAAATATGTCCTTCATTGTAGATTGATAAAAAACAACTGTTGACTGTATCTGGCACAGACATAGCTGATCATCAACATATATTAATACAAAATTTTGGTATGGTTTATTTTACAGACATCTTCTATGTTGTGTGTATATTTTCAGATTGTGATAAAGTAATATTTATTCTGATTGAGAGCTGAGTTTGAGTTGCGAGGAAACGGGCTTCACTGAGATATGTGCCATTAAAGGGTCCAGCTTTAAGTTCATGAAGTGTTTCCACTGGCTCCAGTGAACTTTAAATCTGGTCCCTAATGAATGTCAAATTAAAGATGCCTTATATTCTTAGATTACTCAAACATGCTGCCCTGCACTTTTGGTTCACAACTGGAGGATAACAACAATTAGTTTTAACAAGAATTTCAGTTCTCCTGTGTAAATCATTGTTTTATATGAGAGAGGTTGGTCCCTACATTGTTAAAATGTGGTGTGAAAAAGCAGGTACTTCTTTGAGGTGACAAGAAGGAAAATTTTTCAAACATACAGTTGACTTTTATTTTGTTTTATTTTTAAGCCTCTTGCCTTCAAGAGCTACTCTTTACTGTAACTATTAAATGGGAGTTTTTAAATCAAGTTTAAATGCAGTCCCAGATAAATCAATTTCTAACATGGCTGTCTTGACAGAATATTTTTTTTAAGTAGAGCTAAGAATTAAAATGTGTTTTAGGTTAGATAAAAAGGTTGAAAAGCCCAGAGATTGTTATATCACTGTTTCTCAGAGTACCCCAGAATATTCCTATTCTATGTTTCCAAGCTTTAATGATGCATAAAAATTATTGTATGCTTGGGATGGATGACAAAGTATCAAATTTCTTGCTTTGCCTTAGAGACAAGCATGCATCCTCCTGAAAAATGATCCTGGATAGCAATTTCAACATGACTTTGAACTCATCCTTGACAGCATCTTATTCTGAATACAGTTTTGTCTCAAAGGGCCCTACTGGACACATGGCTGCCCTCAAAGATTCAGGTCTCTGACATCTGGAGATGATCTCACTGTGATCGCTCTCTCTCATCTCCCACCAATCTTCCCTTAAACAATTTCCAACTCATTTTTCTCACGCAGGCATTATTATGCCCAGAATTCATCTTTGGAGTATTTTTCTCTGCACAAAGAAATGGTAACAGCACAAAGTTGTGACTCATTGAACAAAGTCTGTCAGTATGAGTTCTGAAAACTGTTACCTTCAGAAAGCTTTGTTTGGCTTCTGCTAACCATGTTAGTCTTTATTGACCATTTACTCCAGATTTTGCAAACGACATTGCTATTTCTTGTTTGTTCCTTCTCACCTTTCTCACACTTTCAAGAAAGTCTGTAAAACCCATTATACCATCCTTTCCAGTCTCTGCTTCCAGTTCATATATCACAACACACTCAGAAAAGTGTTGCTAATTGACCTCGTCACACTGTCACAATGTTAACTTGTACTCACTTATCCTATTTGTTGCATCTTGTCAATAATTTTTTAGGGTGGAAACTCTTGGGACCAGGGTCATTTCAAGAACGATTGAATACAGAATTCTGCAAAATAGAGTGATAGATCCTGCATGAGATGCCCAAGCACCATCGCAGTTAAACAGAAATACCTTTTATGCATGCACATACATACATAACCCAATGTTAGGAAATTCCATATTAGGAAAACTCATCATTGTGAAGAAGCAAGGCACATGCTTTAGATGCTTTGTGCAGGACCATGTAGAGATATGGTTAAGGACAAAGATCTGGTGTAATTCACTCCTATGCATAAAGCCTTGTGTATATTAAGTTCAGCTTAAGTATATTTACAAGATAAGAGGAGTCATTTTGTCTTTTTTTTTTTCCATTAGTGTATTTACGTCCTACTTGTTTGTGCATTCACCCTTTCAATTGCATGAAGGCAGCAAGGTTGTAATTTCACTTCCGTCTGTTGATAGACAAGGACAGACTGTGATTCTTTACAGTGCCATCCTGCTTGCATAGGACACAAACTCTTTTTCACCCCAAGATGGATTCTAGCATTTTTTCAGTAAAACAACACTTGGTGAGCTGTTTTTCAAAGGACATAGGGTCTTAAAGGCATATTTTAGCAAAAAAGTGGTATCTTGAGAATTCTGTCCTGTGATAGCTGGCCACACCAGTTCGTTACATACTCTTTACTGAGTGGCACCAAAAAAAGAAACGGGATGCTTTGCCACTGGCTATTATCAGGCAAAAAAATTCTGCAGTGTTGGTACGTACTGCTGATTCAGGAGAAGGAAGACTGCTTTTAGTGATTCAGCCTGCTTTTAGATTCTTCTGCTCATTCCATTCAAATTTTTCCCTTTTGACTCATCCATGCAACTAAAAATCAGGTAGTCTAAAAATCATAGGATATAATTATTCTCTTCTTAAACATTCACTGTAAATGCATGGAAATAAATATAAAATGGGATAAAATTTAACATTGAGTTTTTAAAGGGAATAACGTCAGGGTAATCTGATATCTTTCTTTGAGGATTGTTTTTTCTGGGAAAGGAAAATAAATGAGATCTCATCTATCTGGATGAACTTCAGGAGAGTTGATACTCTTTTAATGCTTTTAGTAGTAACCTGGACAACAAAGCAAATTAAATTTGGTGGTGAGACACTAAGAAATTTCAAAAACATAAAGTGGTGGTAGTATATATAAAGAAGCTGATGACTTTGGTGAGTGGAGAGGTGGTAGGAAATTTCATAGCTTAAAGTGCTGAACATAACATTATGGGCTAGTAACAAGAATATATATTATAGGCAACTATTGATTAGCCTCAAAGCAGGATTTCAGCATACAGCTTCACCACAGAATGAATAAGAATTTCTAATGTGATGCAGCCATGAAAAGCATAAATACAAGGCTCTAGTGTTCTGCATTAGAGAGTTCCTGTAGAGCTGGAGTAATTGTGGTACCATTCGGGCACTGTTAAGAACTCATCTGAAATGAAATGCATTATTCTTGTCAAGAAAAAAAATGGAAATTGGAGCTGAGGCAGACATGAATCTAGGTATAGCTCTGCAATAGAGATGCACAGTTTTACCAGGGAGTCTGAAAAAACTCACTTGTTTAACCAAGCAAAACAAAGGCTGAAAGAGGATGTAAGAATTCTCTGTTAATATATCTAAGCAGTAAGATAAAGAGGAGTAACCCTACAGATAGGGAAAGAGACAAGATGACTGTTTACAGTAAAGAGACTAATGATACAGAAAAAAATGGATAAAAACATACCCTTCAAAAATTTTGCTGGAATTTGTATTTTTAACTGTAGAATGCAGGACATTTTTGAAATGCATTTTCGGCAAAAAACTAAGCAGGAATTAAGGTTTATCAGTTTATGAAATGACTATATGATGTGGTTGCTTCACATAGCAAGAAACTTAGCTCAGCTTTACTCCCCCACTTTGTACTACCATGATTTAAAGCATCCAACAGCAATATTTAATTTAAAAATAATCATTTTGCATTTGTTGGTTTTAGTCGTTTTGTTCGTTCTCGCTGCTTGGTACTGTTTAACGCTCCTCTTTGCTAACCACAAAGTGTCTGCAGATTTGTATGTGCATGGTTATATGGTTTAATGAACAGTTATTCAGATTTGTAATTTTTCCTTTTTGGTTTTGCTTGGAAATGGTGGACGATAAGTTAGTTATTTACAAGGTAATCATTTACATATGGCTTTTGTCAAGCCACATTTGGAAAGAAATTAGCATGTCACTAAAAAAAATTCAAAACCAACAATTTAACATTGTTTTGTTAGTTAAATTACATTAAATGACATTATGTTGGAACTATAAAGAGTAATTTGTCAAAACATGCTTTGCATTTAGTATGAACTAATTTATTAAGCAAAAGAAGCATATGCAGTAAGTGTACTAAACTGGCTGTTTCTGGTTACTGTTTCCTTTGGGTTTTTAAAAGTAGTAGAACTCATCTTCTGACACCTTGTTTTTAATCATTGATTTCTTTCCTGTTACAAATTCAGTCTTTCAAAATCCCAATTACTTAACTTTGAATGGGTGCCTTACTGACATGAATAAGTTGAATAAATCATAATGGAGAAGTTATTTCCTCTGCTAAAACTCTGATGCAAAGTGTTTCGTCCATGCCCTTTACTACTCAAATGTTTGACGCCTAACTTCATTAGTAAGTGCAGTATTTCATTTAATATCATGATTTTAGTGTCAGCCTTGATATGATGTCATACAGCTGAACTTTCTCATTAAGTAATATTTATTAAATGAAAAATAAACTGGATTAAGTAAATTTCATGTTAAAATTAAATAACATGTTAACATTGCTTCTTTTTTAATTAAAACAAATCTAATGCTACAGATTTTAATTTTCCCAATTACACAAAAGAGAGACATGGTGAATAGTTTAATAATGTGGAGGGCTGTAACGTTGCCTATAATAACTACTTAGGCAACTTTCATGGTTCAAAACCATCATGGTTTAACCCCAGCAGGCAGCTAAGCTCCACATAGCCACTTGCTCAGTCCCCTACCTAGTGGGATGGAGGAGAGAATAGGAAGGGTAAAAGGGACAAAATTCATGGGCTGACATAAAGACTGTTCAGTATTAAAAAAAAAAAAATCAAATAAAAGAAAACAATAAAGCAGAAAAGAAACAAACCCAAGAAAAACAAGTGATGAAAAAAAACCCCAACACCCAATTGCTCACCACGAACCAACTGACACCTAGCCAGTCCCTGAGCAATGGCAGCCCCAGCCAAATGCCCTCCCCAGCCCAGTTTTATTGCTGAGTGCAATGCCATATGGTATGGAATATCCCTCTGGTCAGTTGGGGTCAGCTGTGCCATCTGTGTGACCTCCCAGCTTCTTGTGCACCCCCATCCCACTCACTGGTGGGGTGCGGTGAGAAGCAGAAAAGGCCTTGATGCTGTGTAAGCACTGCTCAGCAATAACTAAAACATCCTGTGTTATCAACACTGTTTTCATCACATATCCATAACACAGCACTATACAAGCTACTATAAAGAAATTTAACTCTATGCCAGCCAAAACCAGTACAAACCCCAATATTGTATACAGACTTTTGTACACCCCACTACAATGAAAATAATACCTGTTTATGTATCTAAGAGCCAAACGCTCAATCAGTAGATACTGAAGAGGCATAATATTATAAAGGGATAGGGGTATGCAGGGTAGAATGAAATTCAGCGTTGATTTTAGTGGAAGATTTAGCACAAGAATGAACTGTTCAGATTTAGGCCAATCTTAAATGTCTCTGTGTGTTTATCTTGTTTGCCCACTCTACTGGCACAAGTAAAATATTACTGCAATAAACAAGGCAAAATGAATGTTGCCATGGATGTTGCATGATGAACTGTAAATGTTCTCATGTACTATAATATCTACTAATTCTGCAATATTCACTAAACTTTGATTTTTATTATTCTTGATGTTTTTATGGACCTGAGCCTTTTTTCAAGCAGTAGATTGTTTCCAGTGTTGGCAAGACTTCCAGGCTGTACAGTGAAAGTATTTTATGTGGAGAAGTCAGAGAGCAAACTTGAGATTTAATTGTAGCTGACACATCTCTACTAAAACTGCTGTCACCACTGTATTTGCCAGCCCTGATCGTGGCTCACAGGAAGAAAAACTATAAACTCCAGCCATTTTGTGCACCCATTTTCAGATACTGCATTTCATAATTACATTTCACAATTCCTTTTCTGCAAAGCCAGCCAAATGTTTCATTGCGATCTCTTCTTTATTAATGAAGTGTCCCTGTACAGACCAATTTTTTGATGATGCACTTGTGATGTATTTGCAGTTAGTCTGTGAGCATGCTGTGTGAATACACTTCAGACCTGTGCTGAAGCACACACTGCAATGTAGTCCATCAATTTCAGTTTTCATTATTTATTCTCTTTTATGTCACTTGACAATGTTTCTGCTTACTTACAATGTACTTATACTGAAAAATCATGCATTGGGGCATCTGGCAGACAATTTCTGTGGTGTGGAGAGAGACAAAACCACCTGCGTTAATAAGCTTAATATTCATCAACTAGAATATTATTAGTAGATATTATTATCTTTAGGGATATATCAATGTAAACATATGTGTTATCTGATGTCACCAAACCCAAATCATGTGTTTCAGAGATGTTTGCTACAAGTTGTTAAAACACAGCTGAGCTGAAAAGATACCCATAATTAGTGAAAAGTTTGGAATACTTTCTGAAAGATATCCTCCTCTGGTTCTAGCTGTCATTTCTTTTGTTTTGCCTGCCTCCAGATGGGAAATAGCTTAGACGAGATCTATCTATTAGACAACATTGACATCTGTCTTGTGGGTAGAAATATGAGAAGGGAAGATGAATGGTGTCTCATGCCTGTGCTGAATATATCAAATTTTAAGAGAAGCAAATTCACCCTATGCCCTTGGATTACATGAAGTATTTACAAGAGGTCACTATCATTTTCCCTGCGTGTAGAATCCTGTAACTTTTCTTTTTCTACATCATTTAATGTATCAGAAATATTCATTACTAACGAATGTCCTTTATAGATGTTCAGTATAATTAGAGAGTATGAACGACCTGATAGCTCTGCAGCAATTTGGCCTCTGGTGGGAAATATACCAGGGATTTCACATCCAGTTAGATGTACTTCAGAGTTCAGGAGTAATCTCTAAATTATATGTGAAATGCTTAATATATATAAGAAGTCTTCATAAACAGTATTTCAGCAGCTAACATTCATATGGTTGGATCTATAATTTTACATCAGACACATAGTGAGGTACATATATATACAATGATATATATGTTTAGTACATATGCAAAAATATATGTGTGAAAAAAACCCTTTCCTACATGCAGTTTAATGTTGCAAACAAAATTGATGTAGGTACTTCGAGGTGCATTGATAAAGACACGACCTTTATTAGTTCAGTTTCGTTGCTGAACTTAAAAGTTATTTGTTTTTCTGGTGTCTTTTATGTAAAGGAACATGTAAAACTGTTCATGGCAATTTAACCTTTACAACCAGATGCAAATTTATAAATGCCATCTGAAGACATGATAAGATAGGAACAAAAGTGGAAACATCACTGGTCGACTGGAGACCAATGGCCCACAAAAAGTTTGCGTCTCATGCAGGAGAACGGCTAAGCACAGAGAATCAGAATGAGTCGAATAGAAAAGGAGCTTTATTCTGGAGAAGAGACAATGTATTTCCTCACCATGGTATTACAGAGCTGTTCAAACTAGCTTTTAACTAGCTAGCTTGAATATCAGCAACAGTCAAGCCACTGGGTTGAATCACTCTACAGAGCTAACACATTGCATGCTGAGCACCTAGAAATCCATAGCACTAATCCCATTATGCTGAACACAGTACAAGTACAAAATAGGAGACAGTTCCTCTGAAAAATGTGATGGCACTAAACATATTATTTGCTTGAGCGTTGTCTTTTATCAGATACAGTATAACGCCTCTAAAGGCATTACATTCGAATTTAATTATTTAAATAAATCAGTGCAGGCCCCTAGCCTGCATGGGAGTTTGTCACACAGGCAGGGCTGTACTCTTAGATGCTGACATGTCTGAGCAAGCAGACAAATCACGTTTCCTTTTAAAAAATTCTCTGTACTGCCTCAACTGTTGCAAAACCTCTGTAGTTTTGTTTCAATTGTTCTGGTAAGTGACGTTACCCAAGTTTCTCCAGTCACAAATACTACTGAAGTCCAAGGATTTCAGAAGAGCTGTTTTGAGTTTACACTGTGGTATTTTCATTTCTCTCTAGCAGGCAAACTCCTACCTCCAGCACCTACAAGTACAATTATACATGTTGTTTCTGCACATCATACATATGTATTACTTGGAATTTTATTGTCACAGATGTTCAAAAAACTGTATTTGAAACTAATGCTTGTTTGAAGGAAGTGAATGCCAAAGCTACATTAGTTCAAGTGTAAGTCAATATTCACTATTTTAGCCTTGTGTACGTAGAAGTAATTGTGTATGTGCTGCTTTGTTTACCATACTGATTTATCCTGTGGTTTCAGGCAAAGCAACCGAGGAAAAATGGAGGAGAATCTTAAGGAGTAAAGATGGCAGAGTTAGGCACACTTTCTATTTATCTCAAAGGAGCAAACATATTAAACGTTGATATTAAAATCAAAGCATATACTGACTAGATAAATAAAATTATATAGATAAATCTAATAAGCTATTGGTTAACTTAATTAACTTAAAAATATGTACACTTGGGGAAGGAGGCTGTGAAAATGCCTTCCCTTTTGGATTTTGCAAATTATATTCTCCATATGCCCTTCCACCTCCTTTTGTGGGGTGATATTCGGCAACGGCTTCAAATTTTTGCATCTATTTCTACCTTTCCTAGAGTGTTACCTACGTTTAGTAGTTTCTCCATACATGAGTTATGTGTATCGCTTTTGTAAGGAGCAATGATATTCAAGTCCAGTAGTAGGTAAAATTTTTTTTATCTTGAACCAAATTTTTGCATGCTTAGGGTTTTCTGCTTTCTTCTGGCTAAACTTGTTTGTTACATTTCATTTATAGAACTGAATTTTTCAAAATAAATCCTATGGCCAGTCTATAGCCTGTATACTCCTGTTGTCCTCAAGCATCTATAGTTTATTTCCACCACCCTCATTTATTTTTCCTGTGGTAGACAAATGGTCACCAACTAACAAAAAATTTTAGCTCAGATAATATAGCATTTCTTATAAGTGCTAAAACTGTATGTGGCAGTTCAGAGCTGCTAGAAAGCTTTTGTTACAATTCAACCTTTTTATAATACATTTTCTTTGAACTTGCACTGCAATGGGGAAGATGAGGAAAAGGCTCTACTGATATATGAAACACATCAAAGGCTTAAGAAACTAAACATGTGAGACAGATGCTTTTGTAAACGTGTGCTGTATCTCATTTCACCATCTTTAGCAGCATATACAGCTTCACAAATTGACAGAATTACTATTTTGCTGCTTATTGAAGTGAAAATTTGATACAGTAGGAAACACTTGTTTCTGGAGGGAAATCTCATTTTTTACAATAAGTCTAGCCTAAAAATACAACTTGTAAGAAAAAGAAAAAATAAATCAATAGATAAAAAATTGTGAATATACAGCAATTCCTAGAGTTCTTGATTGTATGAAAAGTTCCATAGCATCTAGTCTGACTGCTTATGTATCGCAGCCTATCTCATTTCCTACAGTTAACACTGCAAAGAAAATAGTAACTTCCACTTTAAGCATATATTTGGAAGTATATCCCAGAGAAGCATTAGTCTTGGTTTAGACACATCAATACATAGGCAATGTTCATTTTTCCTTTGATATCTGGTACAAAACCCTGTTCCAAATTTTTCATTAAAATATTGTGCATTCATTCTTAATGAATTTTCCTAGCTTCAGCTTCTACAATTTCGATCTCTGCTGGGTCTCTGAGTATTTTACATTAAGCAGTCATTGGTTTTTGGTTGTTGTTTTTTTTTTTAAAGGAGCAGAAACCTTAACACAGAAATAATCCTAGAGCTGAGTAAGGTTTGCCGAAATGATTGTAACAGCAAATCCTTCCTAACATAGGCCCAACTTTAGAGCTGAGTTCTGATGTTTAAATTGGAAACAGGAGGGGAACGGGAGTTTGGATCTCTCCATTCCTGCATGTGGATAGCCCCAGCTGCTCTTCCCCTCGAACTCCTATATTCCCAGCTTCTGATTTCTGATATTTTTTCTTGAAGTAAAACAATAATGATGGTGATGATAATCTAATAAATTGGCCAATGAATATGAAATAAATTGGCTATTGAATGCTGCCCTCTACTGCATTGACTCTAGGATATGCATAGATCTAGCCTGTTTACAATTAAAGACAATTCTTCCTAAGTTCAAGTGGCAAAGAGGCCTGTTACAGCAGGAGGAGCTGGGTCCTATCCTCGCTTCTGCTTTGTAACCACAAATTTGTTACAGTACTTTACACATACTGCTTTCCATTTGTAGACCTCATAGAAAATAGTCATCTCTAAATATTCCCAGCTTTCCCCCTCATTCAGAATATGATATACCACTGGGATTTCCTTATCTTGTTTAAACTGAAAATGGGCATGGACTAAGACTGTCAGTTTTGGTTTATTCCATTACAGTTAAAGTAGCAGCCTTTAATCATTACCAGCAATATTAGTGCCACAACCATGTTTACATCTCAAATATGCTTCTAATTTTCCCAGTCAAAGGCAAATTGTTGGTGATATCTTAATGTTTTTTTAGGTAGCTAATGCCAAAATGCAAGGTTATGATCTTGATCTGAATATTTCCCAGATGTGCGGTAAGGTGAAAGGTGGAACAGCTAACAGAACTTGACTTCCTATCCGTGTTAGTCTAAGTTAAGTGAATTCTAAGTCAGGCATAATTAGACAATGAGACCCCCAGAAGCCTTCACCTTCACAACTGTTTGAGATGAAAGCTTAGCGCTTGGGTGGATGTAACATAATCCACATGTTGGAAGAGAAATCAGAATCAGCTGTCACTGTCTTCTTGCATATGTTTTACCATGCACCATAGCCACCTTCTTCTCAAAAGTCGGTGATCTTCTCCGAGCTTAATGCTTCTAATTCATTTACGGTGGAAGCGGGACCAGATTCTGAATCTGATGCCAGTTCTACCCCAGTGACTTCCACTGAGGTTTCAGTTTGCATATGGCAGATCGAGTTTTGGAAGAGGTGGATGATAGAGATGGATTCTAAGGATCCTCAGTCATGGAAGCCACTTAAGTCTTTTCCAGGACAGCCATGTCAGAAATAATGTAGACACCAAAAAGAAGATGTAGAACAACTTAACAACACTTTGAATTTGACCCCTGGGGTTTGGACCAGATGACCTCCGAAGGCCTTTTCCAACCTAAATTATTGTATGAATAGAAAAGGTGTCTAAAAATCTTTTCTATATCCCACAATACTGGAATTGTTAAGCTGGAAATCAGAGATTAATATTCAAATCATTTAAGATAATTAGGAAAAGTTGCTCCTATTAAATATTGTAACCTCACTGGATAAAACACTGAAATAGAGATTAGTTAGCAGAGTCCTGTTTCAAGCTTTGCTGTTACTCTGCTAGGACACTGCAGTAAAGCACTGTGTCCTGAATCAATGGTGTTTACTGGCTTCTCAAACTGATCTCACTGGCTCTGATACCTAACAATCCTGGAATGAGGGTCACACTGTTACTGGATATTATGTATCCTAATATGTACATAAAGGGGAAATAGCATTCAGGGGCATATCTGTTAACAGTAAACGGATAATAGCCTTTTTTTAATGTACATGATAAAAAATATTTTATGAGGGCAGAGCAGGAAGACATTATAGGGTGGTCCTGTAACAAATGTATCAGTGATTTGCTTTAGCCCACTTATTACTAAGAGGTAAGCCAGGTTTGCTGAAGAAGTCAGGTATAAGTATTCATGCAAGTTATCTTCTAATAATTTTTGCATCTGCTGGAAATTTTCATTCAGGTTTGTTAATGAATAGCTTGGAGTTTTTATGTAAACAAACATATAGCTTTTATGAGATAATAGGCAAGCAAACATAGCAGTGACAAATTATTAGTTCTATGCTAAGAAAAATGGTAGATTTAATCAACCACAGGCCACAGATCAGCAAGAATATTTTTTGTCAGTTTTGATGGCTATGTATACTTTGTCAGAAACAGCAGAGAAATAAGGAATTGCTGAAGTATGGCTGATAATTGCAGTGTATTTCAGGACAGTACTGATCACTGGCTCTATGTGTTATACATTAACTAAGAAAAACTGATGAGGCTTCATAAATTAGAGCATACTACTCATTAAAATCTTTCTATTTCTGAGCACTGGACTTATGATGTTTTAGAGCAAATAACGGTGAACCAGCTGAGAACTGTGCCAGTCTTGTCACTTATCAATTCATCTGGCATGTCCTGTTGAAATGAGATTTAAGGAGGAAGGATCGGTCTGACATAAACTTAGGTCAGCATGTGGAAACTTCCAGTCTTCCTGACTGTGGATAGTCTGCCTTGATTTGGGAATGTGGCTACAGATCTTCTTTTTATGTGCCGCACAGCACTGGAATTCTTACACTGGAAATCAGAGATTGATATTCAAAGAGTTAAGATCAATTAGAAAGGTCTGTGTGATTGCTGAGATCAGTGGGCACTGCGTCTTGTCAGCTGACATTTGCAGCAGTGGCACTGACAGCTTTGAGATCCTTTGGGCAACATGCTAGAACTCCTTGCACCAGAACTGTTCCACTGTGATACTAGAGAATGGAGAAGGTGGTTTGCCAACTGGGATTTCATCATCTCTGTCTTATTAAAGATTTTACAGAGCACTAGCTGTTGCTCAGTATGTACATGAAACATATGGGACATGGAAATTAAATATCACCAGCAAATAGTGTCAGTAATATATTGATGTTACTCTGTTGTCATAACAAAGGAAATATTAGCCTTATAGTTTATATCCTGGTACAAAAATTTCTTCGATCTTTCCTACCAAAGACTGGTTTATTATCTTCTGCTTTCTCTGAGGGCTTTCATTTTTTCATAGGCAGCTGACAATGCAACTGGTGGGACTGAGTGGGGTCAGGCAGTCCAATTGCTTTGTAGTTGCATGGAAGTGAATTATGATTGTGCAGATGCATGACAATAGATTTAGCAGTGTCTTGTAGTTGTTGATTATTGTGTTAGTTTATACACAGCAAGGAGCTCCCAGAGCGTGGTCTTGGCACACACAGATTTCAAAACAGCAAAATAAATAAAGTAAATAAATAGACTGACAGTTTAAAAGCAGCCACTGTGATTCTTAGTCGTATGTTTCAACTTACTTTTTTGTATCAAGTTGTTTTGTTAGTGTCTACCACAAGGATAGAGGAGGACATTACAGTGTGGGCTTGAGAGGAAAAAGAGGCACCAGGAAAATTATGAATAGAAAGAAAATAATTCCCTAGAGGTGAGCAGAGGAACATGGACATTAAAAGTCAAATTTCCAGAAGTGGTTCTGTTATCTTCATGCTTTGCTTTGTAGAATACTTGCTGTCTGGGAGTCTGATTTGTGAAAGAAGTCCCACACATTTGTATGTCTTGTAGGAGAATTTATGGTCTTGCCGTTTTGGGGAGCAAAATCTAAATGATCACACACCTACTGTCACCTAGAGTTACCACGTATCTGAACTGACCTCTTCTGCCTCCAAGGCCTTTTAATGATTCTTTGCATTTCTTCTGGGATTCCAATGCATTGATCAGAAATATCATACAGTAGTTGTGACTGGTTTCTGTGTAACGAAAAATCCTGACTATTTCAGGACATCCACTGCACACCATGCACATTGTAAGTCTGTACATTTCTGGAAATATTTGACTTCCTATGCAAATACTGTACAGATTACTGCTCTGTAGCATAGTAAGTCCAACATTTTCACAAACATTTGATTGAATTCTTGTATGTGGAACACAGCTTTATAAGCTTGGAAGAAATCGCAATAGATCATGTGGTGCATCCCCTTGTCCCACAATGTACCTATAGATGATAGCTGTTATCAACTCTGCTGGACACTTTTATCACCTGCTCGTAAAGACTGCACACACTCCAAAGGATCTTTAATGAATACAGAGAGCTTTTTACCACCCTTATTAAAGTCTTATTGTTCTTAATGTTGTCTCTTACTCTTCTGTGCTGGTGAGCCAATTATTTCTGTTGCCTCTTGCATAGATATTCCCCTCCTCTTTCCAGATATTTTTTTAACTGTTTGAAAGTTACTGATATGCTTTCTCTCCCAAAATCTCCTCTTCTTAAGATAAACAGAATTAATTTATTTAGTTTTCCGTTGCAAATCATATTTTCTAGACCTATGGCCATGCTGGTTGCCCTCTTTTGACATATCTTGAAATGACTGTAGAGACCAGATGAAACCTTCCAAGAGCTGGATGATGTGGAAAGATTTTTGCATTTCACACACTATATTCATGTTTTGTTGGCTGTTTCTCTGCTTTCTTCCATTTCTCTTTATAAGGGGATGTAAATGTAAGAATTAAAAAGTGCAACTTCACTGCTTCAGACTGAAGAGGAGAAGAACAAGCATATAGTGATAACTGCTTATTATACTTTCCTAGTGTCCATCAGTATGCTATTCAGAGACTAATGATGGTACCTATTTACTTGTCTTAGGAACCCATTTTTGGAATCAATTGTTCTGATTGCTTTTTGGTTCATATAAACTGAAATCCCACCAATGATTGCTCTAGTCTAACAAATGTGAAAATATACCTTCTTTTGTTTTAAACATCTGGCCAGTTTCATTTGAGATTCAGTGCATAGTTTTTCCTTCTTCACTTTCTCAAGGTTGCCTACAATTTTACAGATTCCCCCTCCTCCAGCCATTTCTGTTCCATCCTGAGAAACCCTAGGTTTTAGTTATTCCTCAAACAGGAGTTAATTCTTAATTCTGATCATGCATGTCACCATTTCCTGTAGCTTTTCCAGTTCTAATCCATCTTTTATGAGATGAGACACTAGGGTAGCATGTGTGTTCAGAATGCAAGCTCAGATGGATTTAAACTTCATTGCTATATTTTCCATTTCCGAAATGTTCCCTACTCCTGTCCTGTACATTCCTAATTTTTGTTTTGCTATCTGTTACAAGACTAAGAAGTGATAGCTGGTCCGTAAGCCATTCTGTAACACGTTCCATGTTGATAAACCTAACATTACTTTCCCTGTGTGCACCACTTTTTACAATAATCACCTACATTGAATTTTATCTGGTATTTTATTGCCTTGTCAGCTTGTATCCTGAGATTCTTCTGCAGTTACTCCCACTATCTTCAGATTTACTACCCTGAATAGTTTAGCCTAATCAGAAGGGTTTGTCATGGCATTACTGTGGATCATTAATGAATATGTTGAGTACAGACAACGCCAGGACTTTGTTTATTACTTTCCTGAGAAAACTGATTACTTTTTTTTTTGCTATTTTTAACCCATTACTTATGTAGTTATTGTTATCTATACATCAGATACACAACATGTGTGTAGAAAAGTTGATAATTGTGGAGCTGGTTCATGCACAAGCAATAAGACATTGAACATAGACAGTTTTATATTTGTTGTCTATGCTCCGGCTGTACAAGCAGCACACACACCATAGCTCTGACATTCCTCAGAAGCGTCTGTCTCCACATGCAAAATCCCAGATAGAAACGTGGCAGCTCTGTTCTTCTGCTGCTCATCACCATAGCTGTCTAAGACTAGGTCTACACTGTCAACTAACTTAGCTCCCCTGGTGGCTTTTGGATCCGTCACTCCTGACCCTTATGCACATGTTAGTTCATGCTTAGCTTTTTTGGCATGAACTATTTCCTCCTGGGATGAACCTCCACAAAATTGTCAGGATAGTTCACTGCAGGGACCACTCCTAAGAGGCAATATGGATGAGAACAAGCCAGGCTTGGTTCCTTTGGTTTTATACACTTTCATGCCAGGCCCTGCAAGACAATGTCTGCATGACCTTGGCATTGGGCTATACAAACAGCACACTGGTGGGCTGCCACAGTCTTCACAATATGTCAGACACTCCGAACAGAAAAACCACAAACGTGTTTGAGGGCCATGGGTAAAGTCTCTAGAGGTAATGGTCTGAAGAAAATTGAACCAAGCACTCTCAGAGATGCACCAGACCACCCTAGAAGGTGCAAATATGATTGTCAGCCAGTTTTCACCAAATGACGTAGGGGCTGGGTGCTCTTTGCAATGTTAGACAGTAGTGTAAGCAAAGGTCTCTCTGAGCCTGACATAAAAGTACATAGAGAAGATAGGAGGTTCTTTGCCTGCCCTCTACACGTCCCCTGACAAGGATTCTGCTGGGATCACAGCAGAAATCACGCTCACTGTCAGTTGAGTGGTTGATTGGTGTTGGTTGGCTGCTTGGGATTTTGTGCTGTTAGACTCCAGTGAGCAGAAACCCCAATTTAAATACAGAAGGTTGAGTAGAAAAGCTGGAAAGAATGTATCAAACTGGCTGAATCCTATTGTCTGTTAACTGTCTCAAGCATAGTTTTGTGAGTATTTGTGCAAGAGACTTACACAATACAAGAAAAGCGAAAACCATAAAGGTTTCAGCAACGTAAGTTAGGGAATCAGAGTTGGTATAAAAGGACAAGACATGAGGTGCAAGCACGTGCAATTAGATCACATAATCCTGTGTGCAAAACACGCTTGTTAGCTACTATCTGAGGATGTCAGCAGGGAACAATATAGAAGGAGACTTGAATATAATGAAAGCAGAAAGGTGTGAAGTGATTGTGCTCCACAGATCAGCCTTTTATGTTTCTGTGCAAGATTGATGATTCTGTCATCCTGCTTTTTGATGAGGTGTTGAATGAATGTTTAAGAAGACAGCACTTATCACTGCTCATCAGAGTTTAAAAAAACCTGTTTGTACTAGAAGACTGAAGATACCAGGTCCAGCCAGGTTAGGAGACAGTCAAGTATTAAAGATGAAAACACTGTGAAAGACATATATCAGGTGCTTGCACTGTAGCGGCCAATAGTTTACATCTGTGTGCAAGAGTACAGACCATGATACTTGCTTTAGTGTTTCAGCATACCTTTGATGATGAAAGAAGTGTACAGAATATGTAAGACAAAGAACAAATCTAGCATTAAAAAATGAGAAGCTGATCACATAACATTGTAACAAGAATAATACAGATATTGAATGGTGTATTTTTGATTGGTTCCAATTTCAGGTGAATGAAGTACACAGTTATTTATGTCAGAGAAAACAAAACATGAATGGACAAAGCAATGAACTGGTGATTAGAGGTCACTGAGTTCTTTGGAGCTGCTAAACGGTTGGCTTTAACATCTTCTTATGTAGAAACAACTTGCAATTAATTTCTCTTTATTTATTCCAAGACTGTCCAATAACAATTGTTACAATTATTGTCTCTTTCAATAAATATTTTCTCTGAAAAAGTTTAGACAGTAGTTTGTTTGCAAAGTAACCACTGGGGTTATGAGCTACTCACAATCTATGACTGGTCATCTTAAATTGTATAAAACATTGACCCAAACCATGTAAATATGAGCATTAGGGTCAGAGACCTGCCTTCCATTTGATTACATCCAGGTCCATTAAGAAAAGAATTTGTGGAGAAGAAAAGCTACAAGGGACAAACAACAATTAGAAATTTTAAGATATACTGTAATACTGTTTGCAGTCATTTTCTTAATGCTGATCACGCATACCATACAGCTGCCCTAATCTACACTTCTCAGATGCTCATTCTGTTGCCACAGTCACTATAAAGTTTTCTTTAAAAAAGTGATTATTGTGACCAAGCAATATTAGGAATATTTGTGGCATTGTAGAATAAAACTGCTGAAAGTGTTGATAAGTAACTGCCACCAAAGATAATTATGTGAAAAAGAGTGATCATTATAGCTGTCCAGGGGTAGTCTTGCATTATAAACATGTGGATCCCATATTTTAAAATACCGTGGATTCCTTTTTCCTGTGTGAGGCAGAGACAGACATAAAACATTAGAACCAACAACTAATTGATGTGGTGGATTAGTGTGTTTGGCTACTTTCTGATTTGCAAGGAAAACACTAAAACATCCTCATTTTTTCACAGAAACATATCAGTAGCAGCATACTGCTAGGAACTGTACCTAGGCATGGTCCCTTAAGTAAGAGCCTGTAGTACTTTGTGATTTTTCTATTTTACCCGATTACTAGGTCATTATGCCCATACAGATTTAGCAGAGGACCCTGCCTGCCACAGGCACTGCAATGCACATTGGCAGGCTTTGTGAAACAGTTGTGCACTGAGTTTCCTTCTGTTTCCTACCTTCCACAAGAAGATAAGTAATTGAAACTATCAAATGAGAGATCATATTTTTCCAGTCCTGTTGTCTTGCACAATGGGGAGTCAAGTTGAGATCCATCATAAGAAAAAATGAAGCCCAAAATTAAACATAACTGTTGAAAGAAACTGTTGTCTCATTTTGATGTGCAGCTGAGGAGCCTTAGCTGGAACAGCTACAGTATGTGTCAGCCTCAGTAGGAGGCAACAAACCTGTCATTTGGATAAAGATTGACAGACAATTGTAGCAGAGGCCATCTGCAGCACACTGAGTTTCATAAGAATCACAACTTCCATACAATGTCTCACAGGGATACCTTTTTTCATCTGTTTGTACATACTCTGGCCACTTTAGCACCCAGGCTCACTTCCATCTGCTTATACCTGTCAGTGCCTAAGAAGCAATTGGCTCCATTTAATTATAATTTGTGCTCCATTTGCGAATATATGTACTGTATCTGCTAGAAGCTGCTGTCTGAGCAGCAGCTGACTGCCTAAGCAGTGAAGACCTGCCTTTCCTGAGATTGCAGGTGATGGACAGCCACTTCTCCTAGCAGTCACCATGCATTTTGACTGTTTCTTCTGCAGTGCTACTTCCTATGTGTTATGTCTTCCTTGTGTGTTAAGATGGGCAATAAATGGAACAGCCTTAACTCCACCCAGTTTCTTTCAATTTGCAATTATTCACATTGAAACTTACAGAAATGGTAAAATGCAGGAGATGCATGTAATGATCAGGCATGTGAAAGATAACTCGGGTTTCCACCCAGGTTGAAATATGGAGCTCCACACACTATTGAGAAAATTTACTGATCTGTACTAGTCTCTCATAAGCTCTCCGTTCTCCTGTGTATTTCTGTGGAGACTTAGAAATTTAAGATTTGGCAGAAGTCCTGAGTGCCTGGTCCTGTCTACTAAATGGAAACATATATGGACTGCCAAGTTTCGATTAGGATTTGGATTGGGATCCAAGTTTCCTTATAAACACATGAAGTAATCTTTCTGCTCCATTCAGTACCCATTAGGCCTTAGTTAGACCATCAGTCCATTCTTGGGCACCTCACTTCAAAAAAATTAGCCAACTGGAAAGAGACCAGAAAGAGAGCAATAAGAGGTCTAGAAAACGTATACTACTAGAAATGACTACAAAAACTTGGATTGTTTAGTCCTTAGGGGGTTAGGTTGATTTGTTTTCTATTGAGAGTTATTTCCAAGCCACATCATTCCAATGATTTTGTTTATAGTGCTGCTCCACAAACAGTTATATTTGAAGGGTTGGTGAACTTCAGCACAGAGGCAGGAGAAAGTATCTGGGGGAAGGGTGCACTGAAACTCCTTAAGCCATCTTTGTCAAGAGATCTAACCAACTACAACCTGCATCTAACCATGTGTACTGGGGGTGTGGGGAGGTGTTTTGTTTTTCGTTTTTTCTCTTGGCATATGAATTGCTACCATTCCTTGGTCAATATGAGTCGCAGTTATAACTTCATCTCAGAAACTGATCAGATTCTGTTCTGACAGATATCAGATTTTGACACTGTCTGTGTCTAATCTACAAGTTATCGAATCTTGCAATGTTGGGGTCAAACACACTGAGATGTTCCGGCCCTTATATTTTCCATCAGCATACATGTGGCTGGCTATACGTCTTCCTGTCTTGACTCAAAGCATGGAGCTCGAGAAATCTGAGCTTTGATTAACAGAGCTGGGTACAGTTGGCTCTACCTGGACCCATCCCATCTCCACAGCAAGAATTTTGTCTATGTGAAGGAAACAAATGAGGTTATCCTCCCTCCTGCAAGACAGTTCCAGCACTTTGGTTAACCTGATGACATGCTGGCATGTTAGTAATGAAAGTGACAGACAAGGTGTCCTTGAGGGCAGATCTGAACTCACCTTAACTGACTGCATAGACCTCAAAGACATTTCCTGTATTTCCTTTGCTTAAGTTTAACCCATCTAACTTTGGACTTTTAACACAAGGAGTGGTTGTGTTTAGATCTGTTCTTTGAAGTTGCCTTCTTTCACTGACAAGTAGGAAAAATGTAGTCTAACTGTGCTCCTGATTGTTTCTGTTACATGTCAGGATGTATACTAGCTAACTTGATTCCTGCCATTCTTGTAGCTAAACCTAAACTCCTCCTTTGCCAACCAACAGCTCTCAGTATTGTATCACTAATGGGGTTCTCTCTTCCCATCTACCCTACTGCCACCACCCTTCCATTTACTTGGTCTACAGAGGACCATTGGTTGAGTAGTCTTTGCTCTGCTCTGAAATTAAAGCCATGAAAGCAGTAGATATGGAAAGGAGAAACAGTTTGTTTTCCTTTAATCCCCTTGTGGGTCTATGAAATTAGTGTTTTACATGGTCTTTATGCACCATGGGGATTTTACATTTTATGCTGATATTGTGCTAATGCAGGAAGACTCAGAGGTCCTGTTCCCACAGCCTTCCAGAAGTTTGGATACATATCTCAGACTTATCCATAAGCATCAGATGTGGGGATTGGAGTGGAAAGCTGGACATTGACATTTTGGCTATAGTTTATCTAAATATGACACATTAGCAGCTTGCTTTGTGGTCTTTCAGTACTTTCACTTCTGATTTAGAGCAGGAAGGGTGGAGGTCTTAGAAAATATTAAATAATAATAAAAAGCACCGAACTGATTTTAACTTCAAGTTTTAGTTTTGAGTCAAAGCTGGTTATGAGTCAGGTTGTTTATTATTTAAGATTTCTGCCCATAACCGTGGCATCATGGGTTGTGAGATTTGTATCTTAAGCTGCCTTCCAAAGACAACTGCAAAGTCTGTAAGATTATATTTTAGTGGAACTACTTTGCTTCATTGAAAAAGCTTCCAAAGGCAAGTCTTGCTTAGCCCATTTCCTATGCTTGTTTTATCTTCTACTCCACCATCTTCCTCTTTCTGTTGTCAATAATTCTTATGCAAAACAAATAAAAGATAGGAATAACAGCATAATTTCTCATTTGGGGATTTTTTCAGCTTGCTTTGCACAGGTGTAAGTGGTGAAAGAGTGGAAACAGAGTCGGTGGCCTCATATTCCTTAGCACTGCCCTCTTTCATGACCACATCCAACCAGCCTTCTCTTTCCTTCAAACCACCCTTTTTCAAGCCACCTACTAAGAACAGCTTTTTGAACTATCGAATCTTTAACATTATGCTTTATCACCAGCTCTGTTTGACCCAAGACAATGCCAGTCAAAGATACCCCTTCAGAGAAGCTTCCTAGAGGCTGCGCAAACCAAACTTCAGCAAGTCAGTTTAGAGGAATGTTACCAGGTTCTGCCCTCTCCAGTTATGCACCAAGAGCAGCAGCTGCCTTCACAGGCCCAGCAGCTTCTTGTCACCATTTGGGAAACTGGAAAGTTTTGGAACCTCTCAGTCATCATAACATTCCATCCAGCTGAACTCACTCTTCATCTGCAATATTTCTGCAGACAGAAGAAAAGGCAAGGGAGGGAGGGACTGCCTGTGAATCACCACAAATATGGGATAATCACTGGAAGGGGAAGGAAGATGCAAGGTGGTCCTGTTTGTCTACATTAAGAGGACTGCAACTAGGGTTGCAGACATTTAAAGTGCATTTTAAGAACTTATTACACAAATGATGCAGCTACAAAAAAATGGTCACTGCCTCACACTGCAAAGTTGAATTTGGTCCCAGAATCAAGTGGTTCTCATTGCAGGGTATATTTGGATCTGTTGCAGTACTGCCTTGATAATAAATCTGATACTCTGTCAAGTTGTCTTTCCTAACAAATTGCTTGACATAATTTCACTCAAGTTCTAGGATATTTTGTAAATTTTTTGCTTCATAGTACCAGCATTTTCATAAAAACATAGGACATTTGGAACTAGCATACAGAATTATGTAAGTGCAATTTTTCACTTGTGTTTTTTACAGTCCCTCTGTGCAGAGCAAGACAGCCAGTCAACTTTCTGTTGCCTTGTCATTTATATAATGATCACTTTTATAAACTATAAAAATACAGTTTATTTAAGTTAAATATATTTGGTTTCTATTGGGAATATGTTTCTAGCCTTTGGGACCTGTAAAGAGAGCATATGCATAGCTACAGGGCATATCTCAAGTTGATACTTAAAATGTTTCTAACTATAATGAGTTGGAAATGGTTTGGGTATTGAAAACTATGGTTTTACAGTGGATATGGTCACAGGGGATTAGTTGTAATTGTTGAAGTTTACAGAGCTATGGCTGTCAAATAATAGTGTGATATCTGTTTTAAAACCATAATGGAGGCCACAGCATTTTTTTTTAATTATTTTATTTTCCTTGCCAAGTTCCTAAGAAGCATGGAACCAGAAATAAGTAACTACTAATGAGAATTTTCCCCCCAATAATATTCATTTTTTGTAGTGCTTATTATCAAGCCTAATTACAAGTCACATTAGATCATGGAATTGATTTACTTTACACATTTTCTTGGAGTGAAAAGTTTTAAGGCATGGAAATGCCTGAGCCCAAGCAAAGGTATAAAGTCAGATACAAAAAGTGTACAAGGAAGTATACTGAAATGCCTTTTTTATTTCAGTCTTCACAGAAAAGAAATATGAGCTCCAAAGAGATGATAACATTGGTTAGAATAGAAAAAGAACAAAATGAAAAAGAGTTGGATGATTTATCTGTTTGTTTGCTTGTTAAAATTTACACTTTCTACTGCGTAGATTGGCCAAGCCTCTAGAGATTCATTCTGAAAACTAGAGGAGAAAAAAAAACTCCCCAGATAACTGAGGAAGTAGTAAATATAATACCTGTCTTTAAAAAGAGACAAAACAAAGACCTAGAGACAACTCTGCATAACCTGAGAAAAAATACAGGAAAAGTAATTTTTAAATATATGTTTGTAAACACCAAAGAAATTATCAACCAAAAAGAATTTATCAAAGAACTAATCAAAGAAAAATATTACCAAACCAACCTAATATTTAACTGTGATGAGATAAAAATGTTCATATATAGGAGAGAAGCAGTAGATAACATAAATTTGGGAAAGATTATTGAAACTATTATCTCTAATGATATTCTCTTAACCAAGATCCGCAAGCAAAATCTAAGTGAAAATCTTAAAGTATGGAAAGCCATAGTCAGGAATTGACAGTTTTTCACTGCCAATCTGAACAGAGGCATCAAATTCCACAAGAGTCTCTTCAAAGTATCTCCTAATCAAAAATTCATTAATAACTTGAATGGAGGAATTGAAAATATGGTTATAAAATTTTTAGGCACTACAAAACTTGGAATAGTTGCAAGTATTTTGGAGGACTGAATAAGAACACAAAACAACATTGACAAATTAGAGAAATTATAAAATGAACAAGAGGCCACATAACTGGGGCATGTGTGAAGTACGACATTTAATTAGGAGTAATCAAATTCACAACTATAGAATGAGGAACGATTGCTTACATTTATTCCATGTATCCAGGGGTGGTGGATCACAAATAGAACAGGAATCAGTATTAATATATTACTGTAAAAAAAAAGGAAGTATGAATAAATGTACAAGTACACATATATCCTTTGCAGAAAATATGAAATGTTCCTTCGTGTATCAACATTGGTAAGATTTCAGTAAGAGTATTATGGCCATGCTGTGGGCACAAGCAACAGGAGCGTTCAAAGGTCTAGAAAACCTGAAATCTTTAAGGAAAGGATTGAAAAACTGGGCTTGTTTAGAGAGCAAAAGTTGGTAGGTAGATAGGTAGGTGTGATAATAATCCCTGAATATGTAAAAGGTTTCTGCAAAGAAAAAAATTATTTCTTTTTCATGTTAGTTTACAGTTTAAACAAGAATTAATGTGCCCAAATGACAACAAGGTCATTTAAATTAGATACTAGAGAAAATTTCTAATGTAGGTTACCCAGGAAGTCATAGAATCTCATCTTTTTTTAAGGTATCTGAGAACAATCATCTGTCAAGAATAGCTTTCTAAAGGCCAGTGGAGTACCCACAGTGGTCTGGCATCCTTTCAGCCATATTGTCTATGTCAACACATAGGTTCTTACCTCCAAGCCTGCAGCAGTTGAAGAGTATGAAATTTCACGGAGTTAATCTTGAGAGCCCATGGAAATTATATTTTTTATTGCAGTGGTATAGAAGTCCGATCACAGCCTGTGTCTCTACTACATACACCTTGAGGAAAATACAAAATTTTTTGTGCCCTCAAGGAAGTCAGTTTCATTAGATGGTGAAAACACTACAGTTTTAAGCTCCATACTGTATGTCTCAACTTCCTTTTTTTTATACATTCCTGCTGAATTTAATAATGACTCAAGAATAATCAAATATATATTTTCACGCTTACATCAAAGGCATTTGATTTAAATGCAATCTATTTCAAAGTTCTGAAAAGTCCTTGTGACTTCTGCTTGTAGATCCATACCAGATGAGTTGGTGCTGTCATGCAGACTTCTGAAATTTGTGTCTACATCACTGACACCTATGAAAATAAGGGTGGTGAAACACTGGAGCAAGTTTCCCAGAGGGGTGGTATATGCCCCATCCCTGGAAACATTCAAGGTTAGGTTGAATGAGGCTCTGAGCAACCTTATCCAGGTGAAGATGTCCCTGCTCATTGCAGGGGGAGTTGGACTAGATGACCTTTAAAGGTTCCTTCCAACACAAACTATTCTATGATTCTTTGATTCTGTGAAAAGATTCCTATTGCATTCAAAAGATTTCTATCATCAAACTCATGAGAGAATATCCTCCTGGGAAAATCTGCAAGTAATAGTGAATAATTTGCTATCTGGACAACAGCTAGTTCTGTGCTTGTAACCAGCACGTAACTCCAGTGAAGTCTCCAGGGTGTACAGAGAGTAGCAGGGTAGGTAAGTACCAGATTAGGTCCCTGTTACCCAAGGGGTAATAGATCAATAGTATTAATTCATTTGAAAGAAAACAAGCCATTAAAATGGTCCCTTCTCCAGGCAAAATACCGCAGAGGTTAGAATATACAAAATTGTCACTGAAAACTATACATTTTTCAACTTCCAAATACACAAAACACACTCAGTGAGAATAAATCTAGGATTATTGGTGATGAGATCAAACTGATAATAGTTCTGAAGAATTCAGCTGCATTTGGCTCCAGTTAAATAGTGTTACTAGGTATAATCAAGCTTGTTACTGTGGATATAATGTAAATATAGTAACATTTCTCCTCATGACCTCCTTTCAACTGCCCCACTGGGGATATAATGGATTGTGAGATTGCAAGCAAACTTTACCGAAAAAATTACTATATTTTCATGAATTATATGAATACTTCTGTTACTTTAAGTTAGGTATTATATTAAAGAGCTGTGTATCTCCATCATTCAAGTGCAAAACACTTAAAATGGGTTAATTCAGTGCAAGTTTCTTATTTAATTCTACTTCAGCTACAAGTGTAATAAGCAATTGAAATGGTCTAATATGGTGTTATTGTTACAAGGATAACATGACAAAATATAACTCAGTTTAATCCATTTAAACTTAAAAATTTATAATGGTACATATTATGCCAGCATCTTTTTTGTTGTTACTGCTGTTGTTAGAAATAGACCCAGCCTAGTTTTTCTGGTGCCACAGTTGAGGTTACAGCAATTAAGTTCTGTAGAAAAAAAAACCCTAAATTCTTCTCATCACTTTTTGGCATGGAAATTGCAAAAAAACGTGTCACTAATTTAAAAAGAAGTAGGCTTTATAGCAGTGTTTGCACCGCATTCTTACCCTCTAATAGCTTGTTATCCATATAACTTAAGGCACTCCACTTAAGTCTATTTGATTTTGAGCACAAATACTTTAGAAGATGTCCTGTGGGAGAGAAATGTTAAAGACCATTGCTCTGTATTAATGCTCTTGCCGAAAATCAAGAAAGCAACTTTGGCTTTTCTTTGCTGTGAAAACGAGCAACATTTTAAGAGTAGTACAAGAGAATAGGGCTCGGCTGGTATGGGCTTATTGATCTGCTTGTGTCAGTGGCATGACACTATATATACGAGCTGACTATCAAGACTTAATTAAGGAGTCCTCACAACTTTTCTTGAGATTAGAGTATAATTTTCTTAATATTATATATGGAAAATGATATATGGCTCCTTTGCAGCAGTAGACACGTTAGCCTTAAAAGTAGGTCACGGGTCTTAACTGACTCTTCCCTTACATTTCCTGGGTCTTCCTAGGTTACAGAGTTCCCCTAAGTTGTAGCTCTTCTTATTTCCACCTAAGCACCTTGTGCTAATTCTCAAGCTAACATTACCTATAAGTAACTAATGGAAGTTGTGTTTAGAGTTTTCATTTAAATAACTGGCCATATTTTTCTGCTTGGCAGTAGTTAGGCAGCTCCAGATATCAGAAGGGCCTTTGCTGCTACTGAGTTGGATACCACTGATGATGGAGTAAGCAGATTTTGGGAACTGTTGGTTTTACCCCAGGTAGCAGACTTGCAGTGCCAAATGTAACAGTGCATTCACTCTGTTTGTTCAAGTCTGGGTTTCAAGTCTGGGGGGTGATTAGTGCAGAATTGTTCTCACGCGGCTATAAGGAGCTCAGGAGATACTCAGGTCTTTCACAACATAGGTGAAGTTTTCTTAGTTTATATATGCAAATCCATCCTTAGCACTACTGATTTTTAATGCTGCAGTTAAGAATCTTACAGCAGAAAGCTTTATCAGTTGTTTGGATTGTTTTAATAATACATGATTGATTGTGTCTATCAACATTTATATTTGCATTTTGATAACAAGACTTAAACAAAATATTTCTCCACTTTCAGGTCTTTATAGGTTTGGACAAGAAACTTTTTCTTTTAAATATTGTTATTTCTGGTTTAGTATGGTCCATTTTCTGAAGGCTTTTACTAGATCCTAGACCTACTGTTGTTTATCTTGCAGTTCTTACTGAAGTCTTTCTCATATGCAAGGACCTTGTGGCTGTGGCCAACCTAATGCTTCTTGCTAAGTAAACACAAAACCTCTGGTAATTGCACTGGCATTTATATATGTTCATATCAAAATTTATGTAGTTTATATAAGTATAGAATTTTATATAGACTTAAAAATGCATCCAGGAAATGCCACCTCTCCTTTCTTGACAATCAAAGAAGGTCTTTCACGTTAAATTGCCTAGTTTGTTGTTCTCTCTCTTCTTCACTGCATACACTATGTCATCAGTTTACTTCCCAAAAAAATCAGCCACTTCCCAATTAAAATCAGCTATTATTTTTCATGCTTGATTCACAGCCACTGCCCAGCTAACATCAAAACCTCTACTTCTAGTCACAGAAAAGGTAACACCCTCACTCCTGAGTTGCATAGACCAGTTCAATGGGCATACAGAATGGCTTTTGCATTGTATATAAAGCAGCCGTTTTAAAAAAAATTTACAGTAAAAGAACTCCCCCCTCACCTCCTCTGCACACTAAAGTCCACATGGTTTCACAGTCTGAACAGACTGCATTCCATTTTAAGGGACAGAAAATCAGCATTTCCAGAAAAAGCACTGAATACCAACTTACACTGTTGGCTTCAGTTGGTGTGTGGTTACCATAAGGAATTTTAAAGTAAATGAAAAAAAAATATGGATTTTCCAGTACTACCCTGCTCAGACAAAGGGCATAGGATATATTTAGGAGGAAATTATTGCAGATTCTTTTTTTTTTAAGCAGATAGCAACTCATCAATGTTTTTCCAGCTGATCTATTTGTCACATTATTTGTTGGCTCAATCTAGGATGTTCTTTACAGTTTCTCAGCACTTTTACCCCTCCTGTAATTTCCCCATTAGTGACCACTGAGTTAGACGGGCTATTGTTCTGACTACTTTAATATCTACTTTAATGTCAGAAGAAATGTTGGAGCCAGGCATATTACCTGGATAAACCATTTAGAAGTTACTTGGTTGGAGCGGTATTTATCCTGACACGATGCCCAAACAACATAGCCATCCAGTTACTCTAGTAATAGCTGAAAGGGGATCTCTAAAGTCACTGTAAGTTGTAGTAACTTCTGCTACTCCCCAATCAGTATGCTCTTGGGCAGAAAACATAAAGATGAAAAGCTCTGTCTCCCACTATAGGCCCCTTAAGCCATCCAGTATCACAGAAAGAGTTTGTTTTAAAGAAAAAAAAATTAATCATATTTATTACAAACAGAGCAAAATGTTTCTGATATCTGAAAGACACAGATAATGTGGCCGTTAGGGTTAGTCTTACTATATCCCAAAATGTCAACACACTTGCCAAAAGTGAATTTATCAGCTCAGTGCAGCCAAGAGATTTAGTTTATCTAAATGTCCTACAAGGAATAAATAGTTTACCACTGGTTTGGAAGATTGGGGTAAATCTAACGTTCTATTGACATATGCTATAGATTTAATTTAATGCTGTGGTTCAGATGTCTTTTCTGATAAATTCTCACAAAATCTATGCTAAGAAGAATGGATCTGTTTCAGTATTTATGGGGTTTAAAATGCAGGGTTAGCAAAGGAAACATGTTAATTGAAACAATGTTTGTGTATATTCTTGCAAAGGTTTACAGAATTTTGCTAAAGTTTGTTGGTCAGTTGGATCCAACTATTAGAAGTTTAGTATTTTTTAGGTTTATTGTTTTTTCTACAGTGAGAAAATTCTCTAATGAAGTAATTAAATAGCTCAATTTTTATTTTTTAGGCATATTGGAGATAACATCTGTAGAAATTGGAGTTGTGGCAGTTAAGTCCATTAAGAGCAACTACTATTTAGCCATGAACAAGAAAGGAAAAGTCTACGGCTCTGTAAGTATTTTTTTACCTTCCAAATGGATTGCAGTCATCAGTATACTTCCATCTCTTGCCTACTAAAAACCCCACTTGGCTGTGTATTACTACTAATTAGAGCTGAAGTGAGCTGTTCATCAAAATTTTGTCTTTTGGTAAACCAGCAGCCCCCTTCTCCACAGCTCCCTGTTTTTTGTTAAGCTCATAGAATCATATCGTATCAAAGCAGCTGCTGGGATTTATCATGCTTACTGCTTCAATCAGGTTTCTTATTAAGTAGTGGCCAATAGAAAGTGTCCTACAAAATGTGATCTTTAATGATGTTTTCCCATGTTTTTCTGCAGTACAGTCATGTTTAGCGGTAATTCTGAGGGGGATTAAGTGTACCTGAAATTTTGGAAACTTCAGCTGATGGAGCAGACACACCAAATTATCAGACTACCATTTCCAAGAAGAAGATTTCTCAAGTAGCCAGCTTTAAATTGACTGTATTAATTAATACACAAGATTATGGGCAGTACAGAGAGATATAGACTTATATATCAGCAGATAGATAAGCTTTGACTGAGCAGAATTTGGGTATCATTTGAAAATTGTCCATATATACTCTATCTGTATTTGTGAATGTTTGGGGTTACTGATATTTCCGAGGGGGGGTACCAAAACAAAAAACCCAACCCAAAAAAACCCAGTAACTCTCCAAATATTTTTAATAGGAAGCAATATGATCTATAAATCTGACTACTAAACTCAAGTGTATGCTCATACATCCACATGATTACACAAACACCAGATTGTTCTGGTATTACATCTGGTTTGGTTTGTAATTTTGCAAACTTTTCCCAGTTTTAGTGAGTTTGAGCCCACATAAATATAAACTTATTCAAGTCATCTGCAGAGGTTATAAGCCAATCTTCAGATCATTCACTATTCAGAACATCCATAGGCTTTAAAGAGAGCAGTTCACAGATATAGGTACTGGGGCTGGGTTTATCCTCGGGCAATGTAGCTAAGCCTCCTGCCTCTGCTGAAAATAATGAAGTAATGCCTATGTCTCAACTGAGACTCAAGGGGCTTGAAGTCATTTGGAACTCTTTTTTAAGGAAGCATTTCTATGGACTGCGTTTAGTTCATACAAGCTATATAAACTCTCCTCCCTCATCTGCACTGTAGCTAGTCACTCCTGGTTCAAAAGGTTACTTCTCACTTTCTAAACTCCTCGGCAGTGTTGAAGAATCACATTAAGGAAAGATCAGAACAGAGAAATGTTTCTTAAACTCCTGTAAATATGGGGTTTGATTTCTAGAAATACATCGGTCAGAAATACAGGATTAGCAGTGCTAAGTCCTGCACCATTGAGAGGTATAAAGATATACTGAGTTGCTGACAAAGCTACCATTTGTTGTTTAAGTTACACTCATTGATCATGGGTATGCTTCTGTACATATGTGAAGGCGTTGGCATAAATCACCATCTTCAATTCACACATCTCAGTTTACAGCATTGAATTTAGTCATTTTTGATGGTCTGTCCCAAATCCTGAGATAAGTTTTCCTGCCCAAGTTGTTAGCCATGACTGGTTTGGTGAGGGTCCATACCAACCCTATATACACACAAAAGAAGTCAAAGCAGCTTTCATGTACCATAGGTGGAAACTGTTGCCGTAAGATTCTGTAATTCATAGTGTATTAGACATTGTGTTGACAGGAGGATACAAATGTGGAAAGCCTTTTTTTTAATTCCAGCTGAGATAATTTTTCAATATTCACATCATAAAATCACAACATAATGACTTATCAAAACCTATTCCATAATACTTCAGAGATTTAAAGAATGCTTATGTTATTATTTTTCCCATCCTCCCAAGACTTGCAGTTAGACTCATATTACTACAGTGTGGCAGCTTGCAGATGGATATGAAAAACAGAACCAATAAAAATTGTAAAAACACTCTTAAGCATGTGCACAATAGACATTGGTGCAGGGTTATGCTGAAATTTGTTTGAAATGAGCAAAGCAGTCTTGGACTATCACTCAGACCCCTGCCAATAAGACTTCTTAACCACATCACAGCATCATTTGCTCTCCCTGTATTATCTAAGAATAGAGATAAAACTTTGGATTCGAGTACAATTCTGCATCTGGTAAAACAAGTCAAGTAAGACTGTTTCTATGTCTCTCAAATATGTTTCCTTTTGACTGACTTTGGTTAGAATGAGGGAGCAAAAGAAGACTCACTATTTGGTTTCTTTAACAAAATAATCTGCTGGCATATAGGAGAAGTTACTGCAGTTTAGAACTGTGGTTGATGGCCACCTGCCTTCTTAATACCTTGACGCCGGAGGTGGCATATTGTGGCAAATAAATATTAAATGATCTATATGTAGCTTTGTGAATAAAGGCAGTCGTTTTGTAGAGAGTCTTCTCTTGATAGTGTCTTCCCCAACAGTCATTGTTCAATTAACTACCAATCCCAAAGTCAAAGAGCATTTTGGGAGCCAAATTGAGTTTGAATATGTGCAATTCTGTTAGGAAAACATAAACATGTGTTCTGTGGTCTTAGCAGCAACTAAGTAAAACATTAATTATAGACCCCAAAATTTTACTGTATCAAAGTAGTGAACATTAACGAGTTTCAAAATTCTAGTTTAAATTAATAAGAATGGAAAATATATTTTTTTTAGTATTCTTATGTCTTTTTTTATTAATTTGGATACTTTTTATATTTTCACTCGCTGAATATCTACGGATTTTAATTGCAGTAAAAGATAAAACACCCCTGACATTCTTATCTGTACCATGAAAATTGTTTCATTATTCAGACTTATTTCTTGTCTTGCTCATAGACATGTTAAAAATACAACATGTAGTTAGTAAATCATACTCTGAGATTCTGACATGCTTCTGCCTGATTGGTGAAATACCATCTTATTTTCTGAAATGCAGAAAAAACAAAATCCTAATTTTTGGTTGTAATTTAACTATGCTGTAAATGTCCCACTTTCAAAAGGCTTCTAAATGGAAGATAAGTAACTTGATAAAACTGGGGCCTTTTATATGTAGGAATTACTTGTTTATGAGAACAAAGCATTTTTGTCTCCATTATAGAGAAGCAGTTCTGCGTAAAAGTGCATTTAACATTATAGCAAAAAACAGTCTCCCCGTACATGCTTCCACATGCTTCTATTTTTTATTCTTTCTGAGAAACTGACAACCTAAAAATAGAAAACCCTCATCCCTGGTACCATGCACAAAATTTCTTTCAAGTTTATTTAGTCAATAAGATACAGGATCACACATGATTCTTTTTTTAGGCTAAAACCGTCTTCAGGTCACCAAAGTAAACAAGCCTCACATCCACTGTAAAAGCAGCATAACAGTGATTTGCACCCATCCAATAAAGCCCTTTTTCATGGCAAGTGTGGCATAAAGGATCTTGCTTGAAATAAGAAGTAGGCCTATGCCATGCATATTTGCGTAACGTATGGTATCAATAATCTGGTTTGAGATATTTAAGGGTTGTATTTGTTAGAACTGAAATATGATGAATGATTCCGGGATTGCTACCTCATACTTTGAGTTTATGACTGAGAATTTGATTTAATGTTGATATATTCCAACACAGAGAAGTATAATTTCAGCTGTGAGTGAATGGTATCATTTCACTGCTATAATTATGCACTGAATAATGGATTATGTCTTTTGTTGCTTTCAATTTTTGCAGTCTAACTGATGTTGCTTTATAGGCTGTGGACACAGTGAAACTTTTCTTTAAATACACTCTAGAATCCTGAAAAGGTCACATACAAAACACTGAAATCTTCCAAAACATTTTTAGAAAATCCTTACCTTTAGTATGCTGCAACTCTGAAAGATTATGCTTATTCTGAATTGTACATTTCTTTTCTTCTCTTAACAGAAGGAGTTCAACAGTGATTGCAAGTTGAAGGAAAGAATAGAAGAAAATGGATATAACACATATGCATCCTTAAATTGGAAGCACAATGGAAGGCAAATGTTTGTGGCGCTGAATGGAAGGGGAGCCACAAAGAGAGGACAGAAAACAAGAAGGAAAAACACTTCGGCTCACTTTCTTCCAATGGTAGTAATGTCATAGATGAAGGAACATAATTGTTGATGCTGTTGAACCAAAGGCTCTTAGGTCAAGAGTATTTGGTAATCCTTTTAAAGAGTAAGTGCAAAGAAATAGAGCAGACATCTGCTTGTTTAAAAAGAGAGCAGGGGAAGCCTTTGAAGGTTTTGTACTCATTGCTGGCACATGAAATACTTTTATTTAGTTCAGTGTCATATCTTATAATCAAGATACAAGCTGCATCAAATGGGATGGAAGTTATTGCCAGTGTGAACAAGTTTTTTATTTCTGCAATGGAACTCAAGGGACATGAGACAATCTGTTGCATGATCTTCATGGGGAAAGCTATTTATGGAATACTAACTCATATCAAAGACCTTAATTGCTCTTTCAAGCCTAATGATCCAATGAACATTTAGACACGCAAGCTGTCTGGAAGCACTTGGGTCATATGCACAAATAATGACATTTCTGGAGAAGTTTTGGGGAAGAATTAATAGGATTAAGATATATAAGCAAAGTAGTGTAAAACTGTTCTAACAAAACGAATAGTATGGTTTGCTTGTATGTTCTAACTTCATTTCTTTTTATTTCTCTCTAAGTTATTTATTTAATAGGATGTTAAATATCTTTTTGATTTGAAATGTTTTCCTCATTTTCTTCTTTGTTATTTTCCCTTTTTCTCAGTACTTCACACAGAGGTTGATAGGCTAAAATGTCAAAACCTCAGAGGTACTCTGAGAATATATATTAGACAAGGCTTTAAAGGCAGAATTTAATGTGTATAATCCATTTTTTTCCTAAACTGTCTTGCACTTAAGCAACAAGCAGTGCTTGGATTTATGGTATTGGGTGTCTTTATGTTGGAGAAATTTTTTTACTTATCAGCACTCAAGAACAAACTTCAAGAAATACTTTGTTCTAAGGGTCTTTCTGCTATTTCAAAATTGAGAGAAGGGGCCACATCTGTACTTGGGTGTCAATGCAGCTGCTTGTATATTCATCTGACTGATTTCAATTTGGAACTAAGATCTAATGCATTGCAATCAGTGCAATATTCTGCAGCAAGCATTGGGCTGGAATCTAGATGTGGACAGCCCTGTTAAAGTCACTGAGATTGCAAATGTTAAAATTAAAGAGTGTGTAATTCCCAAGTGTAAAAATTGGCCTCTGAAAGGTAAGCTAAGAAGGCAACACGGTCCTTCCTGCACTCCTTATTCAGTTAATACACCCATTCAGCACATTTGTCCTTGTTACCAGCTTGTAGAATCACGGGCATATAGTGGGAGCGATACCTAAGTAAGGACTGAGGGACAGGAGAACCAAAATCATGCTCGTGCATTTATCAGAGATTATTACTCACATGTATATTATATATGAGAGCCAACCAAAAAGCTGTGCTGGTATCCAGCTTTAGCATGCCTTTCATATCCATCACAGTAACTGAAGGCTCAAAATACATAATATCCAGCACATTTTTATGAAGTGTTACTAGTCCCGCGGCTTAACTTGAGCAACTGCAGTATAACAAAGTTAAGCATAATATGGAGTCTGTTCAATTTAAGCTACATAAGGTTTGTTTTATGTTTTGCTTTATTCTGTAATTTTAGAGAGCTCTGGACAGCTCACCAATGTAACCATATTGAGATTCATTTTGTTAGAGCAGATAAATAGAAAACAGTACATGAAACAATTTGTACCACTGTCTTCACATTGTATTCCACTAAATAAATAAGTAAGCCTTTGCAGTGTCTTTAGTAAGAAACAAAAGTAGTATAATATTATTTTGTTTTAAATACTTTAAGTGATAACTATGAGATTATATTGATGCTGCAGTTTTATCTTCAATATTTCTTGTTGTGAAAAAGTTGGTTTTATTTTTATTGTCTGGAAACTGTATTTTGGTACAAATGAGAGCCTTGCTTAATGTGTCTTTTTGAAAATGTTTAACCTCTGTAAAGGCTGGTGTTGTTGGAATCTTCTATAACTTATTTAAGTCAATGTTTAACCAGCACTTCAATCTTAATCTGTTATTTAAATCTTAGCTGTTTAAAAAAAAAAAAAAAGCAAAAAATAATAGCTTTCCTGTAAAATACAAAATGGTCAGATTGTATTTCCTGTCCTTAAAAAATGTCAACTCCTTTAAAACCAGGAATTCATGGAAAGACAACATGTTGGCTGATAGCTGACATTGTATTTCATGGTACTTTATCTCCAGATTTCTTCTTCACAAATGAGATTTTTCTAGAAAAGGAAATAATAATTTCGGATTTGTAAATGTAATTGCAGGTCACAGCAAAACTTGACTACCATGATAAAAGCAAGTTTCTGTTGTTTAAAATTTATAATTGATAATTAAAACTGACATTTTTAATCACCCACAGTGAACACTCAATGTGAGCTGGGGCATATGCAGTATTCGATGACCACTTAAAGAACATTTAAAGTAGAAATGAAATTCTCTTTTGACAGAATTACCTAGATAACTTGGTCAGGAGAGGTATTATGCATAAATATTATCATAGTACTCAAAATACCAGGCTGCTCAGAGGCCAAACTTGGGAAATATCACTTTTCCAAAGTAAGTCAGAAGCCATTTGTGACATGAGTAATGGTTTCTGATAATTAATGAAAATAAAAATACCTTGAAGGAATCAGTGATTCCTGTGTGTGTGGTATATGGTGATACCCACTGTAGTGGGAGCAAACTGTGGACACTCTATCTAGAGTATCACAGATCCTCAACCATAAGCTCTGTTTTCTGTCATCCTCAAAGGGAAACAAAAATCACTGAGCAAAAATGTATAGTATATTTAAATAAAAATAATAAACGATGGGGATTAGAGAATACGAGTATTGTCCTTGTTTGTTTTATTAACCGGAAATGATACTGCACAACAAAAATAAAAAGGGAAAAGATCCATTGTACTACAGGATGTGGTTTGGTGCCGTATAGCCCCAAAACAAAGCAAAAATCACTTGAACATTTGTAAGTTTCTTTAATTTTTGGGGGGAGTGAGCTATCTCCACACTAATAATAACCAAATGCTTTAGATTCTTCCTGTAAGTATTCAAAGCCACCTAGTTTATACAGTGGAAAGGGCAATGAATTTAAAGCAAGCACATTAGATGAAAGAATGAAGGGATTTAGGAAGAAGAACATGTACTCACATTTCTAAAGTGAACTTTAGATATGGAAAAATAGTTACATTTTATATAAGACTTCATTCAAGACATTTCAGGTTATAAAGCTCACTAAGGTTTAGTAAGCTTTAGTAATACAAGAATATCAGTGTATGAGCACAACTTTGTAATTCATGGTCCTGCCGAAACTGATTGTCTCTATTCACACCATCAGTTGTAAGTGCTTCAAGGATCGATCTTGAAACTCATGTGTGAAGACAGCCTTCTTTTGAAGTATCAAGTATCATTATTTACTCTATTAAGCTAGATTGTGGGGCAGAATTCATCCTCCTAATTTCCTATTAAATTGGAGAAAGAAAAGCACAATACATAACACAAACATTTTCTGCTGCAGCTAGTCAATGTGTGATTATTGATGGTATTTTTCAGAAAAAGCTCAGTGACTGAAACAATTTCAGTGGAACTGCAAATAACAAACATATGCAAAAAAAGTTGTTTCCCATCACATTGTAAGCAAGAAATAGAATATGAAAAAAATAATTTGTTTTAGACCTATCAGATGATGATTTACAGTTATGCTTACCTGTTCAAATATTTGAGCCTCATGTTTAACTACATGGGAGCTTTCTCAGAATAAGTTTGGGGATTTTCTAATGAAGCATGGTGAATCTCACATACCTGATTGATGTCTCTTCACTCACTAATCCAAGAAAAAAAATGTATGTCCTTTGCCCACCCCAACAATGTAAAGAAAATATGCTCCTGCGAAAGCTGAAATAAAGGAACCATGACTAAGCCTCAAGTAACTGATAGGGGAGCACTGCAGTATAAAGGAGGAGAATTTGCACTCCTGAAATTCCTCACCAGGACCTTTACTGATGCCACTATTCTATTTGATACTATTTCATTATTGCAAAATGCTAACTCATGCAATTGAATAGACGGATATGATGGTGTTGACATCAGAAATACATGTGCTATCAGACCATTGTCCAAATATGAGGCTATGAGAATCCCACTATCTGAAAATAAAAAAAAAAAACACAGAAAGTACCCCACTGTATAGTTCTGTGCAAAATATTTAGGGGGTTGATAGTATATAGATAATGTACCACAGTGGAAAAAACAAAGTCTATATTTACATCAAAGCTCAAATGCTGTATGTATCTTGCCATAAAGTAGTAAATGAAGAATCGAGACACTACAGGTTCTTTATTACTACTGAAATCTAAAGTGTGTGTACCTTTTAGTGTAGCCATTCATCCAAGCTCAAGATGTACTATTTCACCATCCAAACTATTCTGTGGCTTAGTTTAAATTACACTATATGATTTTTTGATTATGAAACTATTTTATCAATTGCTCAATGTACTTTTAACCCTTTCATTTGCTAACAGTCTTCACAGAAGTCTGAGGAAAGGCCGAACAACTGAACCTGCACTTTTTTTTTAGCTATAAATAGCTGAAAAAATAGATTACATTAAATGTTATACGTGCAGGAACTTGCTTCATTCAGTAAACTGTGTCTGAGTGATGAAAAATTAATCTCTCTGACCCTCCAACTCATTACTCTCATGATCTCCAACTAATTTGTATACTTTCTTGCATTAGAAATACTCTGGAAGTCTCCTTTCCCTGTGTTTCAAAAATGTAATTCACAAAATTGTATGAGCACTTCAGCTTTCTAAAGATGAGACACCACTCTGAAAAGGAGCTGCCTTATCGGAACCCAGTATATACAATTTAACATTCTTTTGAAATTGTACTGAAATAATCTATTCAGGTCAATCAAAATGTTTTGAGCTTGGTCTTCTAGTATCCATATCAATAGGCTTCAGATACAATTAACTACCTGAAAAAACTATTTTATTTATACTCAATTGTAGAAGCACTAATCCAGGAACAGCAGAATCTTGGAAAAAAAATCAATAAACACCTTCTAGATGTTAAGGTCAATAGGCTGGGGCCTTTCTGGCAATATTTCTAACAAATTGCAATAAAAAATAAGGGTATTGGGTGCAAATAAAAATCACAGCATAAGTATTCACATGAGGTATTTTAAATTTTAAGATTTGCACTAAAAATGTGAGCACAAAAAACATTCACATTTAATCTTTTTGAAAAATATGCTTTTTCACTGTGCTTTTATACTGCTAACTATGTGCCATATATTTCTTGTCCAGTTATGGTAACTTCCTGTGATTTCTTCCTTCTTTTACATCTTGTGATTTCTTCCTTCTTTTAAATATTGTGATGCCCCCAAACAACAAGATTCATAAATGGTTCATTGAGGGAGCTTGCATGACTGATGTATTCAGTACACTTCACAAACGTAAGAATCTCATTTCTGTTTCCATGTAGGTCATGACACAGAGATCCAGTGATACTGTAGTGTTTTGATAACCCTTGGCTCCCCTGAAACTACCTGTATACTTACTAGGAAACATGCAAATTTGGTTCAAAAGTTAAATATGCATTGTGAGGATATCATAATTGGCTATTATAACAACCACCATGCACAAGATACGTTGCAAATGAAAATTCGTTTTTCTGCTTCTTTCACTTTCTATGGTGCACTCAAGGAAAGGGAAACAGAAAGAAAGAATATATTAATATTTGTATTTACAGTCTTCATTGCTTTTCTTAACTGGTAGCCAATAGCCTATGGTCTTTGACTGGATCTTATTTCAGCAATGAAATAGCATAGAGATATCAGCAATCTTATAAAAGAAGGGTCAGCCTCTCTCTCTTCCTTATGGTCAGCCAGTTTGACTTACTGAGTGTTACTGATATAACATACAGTTTATGCTCGCTTAAATATAGATTAAGCTAAAAGGTTCCAGCTTTGGAAGAAGAGAGATGGCTCTGCTTATCCTATTAAATAATTACCGTATCCTTTTCCAGACAGAGATTGATAAGATTTAATTCGTTAATTTATTTAACTGATTTCTTCTTAAATGCTCTGAGGTGAATGATACAGTGTGAGAGAAAAGTCTTGCTGATAGCTGTAATTATTACATTTCTATGGTAACTGGGAGCTGCAGTGGGAAGGTGCAGTGTCAGAACAGTTAAAGTACCTCAATACAAAATCCTGCAGCAAGGTTCAGCCTATATTCATACTGAAAGCCACCATCAAATTATAAATTAATGTCTGGGCCTCTAGGTTGAGGAAGTCAGTTATCCAGAAGCAATGATAGGCCCTTTACTCCCCCAACTGCTCTAGTGTCTTAGCCATTCTCCCCATTAAAGTCACAACAAACTTGAATCTGATTACATGTACAGATGTAGAATGTGAGGCAAATTCTGTTTAGAGTCAGTGAGTCAGAGACAGCGAGCAAGTTTATGTCACTTGCGACAATCACGTGTTGCTTCCCCTTCACTCTTGTAACATTTTCCCCGGACATCTTGTCTGAGTCCTGACACAAACACAGTTTTTCCTCATTTCCCTTGGAATGCAATACAGCATGAGGTTTGTAACACCACGTCCTATGTATACAAAGTACTAAGGATGAAAATTGACTTGTGAAAAAATCAAGTGAAAACTGTCAGGTGGCACCTTGCAAACACAACCATTACTGAAAACTGCCTGTGACACACAGGACTGGAGGTAAGAGCAGACTACTCAGCACTTATGTGACAGGTATTCTGTTTGGTGTTAAGGCTTACATATATTAGATTTTCCCCAAACTTGTCATTTATTTTCACAGAATCATAGAATGGTTTAGGTTGGAAGGGACCTTAAGGATCATCTCATTCCAATCCCCCTGCCATTGCAGGGACACCTTCCACTAGACCAGCTTGCTCAAAGCCCAATCCAATTTATTTTGCTATAAAGGACTTCAGTGAGCTTCAGACAATTGTCTTAGCTTGTCCAATGAGAACTATTTAATACAAGACACTAGGTTTTGGCCCACGAAGTACCTGACCTTCTTAGTGCTGGACTTTGGAAGTGTACTTTAGGGAAAGACTATAAAATTGCTCCATTCTTCTGCTCACCCCTCTTGCCCTGTTTTTATGCTCACTGTTGGAAACAGAACATTTTAGAAGACAGTTTTAATCTGGCACAACACAGCTATTCTCATACTTTATTTGGCATGTCAGTAATTCCATTTGGGCTTCTAGACTTCCAAATAATGCCCATCTACCCACTGCTTTTATGCAAATCAACACATAAGCAATACTGCAGTAGCTGGGCACACCCAGCTACATTCAAAATGACTGCCTGTATCGAAATAATTTGTGAGACATAGACATGGTACATACAACACATTCGAGAAAGCCAGACCCTCAGCTTCTACTCTACATGTAATATCTGTGTCCAAGAAAATCAAGATACTATGGCACTATGTAAGAAATACGTAAACATTTTTGCCCAAAATGTTTATATTATATAGCTAAATCAAACTGCAATGAAAGAAGTATCCAGTAACAAATTCTGCAAAATAATCCTGGATTGATAATCCTAGAGACTGAGCTCTTCTTGAAAGTGTCTTGTGGCCATCATAGGACAGCATTTCCATATCAACCTATACATTTAGCCTCACCCGAGTTTGAGGTAGAAGTGCTACGACTGGCGAAGCTGTTCTATTACTAGAACCATTAGGTTAAATAAGTTCTTCAACTATGTTAAGACCAGTCAAAACTGCTTGTGTTGATTTTTGATACATGTCCAGTTGGGCTATTCTGTTATGTCGATAAATATAATATCCGTATTTTCACGACAGACAGTTTAAGAACAAAATTATCAAACTGAAGGAAGGGAAAGAGGACGAGAGGAAATGGGTTCAAGTTATGTCAGGGGAGGTTTAGATTGGATATTAGGAAACATTTTTTCACAGAAAGGGTTATTAAACATTGGAATAGGCTGCCCAGAGAGGTGGTGGATTCACCATCCCTGGAGGTGTTTAAAAAAAGGGTAGACGTGGTACTTAGGGACATGGTTTAGAAGTGGTTTTGTCGGGGTAGGCTAATGGTTGGTCTTGATGATCTTAAAGGTCCCTTCCAACCTCAGCAATTCTATGATTCATATGATTCATATGATTCTATGAAATTTAAGTTTAAATATTTGGGAAAACCATCTTGACACTAAGTGCTCTGAAGTAAATTGATTAGGGTAATTGTACAACTTTCTGAGTTTTAAGCATAAGCTATCAGGAATGGTTTACTTTGTTGATTCTGCCACAGACAGGAGGATGGACTAGGCCTCTTCCAAGGTCCCTTATAGCTATATTTTCCATGATTCTATGAACCATCAACTGAATCTTTATAAAACACTAGGCAGTCAGCTGCAGTCATAACTTTCAGTTATTACCAACAGGCTGAAACTCAAGCCAGTAACATGAAGACATCCTGTAAAAATACCCAGAGCCTTCCAGTTTGCTCCCCACCCCCTGCCCCAGCCCAATTACTGTACACAAGTGTGTTGCAGTGCTGAACAGGAAAGAAATGTAAGTAGCTAAGATCTTTCTAACTGAAAGAAATCAGACGGACTAAGAGTAGCCCAAGTGTAAGTTTTTTCAGCAGAGCACAAACTCTTCCAGGAAACATCAGCAAGATGGTATTTGGTCCCTTTTTACTAACCATTACAGAAAGATGCAATCTGGGTCTGACTCAAACTTCCATTGCACGCTGATTACAGGAAATGAGACTGACCCAGGCAGTTACAATACGCAAAGGTCAATATCCACCTCCTTTTGACATTTAATAACTTGCACAAAAAGCAACAGATAATTTTCATAGATAATTGCTATATTTTTAAGTGGTCCTTGCAAGAATAATATCACAGTGAATAAACCTCTCCATTAACCCGCTCCTCCTCAAAATGTGCTATTTTCTAGTATTGGTTGACTTATGGGTACTGTACAAGAACCTTTACTTATTTCAGCTATCACTAACAGCACTATAAATTAACCAGTAAATCAATTTGTTCAATTTAATGCAAGTTTTTGATCTGATGGCAGCTTAATAATTTGTAGTTCTCATTTTATGTTTATTTTCTTTTGTTCATTTTTGAAGTGTGGTAATTGATCAAATGGTAGACTGACCATGCATTACATAGAGCCCTCTATTTATAATGGGGACAGCTCAGCCACTCTTAGTTTCTTCTTCTCACACTCTGTATCATCATTTTATACAACGTTCATGACTGTTCTGTTACTGCTTAGAGTCTGCAAGCATGGCAAGGATACAGCATAACTAAAATACAGGGGGAAGAGGGTAAAATTATTCTTCCAGTTAATTGTAGTGTAACCATATATGGATATATCATAAAATATATAGTATGTTACACATCCTAAACTCCATTTTCTTTGATTACTTCTATGTTAATGTATATAACGTAACAATATTTATATCCAGTAGTAATAAATACCACACGCATGCACACAGACTTATACCACTGGCGGTTTCCTGCTAAACTCATTATGTTTTTTTCATTTTTTCACCTATAGGAGCACCAAAGTTATTCCCTGGTGTTGCTACATGTATTTCAGAGGAGCATAAGATGAACCTTGCCAATGCCCTGTAATGACCAACATAAATGCTCAGTGTTGTTCAGAAGTGGCATGATCAACTGTGTTGCCCAAGAGCTTCAGGAAGGGGAGAGTGGGTAATCTAGAGCCACACATGAAACTTTTATTGGAAATGTTTTACCTCTCGTTACTTCTTCTTTAAACAAATAATTAGCTCAGAGCTATATTACCTGAGAATAAAAGGGATCACATCAGCATTGTAGAGCAAAATTAGAGCCTTAATCTTAGAAGGTATGTCCTAAGTGCAGCAAGGTGATATAAGGAGTTTTATGCATAGGGAATCATGGCAAGAAACTGCTGGGCAAGGACAGGTGTCATATCACAAAAGCAATAGAAGAATTTAAAAGTGGCTAGACCAGGAAGCACAGCAGTGTAAATAAGGAATATTGGGAAAAATGAGTTAAATTAACTTTGCAGAACCTTACAGAAAAGGTTCAGTTTAAGTTTTGGGCAGTCCCTGAGCCTGAGGGAGAAGTTCAAATTTCCTTCAAATCCAGTCCTAGAAGCAAGTTGCTATTTGGTTCTAATTATTAAATTAAATGTGATTTTTGTTTGTTTCAGTCCCTCCCAGATTGCCCGTGTTGTAAACATTTTGCTGGTAACATTATTGTGTTTTATGTAAATATGGAGAATTTTCTTAACTTGAGCCAGATCACTTTTAAAATAAGCACCATGTAACAACGACGGCCCTAATTAAACAGAAGACAGCTGGCAGTACTATTGCAATACATAGAAATCTTGTGCCGTTTCCTGTCTTTTTTTATTGAGCATGAAATCCACAACAGATTTCTTGCCACCTAGGTAGATCTGAACAAGACACACTCTTGCTCTTACTCTTCCCTGCAAATGTGTATCACCAGTACTGTATGGAGCCACAGCGTTGACTGTGGGACTATGAAGTAGTCTGTGTTTACACAGGCTCGTGATATGGAGCCTGTGCCAACCCAAGCTCTTCTACAGGGGACAATGAGACAGTTTAGCATGCATGGTAAACTAGATCTCTATCATTGAACATGCTTTAGAAAATCCATTAGGGAAGAAGTTCTTCACTTTGGCAGCTGTTCTCAGTTGCCACGCAACTTCAGACTTCACTCTTTGGAAGAATGGCAGCATAAAGCAAGAATGGAAGTAGTTTACACAGTGCAAAAAGGGCAAATAGAGTTCATGTAGTCAGTGCTTTATAAGACATGTTCAGGTAAGGACTGCCCTCTGCTCAAAGTAATGCTTCCTACGAAGACCAATATAAGCAAGAGGAGAGAAAAGATCAGAAAAAATTAATGAAGTCAAGACACAAAAGGAAAAAGGCTGAAGTAGAAAATACAGGAAGCATTTTCCAGAGGGGATTCAATACTGGACCTGTTGGTGACCAACACAAGCGAGCTCTTTGAGGACATGAAGATTGGAGGCAGCCTGGGCTGCAGCGATCACGCACTGGTGGATTTCACCATGCTGAGGGAATAATGGGTCAAACGAGTAAAGTCAGGACCTTGAATTTTAGGAAAGAAAACTTCCATCTCTTCAAGGAGTTACTCAATAGGACCCCCTGGAAAACTGCCCGTAGGGACAAAGGAGCAGAACAGAGCTGGCAAATCTTTAAGGATAATTTCCATAGAGCACAAGAGCTCTTGATCTCCAGGTGTAAGAAGTCAGGAAAGGAAAGCAAGAGACTGACATGGTTGAGCCAAGACCTGCTGGTCAAACTGAAGGGCAAGAAGGAAATGAACATGCAGTGGAAGCAGGGACAGGTTTCCTGGGAAGAGCATAGGGATGCTGCCGGGTTGTATAGGGATGGGGTCAGGAAGGCCAAGGTGCAGCTGGAGCTGAACTTGGCAAGGTATGCAAAGAATAATAATAAGGGCTTCTACAGGTACATCAGCCAGAAAAGGAAGGTCAAAGAAAGTGCACATCCCCATGATGAGCAAGACTGGTGGCAAACTGATAACAATAGGAAAGGAGAAGGCTGACATACTCAACAACTTTTTTGCCTCAGTCTTCACCAGCAATCTCTCTTCCCACACCTCTCCAGTGGGTGGATTGCAAGGCAGGGACTGGGGGAACAAAGTCCCTCCCACTATACAAGACGATCAGGTTTGAGACCACCTGAGGAACCTGAACATAGAGAAGTCTATGGGACCTGATGTGATGCATCCCAGAGTGCTGAGGGAATTGGCTGGTGTAGTTGCCAAGATACTCTCCATGATATTTGAAGAGTCATGGCACTCAGGTGAAGTCCCCAGGGACTGGAAAAAGGGAAACATTGCACCCATTTTCACACAGGGTAGAAAGGAGGACCCTGGGAATGACTGACCTGTAAGCCTCACCTCTGTGCCTGGGAAGATCATGGAACAGATCCTCCTTGAAGCTATGCTAAGGCACATGGGGTACAGAGAGGTGATTCATGACAGCCAGCATGGCTTCATCAAGGGCAAGTCCTGCCTGACCAACCTACTGGCCTTCTCTGATGGAGCGACTACATCTGTGGACAAGGGAAGAGTTACGGATGTTGTCTGTCTGGACTTCTGTAAGGCCTTTGACAGGGTCCCCCACAACATTTTTCTCCCTGAGTTGGAGAGATAGGGATTTGATGGATGGACTGTTCAGTGAATACAGAAATGGCTGGATGGTTGCATGCAGACAGTAGTGGTGAACAGCTCAACGTCCAGATGGAGACTGGTGACAAATGGTGTCTCTCAGGGGTCCATATAGGGACCAGTACTGTTCAATGTCTTCATCAGTGACATAGACAGTGGAATCAAGTACACCCTCAGCAAGTTTGCAGATGACACCAAGCTGAGGGGGTGTTGTTGATACACTTGAGGGATGGGATGTCATCCAGAGGGATCTGGATGAGCTCAAGAAGTAGGCCCATGTGAACCTCATGAGGTTCAACAAGGCTCAGTGCAAAGTCCTGCACCTGGTTTGGGGAAACCCCCAGGATCAGTACTGGCTGGGGGATGAAAGGATTGAGAGCAGCCCTACCAAGAAAGACTTGGGGGTACTGGTGGGTGAAAAGTTGGAGATGAGCCAACAATATTGCACAGAAGGCCAACTGCATCCTGAGCTACATCAAAAGAAGTGTGGCCAGCAGGTTGTGGGAGGTGATTCACCCCCTCTTCTATGCTCTGGTAAGACCCCACCTGGAATACTGCATCCAGCTCTGGAGCCCTCAGCACAGGAAAGCCATGGACCCGTTGGAGCGGGTCCAGAGGAGCGCCACAAAAACTATCAGAGGGATGGAACACCTCTGCTGTGAACACAGGCTGAGAGAGTTGGGGTTCTTTAGCCTGCAGAAGAGAAGGCTCTGGAAAGACCTTATTGTGGCCTTTCAGTACTTAAAGGGGGCTTATAAGAAAGATGGGGACAAACTTTTTAGCAGGGCCTGTTGTGATAGGACAAGGGGTAGTGATTTTAAACTAAAAGAGGGTAGATTTGGACTAGACCTAGGAAGAAATTTTTTACAATGAGTGTGGTGAAACACTGGCACAGGTTGCCCAGAGAGGTGGTAGATGCCCCATGCCTGGAAACATTCAAGGTCAGGTTGGACAGGGCTCTGAGCAACCTGATCTAGTGGAAGATGTCCCTGATCATTGCACAGGGGTTGGACTAGATGACCCTTAAAGGTCCCTCGTAACCCAAATTATTCTATGATTCTGTGATACTGTCTGCAGTGACCAAGAGAACTCCCTAAGTACAAGAAAAGATCTAATCATTCACTGCAAACTCTTGACACTGCTTAATGAACCACTGCTTTCACACTCCCATGACTGTTGTGCCTTCAAAAGTAGTTCTTTGACCAGTAGTTTTATACACATATTCGGATATAGAATTTTTCAGTAATTGCTCTTTCAAATAAGACAATTACCTTGTTAATCTTTCTCTCATGTACCCAAACAAACTAGAAAGGAATATCACTTCATCTTCACAAATTTTTCTATCATAGCTTTATTTAGCTCAATTAGTTTGTAACTGACTACAGCCTAATTTGTGTTTGTCTGAAGTGTATCCTCTTAAAAATGTTCTTATCTTGACAGGACTGTCTGAAGACAGAGTGAGCCAAATTTTGTCCCAGTTATGTACTTTATGTAAGATCTGTGTTTGTCTAGCTTTAATGTGAATCTTAGTTTCAATTCTACCTTTTTCCACTGGAGCTAAAAGGCAGTGATAGCCAGTGTTTTACTCTCTGTGAAGGACCAGAATCAAGCCACACTCAACATTTCTGAATAGACAGAATTCTTTCTGTTGCTTAGCGTAAGGCACATCGCTCCTTCTCTGATAGTGTTTAAGACTCTTTCTTGTGTAGCAACATCTATAGTGTCTACAGTATCCTACCATGCAGAAGCAAAACTTTCTAGTACTATCACACCTACTTGTAAGTTTGAGGATGAGGCTAGTTCACCTTTTGCCACAGAATGCTTTTCTATGAACTCAGTTTGTACAGATATGTAAGAAGTTTATGTGTATGTCCAGGTCCTTGATTAAAATCCTGAATACCATCAGGCCTAATATGCTCACTTCTGGAACTCCTGTCTAAACCCTCTATTCAGTCATTTTTCTCTGATTCCTACTTTTTGCCAATAGGTATATCATTTAACATGTGTTTTACTGCTATTTCATAATATTGGTTTTTGCAACTGCACTATGATATGATGCTAAATGGAAAGTTTATAAAACGTAGTATATCTACTTTTATCTATCAGACTTGTTATCTTATTAAAGAAAATCTAATTTACTTCATAAGGTCTAAATTTCCTTTGAGACCTATTAGCTACTACTATGCTTTCATACTCTGGTTCAAAAATCCTGTAGCAGGAATTATATAATGCTGGCTGGCTTATATACCACTGCATTACCACACATACCTTTCTGATGATAATTATAATTTTGTATGCTACATATAAGGAATCTGTTTTAATTCAGTAATTTTGAATGTGCTCTGTGTAGATAGTCCCCAAAAATCCAAAGGATTAAGAAAAACAAACTTATCTAAGAAAAACAAACTTATCGTCTATATGCCTAATTTGATGAACATAGGTTCACATCTCCATTTCCATTGAAGCTGCAAATGGGTGGAAAATTATTCATCTAATCATTAAGACAATGGCTTGCTGTAGGAACATAACAAATAAGAAAATCCATGCTGGTTTTGTTGCTTATGAGTCATTAATAATGAGTCACATTTGGCAGTTTATCCAGTAAAACAACCAAGCAATGAATAATTTCACTGAAAATTTACAGTTAATTTTCTATTTGCCTAGTACTTACTACTTTTATCAGTGAGGTGGAGATATAAAACTGATAAGTTTATATTCCAGACCTTTTGTCCATTGCCTAGGCCATCCCTGACAGAAGTTCATCCAACAGTTTCAACATATCTATTTATGGATATTCTGCTGCTTCTTCAGGTAGCCTGCTTGGGTGTTGAACTGGCCTTTTGATGTGAAACTTTTCCTTAATATCTAATATAAATGGTCCTCACTACAAATTAATTTAACTAATTCACGTTCTTTCTTTCACAGGGTTGAAAACACTTGATCGCTATCTTCTTTGCAATAACTTTTTCTACATTTGAAGCCTGTCATACTGCTTCTTCATTCTTCTCTCTTCCAGACTAAACAACTGAAATTCTTTTATACTTGCTTTGGAGCTCATGTTTTCTAAATTGCTTATCATCCATATTATTTATGTTAAGTTATCTCCAATTTCTGTGTCTTTCAGAAGAAGTATCCCCTCCCCCAAAAGCGCTTACCAATACCAGGTAGCATGAAATAAACACATCCTAAATCTAACAAGTGACATGCTTTTAATAACTTTCTGGAATGACATTTGCCCCTTTTATAAATAAACATTCACTTGCATCTGTGTCCCCAACTTGTTTCCTGCATTTGCCAAGTCAGTCCTTGCCCATTTCCTATATGTATTCGTTTAGTCAGTGAACAATAGGTAAGATGATGGGTTTCAACCATCTGTGACCTCACTTTATATTAGCTTCACTGAGACCATATGTCCCTAGCTTGCTTGATGATGGAACAGAGGACTGCATGGAGAGCATCCAATCAGTGCAGATAAATGTTAATCCAGACGCTGTTAATTCCCACCCAGAGCCAAAATTCCTATAAACTGAGAATTTCCTCTCTCTGCCCTCCAACCTTACTCTCTACAGACTCCTATCTACCTCCTATACAGTTCTGCTCTAAAAGTTTAGTTAACAGGTTTGATTCTTGAGATCCAGAAAGTCAAGTTAAATTGGCTGGCTTTTCATATAAACCTCATATAGGTAAGTGTTTATTTTAGTTAGTTTGCTCTAACATGTAACACGTGTAACATGTTTACTTTCTTTAACACTTGCAAAGCCTAAGTGTCTAACAGACTAGTAACTGCATCTATAATAATCTAAAGGAATCCCAGACATCCCAGGTATCGTGTTTTAAATATCTGGAAATAACTACTTAGCCTGTCTGTTATAACAGGCCATTTTCTGAACATTACCCCCAATATTATATAATACAGAAAAACCAGGAACATCTGCCACGGATACGAGCAGCTAATTAATTGAGGTCAGCCCTAGAGAGCCTTTTAGGTTTTTGTTTCTTTGCATTAGTATAGGAGTAATCAGAATGCAGTACATCCATTAAATGCACCCCATACCCTATACCTATATCCATGAGCGTGCCCATGGTTGTTCTTTTGTTTAATAAGAAAACACAGATCACAAGACTCAAAATCCAGCAATAATTTGATATTGATGTCATGAAAGAAACAGAAAAATCAAGATGAAATAAAATAACACAAGAACAAAGAAATAACTGTACATGGTTAGACTAAAAAAGTCTTTCTTTTTGGAAACACAGGTACACTGTACCCCACAGGTACTATGCATCAATTCAAATCACATTAATCATAAGTTTTTCATAAAAGCACAACTTTTTCTCTACAGCATCCATGTTGTTCTCCTCCATTCTTACTCTATTTTCTCTGTATGTACTAGTCTTACTTGCCAGTATAGTTGTATCAATTTGCCTTGCATTGTTCTTTCACACATCATGTGCAGGACAACCAGGTGATCAGGCCCAGTCAGCATGGGTTTATGAAAGTTATGTCCTGCTTGACTAGCTTCATCTCCTTCTATGACAAGATGATCTGCTTAGTGGATGAAGAAAAGGCTGTGGATGTTGTCTACCTGGACTTTAGTAAAGCCTTTGACACTGTTTCCCACAGAATTCTCTTGCAGAAAGTAGCTGCTCATGGCTTGGATGGGCGTACTCTTTGATGGGTGAAAAATTGGCTGGATGACCAGGCCCAAAGAGTTGTGGTGAATGGAGTTAAATCCAGTTGGTGGCCAGTCACAAGCGGTGTTCCGCAGAACTCAGTGTTGGGACCTGTTCTGTTTATGATCTTTATCAATGATCTGGACGAGGGGACCAAGTGCACCCTCACTAAGTTTGCAGGTGACACCAAGTTGGGCGGGAGTGTTGATCCGCTTGAGAGTAGGAAGGGTCTACAGAGGGATCTGGACAGGCTGGACTGATGGGCCAAGGCCAATGGTATGATGTTCAACAAGGCCAACTGCCAGGTCCTGCAACAACTGCATGCAACACTACAGGCTTGGGGAAGAGCAGCTGGAAAGCTGTCTGGTGGAAAAGGACCTGGGGGTGTTGGTCAACAGCTGGCTGAATATGAGCCAGCAGTGTGCCCAGGTGGCCAAGAAAGCTAATAGCATCCTGGCATAGTGTGGCCAGCAGAATGAGGGAAGTGATCATCGCCCTGTATTTGGCACTGGTGAGGCCACGCCTAGAATACTGTGTTCAGTTTTGGGCCCCTCACTACAAGGGAGACATTAAGGTGCTGGAGCACATCCAGAGAAGGGCAACAAAACTGGTGAAGGGTCTACAGAACAAGTCTTATGAGGAGCAGCTGAGGGAATTGGGGTTGTTCAGCCTGGAGAAAAGTAGGCTAAGGGGAGACCATATTGCTCTTTACAGCTACCTGTAAGGAGGTGTGGCGAGGTTGGGGTCTGTCTCTTCTCCCAAGTCTCAAGTGGTGGGACAAGAGGAGACCGCCTCAAGTTATGCCAGGGGAGGTTTAGATTGGTTATCAGGAAGAAATTTCTTCACCTAAAGGGTTATCAAACATTAGACCAGGCTGCCCAGGGAAGTGGGTGAGTCACCATTCCTGGAGGTATTTAAAAGACATGTAGATGTGGTGCTTAGGGACATGGTTTAGTGGTGGATTTGTCATTGTTAGCTTTACAGTTGGACTTGATGATCTTAACAGTCTTTTCCAACCCAAAGTTTCTATGAGTCTATGATTCTGGAAGCTTTTTGTAGAAAATTAGTGTCACATGTCAGGGTACTTAAACTCAACAGAGGAGACAAATACAAAGAGTTTTCATCATTGCATGATAAGTAAAAGGTTTGTTTGAGAACGTTTTTCTCAGTTAATTTTTTTTATCAAAATGCAAATTACCTTTCATTAGACTTAGTAAACAAGAAGCCAAATGTCAGAAGTTAAAAAGAACATTGTTCAAACAACATTCCTCATTAAAATCATGCTGCCTTTAAAAGACATTAGAGCAGCTTACTTTGAGCAACTCTAGCACCACTGTGCTTTGAAGAAGGGATTTGAAGGTTAGCAAGAAGTTTGAATTTCATTCTGTCATTCTCCCTGTGATGGTATGTCCAATTTGAGCCAATTTCTAGTGGCTATTATGCCTCCATCAAGCTGCTTTTCAATGTAAATAATGTCCTGGAACCAAGGAGCAGAACCAAGGACTCTTTCTGTCCCTGAACGTATCCTCATCCTTGGAATGGATACAAGTTTCCCCTTGTCTCCTTCCTCTCTAGCCACACTAATGTGGTCCCTTGGCTCTACAGTAGCAATCCTCATGGTGAGGGGTGGGACAATGGCCACCTTCTAAACTGATGGCTATGTCACTTTCTTAGGAGCCATAAGGTGGTATGGTGCCTCCAGATTATTATATGAAAGGTGACCGGTAGGACTATTTTTTTCCCCAGCTGTGTTTTAAAAGAAAAAGTAGGCACAAAGTCAATGGCATTTGCAGTACAAAGCCTTTAGCCAAACTCTAACTCTACCTATAAGGGACTTGTTCTTCACTCTCACACACACATTGAAAGCAGAGGAGATGTACGTATGGCCAGGAGACCAATAAGATCTGGGACACCTCTTCCTTGAGCCAGCTTGGGCTCCACCACGCTGATGTGCAGGCTTTCAAGAATCCCAGTGCACCCCAGATTCTTCTGCTTAATTTTTAGGAAACTCATATCCTTCATTCAGGTTTTGAATTCTGCTTGCGAGGCCAAGTACCAAGAAACTGTCTATTTTACCCATTCCAGAACTGGTCACTATGTAGTTACTGGATAAGTTTTTTAAGTAATTACTCAGCTTTCTTTTCTTTAAGCTCAGATCCCATAAACTTCTATACCTGCACGCTGCAGTGTCAATCCCCCATATGCAGAGCAGAGCATCATTATCTGTTCACATTGTCTACAGAAACAAAGAAAAGAATGCTATTTCTGACCAAAAATAAAAATAATTAATTTTCTATTCTTGTTTGTGTTAAAAAGATACTTGGAAGATTCAGTTAACCTATTGAATAAAGGCAGCAAGTCGTCAGCTGCAAGCTCTGTAAATTTCTGTAAAATTTATAGATAAAAAAACAGCCTCCAATTTTGCAAGATGTGTTTTAGAACGTTGTAAATATATCTGCTAAAATTTCCACTACACACCATCTGGGATGTTTTCTACACCACTGGTCCAGTAAAACAAAAGGTTAAGATACTCATGGTACAGGGGGTCAGGAGGGATTGGAAGTGAGACAGATCTTTAGAACCCATTGGATTTTGTTTGAGTGATAAACGTGCAGTATGAAGATTAGCTCATATTTGAGACTAGAAATCTACAGAGGTTCTGACATTATCGTGCATGCTAAGAGCAAGTTGCTGAATATAAACAGGGCCTTACTGAAACCTGCTGAAACTAAGATGCTGAGGCTGGTGCCCTGATGTGATTTAAACATGTGTCTTTAATTACAAAATTACCAGTTTTGCAATTATTAAATGCTGCATTTAGGGCCTCAAACAAGCATGTTTTTCAGCTGGTTTTCAGTGTGTTTTAGAGTCATATGAGCACTGAAGCATTAAGGAACCCCAGATAAGGAAAGCAGGTTAAATAATATAAAACTTCTATTTTATTTGGCTTTGGCAGAATGAAATTCTCTTTCCAGCCTAAGCTGGGGAGAACAGGAGAAAACCCATATTAAATGTATTATTACAGCCTTATGCTCCACTTCTGAAGGGCAACTGTTGAGTGCTAGATCCTCATGTCACCTCAAAACAAAAGCTATCCCTCTTTGAAATGTTTACTGTAGAAGACAGGAAATCTGTTTGCAATCTTAACCACAGACCAAACTTTTCAAAAGATGTCTCTGGTGTCTAAGCATAAAGATAATCTTGTGGATAAGGCACTGGACTGGAATTCTGACCTCAAATCTCATCTGCCAGAGTGGCTATATGTGACCTTGGCAAGCCATGCAGAGCCAGATATAAATAAAAATGCCTAAAATAAAGATTCAAAAGTACGTCTGTGGCAGATGACAGGTGCGTGCATCAAAATTTGTAGTCTGACAACCTTAATTTGGTTGCTGCTTAAATTCCATAGGCATTTTTCTCTTTTTGGTCAAGATTCCTATGCTATACGTGTTGTGCCTCTTATCGTGATCCACCATCTCAGTTTCAAGCTCCCACCTAAGCATGGGTTTTGTCTGCGTGGGGTACTTATGGGAGCTGAGGATTCAGGCACCTGATCTTACATCAGCAAAAACAAATCAACAAAAAAATATGGCTGCTGTCTTCCACAACACAGTGACCCGCAGAGCTGTTTTGCTTATCTATCCCTCAGAACAGTGTTCTCAGAACTTTGGTAATTATGACCTTTACAGGGATTCTTCCACCCTTCTGGGACAATGCCCATCTCTGTGTACATCACATTGCTGTTGCAATTGCTAAGGAAACAACTAAATACTTTTAATTTAACTGGTTAAATTAAAAGAGAAATAACTGGTGGTAAATTTTTGCTTCCGGCATAGTAGTTTGCTGCCCCTGGCTAGTATAAAAATTCTACAATGGTCCATTTGGTGATTAACTTACTGCTTAGACTAAACTAAAGGTTAGATCATCTGCCAGGGAAGTAGAAAACCTGTGTTAAAGTCTGTTCTGTTTTATTGTCCTTCACATCAAAAAATTTGACATTTCTTATAGAAACAAATGCCAAATTGTGAATATTTTACTTGAAAATGCAAACTTCAGCACAGTTCTGTCTAAGAAGTCTTTCCTATTAACTCCTCCTTCCCGTATTGCAGCCTTTTCTTCCTGCCACAGACAGAAACATGTATGGCAGGGGTGTTTTCAGGGCTCCCAAGAGTAAAATCCCAGGAGCTTACCTCTATACAGGTTAACACAAGCTCTGCAGCAAAGTCTCTCAGCCTGAAATGTGTGTCCTGAGAATTCAGCTGTCTCCCCATTAGCTATAAGAGAAGCCTAGATATCCAGCTTGAACTAGATACAAACTTTCATAAGACTAAAGGCAGACCAGACCTTAATCTCTTCTGGAAAAATACTGTCTTTATCATGTGCCACTTCCTTCCACAAAATGTATATAATCTTGATAAGAGCTTCTGTGGCAACAAACAGCAATTAAGGTGGCGTTGTTAAAAATTATGACTTCTCTAAGTTTATCCATTATTTTAAGCAATGCATTTCAACAGCAAAAAGCACTAATGGATATTTTCTACTTTTTGCCCACTACAGAAAGAAAGTAGCTGCTTATTTTTTATTTCTTTAGTCCAACTGGATCCAGTAGAATGAATTAAGTCCTCAGATCAAGATGAATTAGTTTCACTAAACACAGTTAAGTGTAATTCATGAATCTCATAGCAAAGCTCTAAAGTGCAGCTTCTCCATTCTGACCCCCAAGGAGGTCTGTATTGGGTTTATAAGCTCTGGTGTTTTACAAGCCCTTCTTCAAATGCCATGTTTGATATAGTTGTTCAATGCTTAGGAACAGTACATTGTTACTGGATGTTCGTCCCAATTCAAAATACCACGACATTAAACATTTTCAGCCGAACATAACGTCTAGAGAATGTTCCACATGTTTGGCCCACAGAGAAGAGATTATAACACTATTGCGATTACATCCTCTACAGATGGCACATGCTGTATGGATTACAGTCTTGCTTGTTCTGTAGCTGTGGACTTGGTTTGAATTGTCTGTGAAACATTGGAACCATAAATCAATTCTTCTCCCTCTCAAATAAAAGAAAAAATATTTCAAAGGGAATTTTGTGCAAAATGGCAAGGGCCAGGGAGGCTAGGGTCACCTTCCACTTTGTATCAAGGAGAGGAGGCCTTCTGAATAAAACAAAGAGGAAGACGCTTGAATCAAGCAACATTTTTTTCTCCTGACCTCATACATCAGAAAGAAAATCTCCATTGGAACAAAGTATAATGGAAGGTGGACTATGTCAACCATGTCTTGTATAGATCTCCAGGGCTGGCAATTGTCCTCAAGAAGAGCTTTGCCAGCATCAGCGGAATACTGAGCCAAACTCCGTATCTAACACATACTCTAACACATCTACCACATACAAGCCAAACTGTTTGTGGCAAGAAGGATTGTAAAATGTTATAACAAAATGGTTTTCAAGCTGAGTGTTGAACCAGACAGCAAGGTAATATCATGGCTTGATCAAGCCTTATATAACCGTTTGGTATGTGGCAACATTAAAAGTCAGCTACTCTTACTAACATTTATCTTTATACGCGAACAGACCATTAGAATCACTGTATTTAGAGATACTCTTTTGATAAAAATGTGAAATGATTTTTAGAAAATTCTGTCTTTTTAACTTTATCATGTGTTGCAATTATTCCCAGACCTTATTGTGGTTTCCTGCACAAAATTATATCCTTAAGCATACCAGTCCAGCATTTAAACACAGACACAGGACAATAAAAAGTCAGCAGCAGGAGACAATATGTTTTATATGTGCAGTTAACTTTACACAGTGCTGGAAAATATTGGCAAGTGGCACTTAATTATGGTACCCCTGGATTCTTACAACATATCACAAAGAGCACAAACTCACAAAGCACTTATTTACTGTAGGTACTTCTAGGAATGACTTTTCAGAGGTACAGGCTTTGCATATTAGAATACAATTTCAAGATATTCTAATTTTGCTAATACAATTATTCTGTCTTGATTGCATTCTTTGCTTACTTTTAAATGATTACCAACTAATAATTGTATTGAAAGTGGTTTCATTTGAGACATCTTAGAAATAACTCCAGACAGATCTAATTCCAATTTTTTTACCATGTTGGCTCTTAGTCTGTAAGTTTCAAACAGCACCAAAGGTCCAGGATTTTCTATTCCACTGCACAATACCTAGATCTGGAAATAGAATCAGTGATGTAAAGAACCCTATAAAATGAAAGACAGAGTACAGAGGAACCAACAGCAGGACATTTATGTTTGTGGCCTATTAAGACTACATCCTAACATGAAACTGTTGGAAATGCTGGGCTGAAAGTTCTTCAGAAAAAGAAATGAAGATCTGATCTGATGGTCAAACCTTCCTATTTTCTACTTAATGAGGGTCTCAGATTCCAATGATTTACCCCCATCTAGCTAATATTGACCAAACTTGTATACAGAAACCAGATCCCATTTATTTCATGTCCCGATAAAATGTTCTAACAAGAAATGAAGCTAGCTTAGCATAGTTATATCTCTAAGTGCAATGAGAGGAAAAACTTACCATCTGATAGTCATCTGCTGCTTTAGTAGCTTGTGCAACAATAATTTTATATATCAACATAAAGAAAAAGGGTTGGGACAGTAAACACCTTCTAAAAATTGTAATTGCCTACACTGTAGCATGCCAGTGTACTCCATCACTGTCTGAAAAAGACTAGTTCAGGGTCCGATTCAAAGGTCCCTGGAGTTACTAAAGGAAATTCAGGAAAGTATTTTATCAGAAATTTTCAGCTAAAAGTGAAAATGGTAAAAAGAGATAGCTGTAAAATACCTCATTCTCATTTATTAAAAATGTTCGCCACCTACAAAAATCATCTAAAGGAATTAACTTACTTTTTTGTAGATAGTAAGCTGACAATATTCTTAGTTTTATAATTGAATTTTGTTAGGAAAGTAAATCCGTAGTATGATAATCCCACATGGATTCTGCAAAGCTTGATAATGCTGTACTTTCAATAGTATGAATGTACTTTAACAAATACAGCCTTTACTTTCACTGAGTGCTACAGACAGCATTACAGCTCAAACACTGTGTTTAATGAACAACCATTTTTGTTGCTACTCTGGGAGAAGTGTGCTATTGAGTTATTGTTAGACTCAATACTGCTAGCTTTTGAGTCGCACGTGGAGGAAGAGGCTGACATTTTTTCTTACCAGCCCCATAGTTTGAATTTACTGACAACATTTTAGTTTTGCCAGCTTGATTTAAAAATACTGACGTTTGTCTCATTGCAAAAACTTCAGAAAAACAGCCATTCCTGCCATTCTCTTTAATTTTCTTATTACTACCAGGACTGCACGTAGCCACAAAATTGCTGTTGGCAATTCAGAAGCACATCTTCTCCTGCCATCTGGAGACGTGGAGTGTGCATGAGACAAGGCCATGTTCATGGGTCTACACATCTCTTAGCCTCTCCTGCTGAATCCATCCTGACTAGCAGAATAAAAAGTGTTTGGATTTGTTTTGTGTTTGGATGTTTTTTACTAAATTTACATTTAGTTTCAGTTCTAAAAGAAACAACAGAGAAACCTTTGACCAGAATCTTCTTAGACGTGAGATACTGTTCCACTCGCTTCAGTGGCATCTATGCTGATTTATACCTGCTTAGGATCTGTTTCAGCGTGTCTGTGTTAACTCCAAGGCAGAATCTGAATCTGTGTTGAGCTCTCCTGCACAATGAAAGCTGCAAAATGAGTCTAACGAAAAAGACATCTCCATGTGAGAAGCTGGTATGTGTTTTGTCTTCTAGTCTCACTCAAAGAAAAATGGCTGTTGCCTTTGCACACAAGAAAGTGCTTTCAAAGGTCAAAATGCCATTCACAGAAAATGAAGACAGTACATATTTAAAGTTACATAAACCAAACAACTTTTAAAAGATTTGGAGTCTTTGTCCAGAAAAAGTAATGAAAAGTTCTTTGTGACCAGCTCACACTACAAAGTTGGAGGAAAAGAAAGGAATTCTGCCCTGTATCAGCCTGCTAGGAACATCCCAGTGTATGCCTGCACTCACAGAAGTATACGGCTCAAGGAAAACTCGCCTTCTTACATTCTCAGACTCCTTCATATTAAAAGAAAAAAAAAAAAATTCTACTGGGCATTCCCTGCCCTTGTAAAGTAAACAGTACATGCTGAGTCAGGTATTTTACAAAGACTTTGCTGTTAGGCTGACAGCCCAGATGATGAATCCCTGTTTCCAGACATTAGTTTAGTAGATTATGGCACATTAAAATTGATTTTTTATTTTGTTTCTACTCTGCTAAAAATGAATTACATTTTGAGAATACATACATACTTTTCTTTGGCTGTTTAGGAGAACCATTGCAATATAACCAGTTAGTGTAATTCACACTACTGGAAAAGCAGGATGCAAATATTGACCCTTACTAGAAGAACTGATATTAGCCAGTCTAGCATTTGCTTATGGCATCTGGAAGAATGGTATCCTCCTTTGTAGGAATGATACTGTAATGCTGTGGTTTTTTCTTGCTTTAATTAAAATGGACAGTCTGTCAAACCGCAAAGATGTAAATACTTAAACTTTACTTTGATCCTTTAACATGGTTCTATCTCATTAAGCAGATACATTTGCAGTTTCCACATCCTTTTCAGAGATGATATATCTTTGTTTTCCCTACATTTTAATTACATAAAATACATGCTACGTCAGAAATTCTTTCCTGAAGTTTATTTTTAAACCTGCTAGTTCAAATGATATAAATAAATTTATAGATATAGGTTCATCTGATTTATCTTTAGCCATCTAAATGGCAACTAGGACCCCTTTTTATTCAGTGTACAAAGTTACATTTAGGATGGTATTTGTCACTCTCCACAGGTGACAACCTCCTTCCATTGACCATCGGAAGGAATGGTAGTGGTTTCAGTTGGGATAGTGCTATGGTATGATATTACCAGCTGGTATAGTGCTATGTTTCGGATTTGGGATGAGAAATACTTTTTTTAGTGCACTGGTGGTTTTAGTTGTTGCTAAGTTCTCAAAACCTTTTCTGCTCCTCATACCACCCTGCCAGTGAGTAGGCTGGGAGGGCACAAGAAGTCCAGAGACAATACGGCCAGGACAGCTGACCCCAAATAACCAAAGGGCTATTCCATACTGTATAACACCATGCTCAGTATATAAAGCTGAGGGAAGAAGAAGGAAGAGGGGACATTCTGAGTTATGGCATTTGTCTTCCCAAGTAACCATTACACTTGATGGATCCCTGCTTTCCTGGACATGGCTGAATACCTGCCTGCCAATGGGAAGAGGTGAATGAATTCCTTGTTTTGCTTTGCTTGCATGCATGGCTTTTGCTTTACCTATTAAACTGCCTTTACCTCAACCCATGAGTTTTTTTCTCACTATTACTCTTCTTATTCTCTCCTCCATCCAAACTGGGGGAGTGAGTGAGTAGCTGCATGGTTCTAGCCGCCAGCTGGGGATAAACCACGACAGGGAGTCACTTAGACTAAGAGAACAGGTGAGAAAAACCTCACCCTTAGTTTTCCAACAAAATGAAATGTGTACTTTCAGGTATACTAACAGGCATTCTTTGGACACAGGACATTTCTGTGGCCGCAAACAAAATAAACCATTAAAATCAAGTGATGCATAATTTCACCACTCTACAGTTTCTGTGGGAAGCATTTTGCAGAAACAACATACACAATTTCTCCACAAAATTTACAGTTCTTTAACTGAGCATAGACAGAATGATTAAGGGAGACTACGAAATACTTCTGATATGTCTATACTTTGGATACCCCTGTGGGAGTCACTTCTAAGCATGTATCTGTTCTTACTCCTACTTTGTACTTGAGACTTACATACAGTCTCAAGAACCAGAGCGTCAAGAGGAGTTCTTGGCACATGAAGATGTACACAGCATTCGAATAGACTGTGCATTTACAGCAAGTTAAATCTACCTGAAGCATTTGCAGAGCCTTAAGTGTAAGGCTCTATGATGTGGAAATTACACTGAAATATAACAGTGAACCCATAATAAAAGTGAGCATTAATAGGCAGTTGAATTTACACAAGCAAAAGCTGAAGCAGATCTCTTCAATATTCCAGATTGCCTCTTGATATTTTTTTATATTAGCTGTTGCATCTTAAACCACTACTGAGAGGACAGGCTGGCTTCATGGGCCAAAAATAATTCATCAAAAGGGACTGAGTAAGCCAAGAATTCTGAGAAGAATAATTGTTAAAAATGAGAGAGTATATTGAAAATCATGACTACTTTTTCCTCTTATCCTTCTACTGGTCTTTATTGTTCATAGTGAAAAGATACAGGATATGAAACTCGAAAGAGTTGAATGAAATATGTTAGCAGCAAGCTGCATTTAAGACTAATTAATCATGTCAGGATGTACAGCAGTGTGCTATTAACCCACTTCTGAAGATACTGAAGTCTCTCAGTCTTTGGTCTCCAGGCTCACATCACATCCAAGAAGCATATCAGCAATCTACTAATGCACACCCTTGTTGTGGCTTATTATTATATGTCTCAGTGTTGTTTCCACATGTTCCAGTTTTAAAACTGGAATTTTTGAAATAAAGCTGACATTTTTAGTTGAGTGTATTGTGGCTAAACATGTGCAGGAGCAGTTTTTCCAAAATGATGCATTTAGTTATTTTAAAATGTTTATTTCCCCGAGTAGCCAAAAGTACTGGTCCACAACCACTACAGCGTGGATTGGGAGGGCTTGCAAAATCACATTTCAAAAACCAATGAAATGTTTAAGTTAGAGAAGTGTGGAAGAACATCTGAAAGCAGTAACTTCCTTTTTTTTTAAATTTTATTTGTTTTTTTCACTTGCACTACTGTAATTTGAAAAAGAACTAAACGGGTTTCTCAAATATTATGGACACAAATATGCTGTGGGACTGAATACCTAAGTGTCAGACTGGGAAAACATTTTTACAACCATATTATAATTCCCTGAAAGATATCAAATGTCTTATTACTGAGTGGGGAATAACTCAGGTTTTAAAGTGATTCTATTCTGCTTTGCATTGTTGCATCCATGACTAGAGCTTCAGCACTGTTTGAGTGCACAGAAGGGCAAGTATATTAGCATCCCATCATGGCTTGTGAAACTCTTGGGATCTGAATGGAAAAGAGCCTTTGACAATTTTCTTTTATACTCCTGTTTTAATGCAGTTTTGTTCAGCACTTTGAGAATGGAACATTCAATTTGTTTGTTTGTCTTTATATTTTTCTTCTTCTTTTCCTACCTACTCCAATTTTTTCACCTGTGCAAGCCATTTCTATTTAAAGGCTCTCTTTCTATTAGAAATCAAGAAGAACTGATTGACAGTCAATAATAAGCCCTATAAAATGTCTCTGCATCTATTTCACACTTCTATTCTTATCCTTCTTCTTCCTTACTGCCACTTCAGGCTGTTTAATTGCATCCAATTCTTATTCTCATTTTTCAACATATCTTTACTTACATGTAAAGACCCCCATTTCCTACCTTTTGATCTTACTTTTAGTCCTTACTGCAACCAAATTAAATTTGGACTGCTTACTTCCTCACCCACTCTACTTTATGGAGTTGCTTGCAAAGCGGTAGTTATGATGTCAGATGCAAATGCCTCACAGCCACCCCAGTGAAGCTGCAGTATTATCAGTTGAGAATAGCATTGCTGAATGATTGTGGTTCCAGACCATGACAGATCATACCAATTGTTTACCACTAAAAAAATGCATGCACCAAAATACAACCCATAACCAGGCTATTCTTTGCTTTAAAAATGGAATATCCTTTTTCCTTCTACTTACCTAGGTATGGTCTTCATACCATCTCCCTGTAGAAGTGACAGCTGACCCAAAAAAGACATAGATGAGAGAAGACTGAAATCCATGTATTTATGGCTGTTCCTCAGTCCATAAAAACTAAAAAGAGCCACACTCAGTTCAATGTACGTTAGATGATTCACACCTCTGCAGGATTTTGCCAGTCCACATAGGAATGGAAAAAGTAATTGATTTTTGTGCAATAAACAAGCAGTGCAACATTAAATTTCTAAAGAAATTATTTAAAGTTGCACTTCATTTGCCTGAAAAGATAAACAAAGAAGTGTAGGAATAGAAAAGTGTCTTACTTGTAGAATTAATAGCTCTTGGTTGTGGCTAAATGTTTTAAACAAAGCACTATAATACTTTCATTTTATTCTGATCTGTTAGAACTACAAAATCTGCCTGTTGTCCTAAGAAATGGGTCAATACTAAAAGGCAGGCATCATTCTGTGAACATTGTTTAGGCAATCAGATTTCCACATACACTGCGGAACATCCCAAATAATTTCCTGAAACTGAGCAGCTTCAAAAAGGAAAACATTCAGAGAATGGAAAGGAACGAACAGTGTTTACATCTGTACATGCGAATATATCTACATTTAGTATTTATGATTCAAGATACACACCTTGAGGCAAAATTGTCACCATTGTTATAGAAACCTACAGGTACTATCTGAAAGGCCTGGTGGGGACTTCTAGTCTATGCCCCTGCCTAAATAGGAATCAGGCCTTCCCTTTATCATTCATGAATAAGGCCTTTTAGACCTGATTTTTAAAGCATTCAGTAATGGACATCCCAGAATTATCTCCAAGAAATCTGCTTTAGAATTTATGTATCTTTAAAAACTGCAGGATTTCTTTTCCCTATTTACCTTAAATTTCCCATACTATTGCACAAACATATCGACTTAAGAAGAGTTTATTTCCTTACTTTTAACAACCTTTCACATTTTTAAAGAACACAATCATGTATTTCTGCCTTCTCTTCTAGGTAAATCTAATTTATCACAACTACTCAGTCTTTCCTTAGGGGTCATCCCCACGCTTGGGTGAGCAGAAATACTTTGATCCATTACCTAATACTAACCAGCCATACACAGGAACAAATGAATGATGTTAAGTAGAATTCAATTTCATACTGAGCTCTGCAGTTCTTAGCACAGCTTCCAAGGAGTTCTATGGAATTTTAAAACACTCCTGAGGTACTCTGTACAGGATAATTAAAATCTGAAGTATATTATTTTGAATAAAAGTATAAAATCAGTACACATTGTATTTTTTCAAAATACAGGAGACTGTGAAAACATGTTTAACAGAATGGTATATATGTATGGACTGTAACCCGTNGTTCAAGGCCAGGCTGGACGTGGCCTTGGGCAATCTGGTCTAGTGGGAGGTGTCCCTGCCTATGGCAGGGGGGTTGGAACTCGATGATCTTCAAGGTCCTTTCCAACCTAAACCATTCTATGATTCTATGATTCTATGAAAATCAGTACACATTGTATTTTTTCAAAATACAGGAGACTGTGAAAACATGTTTAACAGAATGGTATATATGTATGGACTGTAACCCGTTGCATTAATATCTATTATTATTTCCATCTTTACCTATTCCCTTGTCTCTTAAAATTGCTTTGCAAATTCAGTTGCCTGTATCATTGTTAAACAGTAAAATATGTTGGCCAAACTTCCAGCTAGAGTATGACAGAGACAGTCCATACAGGTCCCTGAAAACAATTCGATGAAGATCNGGTGGGGGGAAAAATATATACTACATTGCAAAGAGAAAAACCTTGCAGGCTGGTATGATGCAGGTCCACCAAAACTGCACAGCAGATGGTCTGCAAAATATCTACCTGAGATTGAAGCTACTGAAGCAAAGGATGATATTACTGCTTTTGGAATGACAAGGCAGTTTTTTGCCTAAGTTAAATTGCTGGATGACTCACAGCCGGGCTTACATCATATGTAACAATTTAATCACTCAGGCTTGGCTAAATTAAAAGCTACATATCATGAAGTGGCTTTAATGTGTCTTCCACTTGAATAGAAATCTAACATTAAAACAAGAAATTTATTTCAGTTTCCTAGGAAACAATGCACCTTATTAGCTAAGGTTTTAGCTAATAAAAACTACCAGCTTAATAATATATGAAAGGACAAGCCCATTATTTCCATGAGTCTTTTACTTGCACTGAAAGCATCATTAGCTTTAATCTCTAATTACTTACTTCTATCACTGAATATCCTCCCTCCTACTGTAGCAGGAGAAAAACACAGTCTGAGACTAGAGAAGAAAAAAAAAAAACCACAAAAACTTGCAGAAGATTTAAACCCCAAAATAAAGGAGCCTGGATGGGAATGGAAAACGTTAAAAGACAAACAAATTAAGTTGGTAACCATTATTGCATCTGCAGTCAGGCAGTGTTCAGTACTCACTGGCAAGTCTTGATGTTACAGACAGCGTAACCAAGATCAGTGAGTCCAGTACTTTGTGTTTTGTGAAATGATGGAAGGACTCTTTATTTAATTGTGAGCCCACTCAAACATTGTGGTTATCATGTTTGTTTTCTTTCTAGGAGAATGAGAGAGGGAGACAATCCTGCTATAAAAGTGAATTAAAAATGACTCACAGAAAATAGCCAGAATGAGAAAACAAATATAAAAAGACACAAACCAAAGGAAGACAAAGAAAATTCAAATGGTAAGCAAACAGGTGGAAGAAAAGCAACAGGAGGAAGCGTCTGCTTTTGTTATCCCTGGGATGTCCCTCACACCTTAGAACAAGCCCAGGATTATATTTATTTTAGCTTAAGAAACCTCCCATATATTTAGCAGTAAGTTTATTATGCACTTTCTAAAGTGCATAAGTTATCAGTGCTTACCATCTCAATTGCTCTAAGATACAAGCAGTACAAGTGTAGCTCTTCCTTTCATTTGCCAAAGCTTTATATTTTGAACAGTGGGTCCATACAACTGAAGTCACTTTGCAGCTTGATTTGGAAATCTTTTTTTTTTTCTTTTGGCATATGATCAAGAAGCTGAAACTACAGAGACTGATGTAAGTCTGTGGCTGAGCCACCTGTTTTCCCCTGTTTGGAGTTTTATAAAAAGGGAAAGTGTGATTTCAGAGTGACAGTGCAGAATTACACCAAGTTCCAAAATACGTCATAAATTATGATTCAAGACTGCTTGTGCTAGTATGGATGACAGGATAAGACACAAAATTCCCAAAGCAATTTGCTCAGTTTTAAATGATCTATCTTACTGCCATGGTCTTAAAAGAATAAGTTGCTGAAAATCTACACTGCATATTTCACAAGCAGAAAACAGGCATAACATAAGCTATAGTACACATGGTAGATACCAGAAGCTGGTCTGCTTAAACTTGTCACTGCTGTATGTGAGCATCTTTTAGCCCTGCATTAAGAAACATGATTGACAGTCTCATGTCTGTTCTCCAGTCTTCTTCTAGCTGAGCTGTAGACACCTTGGATTATTTGTGGTGTGAATTCTTTGTGTGTTATCCTATATTACACATGCATATACATCTTGATCAGTACTAGAAAAGTCAAGGTCAAAGTAAGATGTCTTACATTTACATTACAAGTCAGTGAGTTTTGTGGTGGTTGTTAGATCACACCACAGTTTCGATCTTACAGACACATTTACTGCACAAAAGAGAACTGACACAAAGGTATTTCTTATAATTACATTCTTCATCCTAGAGATTTTGGAGGTCATCCACTACCCTAGCCCTGACAAGCGTAATCAGATAGCTAGAGAAGCACAGACACCACTCCCAAAAGGTACCACACTGCCCTGTCTTTAGGATTAAGACAGTTTGCTAGTATTGACAGGGGTCACATCGTGCTGGTTGGGAACAGTCTCAGTGCCTGGAAACATACCACTGATTGGCAGGGGATGGAGGAGAGGGGGGAGGTACAGGGACCTCATAATCTTAAAGTAGTATCACAGACATTTTGCTGTCATGCCAGTCCACAAAATACCCTTGTTATAAGTTCACTAGTCATGAGAAAAAAGATATTTGAGAGAACTTACTATATCAAGCTCAAGAAATGCAGCACTCATCATTGCACTCATTATCTGAGAAGAAAATACCTCTTTTTTTCTCCCTTAAAAAATATATTTTTTGACTTTGCAAATGAGGCAAAGGAAGTTCCACTACTGAAAAACCGAGATGTGATTAACCTGCCATGTACAGTAGCTTTCTCACATCTTATGCATAAATTTGGGAATAAATACATTATCAGCATCATATATGAATTGATGATGACTGTTCACTTTTATTTGATGGCCATAAGGCAAACTAAAGCAAAAGTCATCAAATACAAAAAGTAAAAAGCAGAGACAAAACACAAAGAAAAGGAACACCAACTCATTGCTGTGGGTGGTATGTGACTTGGGACTTCCGTCCAAAACAAAGAGAGAGAGGGTATTTTTTTTGCCCTGTTTACACCTCTAAAAAACTTTGTTCCTTTCCAATTTTTATTGCATAGTTCTGCATAATATTACAGAAACAGAAAAAGTATAAATATATATATCGACGCACTCTTCTGGAAATAGCTCAGATCAGATAAAGCAGCAGTAAATCCAAACTGCCACCTAAAATATGAACTTTTTCAAACCTTAAGAGGTTTGGATGACAGGATTGCTAATCTGTTTTTTATTGTTGTATATTTCTAAAATTCATTTCCTTCTTAGGTCTCATTCTAAAAAATCACATGAAGACAGGCATTCTCCAAAGGTTTTGCATGTCTTTGATTCTGGACAGCCAGACAAAAATAACTTATTTCCTTGTGATCTATTAGCACATCTGATTTTAATATTTTTCCAGTTTGGTTTTAGCTTAAATTAGAAAATCAGTTTTGGTCTCATTCTGCCGTAAGTGTGGCCAATACTCTGAGATGTCCTGACTCTCTGCCCAGTGATATAATCATGCTTGTAACAACTTCCTCTCAGACAGTATTTACATATATATATGTGACGTCTCTCTGGATATAACATACAAATCCAACTCAAAAGCCATTGACATGCCACTTTTAGCTCACTTATCAGATACTAAAAAAGTAATTGTTCAGAAAAAAAGTTACGGGATTTACATTTTAACGACCATAGTCCTCCACTAGGATAAATCAGCATATCTCTAAATCAGAATTTCACTGATTTACACTGGCCAAAATCTACTCTAAATGCTTGTAAAAGGCATTCTATAGTCAAACCAGCTTGTTTTATATCAGTACTGTATTCCATCAATGAACTTTACAGTAATTTCTATTCTCCTAAGCACAGTTACAGTCATTAATATAACCACCATGACTTATGTGGATTCTTAATAAATAGAGCAGAGTCCTTAGTTAGGTGCTTTGCTCTATTTGCAAACTGCTCCTTATGTTGTCTAAGACATTCATGCCTTGTGTGACTTACGTAGGAGGTCAGATTCTAGCTTAAATTTCTCCTTCCCTGTGTTCTCTGTATTGATGGATAGTTTTCTTACTTAGATGGAAGTTGAAAAGGGAGTTTTCCTGTAAGACCCAAGTAGAAACCAGTATTAATCCATTTAAGAAAAGCCAACATAACAGAAAGAAGAGATGAAAGGAGTTGTAACAGACAGTGACAATTTATGGTATAGGCCCAACCCTTTTTCTTTCTTCCCTTTGGAAATGAGGCAATTAATAGTCACCTCAGAATATTACTTACAATTTTCTTGCTGTGGTTGTGCATAAAGACAGTGGAAGAGGAAGCTGATTCCTTTCGTACTGTCCAAAAGCAGATCAGGTGTACAACAGCAGAAAACCATTGAAGTGATTATGGACTATAACTATGTCAATTTTTGACATTTTTTAAGGAAATTATACTATACTAAAGTTTGTACAGAAAGGTCTTTTTTTGCTGATACAGTTAAAAACACTTCAGCCTGGGTAACCACAGCTGGGCATGAAGCAAGCTAAGAAAAACACGCACAACTTTAAATGTAAAAGCTTTAAAAAAAATTATAATTTTAAACTACACAATAAAATAGAACAAAGAAATAACTGTAGAACATCTTTACAGGGTTTGTCTGTCTACTTTAGTTCAGAAGCAAGATATGACACTAAAGAGAAAAAGTGTTGAAAAGGAGGGATTAAACTTAAGTGTACATGGTCTAGATTCCAGTTCTAAAAGATATGGGTTGTCTTTAGCTCACCAATCAAGTTACAACAATGAACTTTGCAGACAGGGGTAGCTCTGATATGCAAACAGTTTTTAGGGAAAAGGCACAGAATTTTTATAAGCAACGTGTGAGTTTACATGAAACTCACCAAAAGAAAAAAAACGTAACTTTCATCAATGGATAACAGGCCAGCAAATGCTGCTGTGATGATTTGGGTTGGAAAACACTAAGACAATATTCCTTTTTACAAGTAGCAGTATCTTGGTATTAAATCCACTGGCACTCTTTAGTTGATATTATTAACTACGGTATAAAGAACAAACAAGGATAGGCTTGTACATAAGCTAGGCATGTACAGTCCAGGAGGTTCCTCCAGTGCATTGATGATAACTTTTTGACTCAGGTGGTGGAAGAGCCTACAAGGAGAGGTGTACTACTGGACCTAGTACTGACAAACAAAGAGGGACTGGTGGAGGACTTTAAGGTTGGGGGCAGACTTGGCTGCAGTGATCATGAGAAAATCATGAGTTCAGGATTAAGTACAGTATGCACGAAACGACAAGTAGGATTGAAACCTTAAACTTCATGAGGGCTAACTTTGATGTCTTCAAGAAACCGCTTGGAGAAATCCCATGGGTGAGGGCTATAGAGGGTAGGGGGGCTCAAGAGAGTTGGCTGATATTTGAGCATCACTTCCTCCAAGCTCAGGATCAATGCATCCCTAAGAGCAAGAAATCAGACAAGGGAAGAAGGAAACCTGCATGACTGAGCAGAGAGCTTCTGAAAAAGCTCAGGTGGAAGAAGGAAGTTTACAGTATGTGGGACTGACCACTTGGGAAGAGTACGAGAATGCTGTCAGAGTATGCAGGCATGAAATGAGGAAAGCCAAGGCAGCCTTGGAATTAAATCTGGTGAGGGATGTCAAGGCCAATAGAAGGGTTTCTTTAAGTAAATAGGAGACAAAAGGAAAACTAGGTAAAATGTGGGCCCACTGTTGAATGAGACAGGGGCCGTGGTGACAGATGATGCAGAGAAGGCGGAGTTGCTGAATGCCTTCTTTGCTTCTGTCTTCACTGCTCAGGCCAGCCCTCGGGAGTCCCAGGTTCTATGTGTAACAGAGAAAGTCTTTCTAACAAAAAAAGCAAGACTTTCCCTTGGTTGAAGAGGAACAAGTTAGAGAACAATTAAGTAAACTGGATACCCACAAATCCATGGGGCCTGATGGGATGTACCCACGAATGCTGAGGGAGCTGGCAGAAGTCATTGCTGGGCCGCTCTCCATCATCTTTGAAAGGTCCTGGAGAACAGGTGAGGTGCCTGAGGACTGGAGGAAAGTCAATGTCACTCCAGTCTTCAAAAAGGACTAGAAGGATGACCCAGGAAACTACAGGCCAGTCAGCCTCACCTCCATCCCTGGAAAGATGATGGAACAGCTTGTTCTGGGCATCATCTCCAAGTATCTGGAAGAAAAGAAGGTTATCACAAGTAGTCAACATGGAATCACCAAGGGGAACTCATGTCTGACTAATCTGATAGCCTTCTACAATGCCATGACTGGATGGGTGGATGAGGGGAGGGCAGTGGATGTTGTCTACCTTGACTTCATCAAGGCTTTTGACACTGTCTCCCACATCATCCTCACAGGCAAGCTTAGGAAGTATGGGTTAGATGAATGGACAGTGGGGTGGATTGAACAGTGGCTGGCAGATAGAGCTCAGAGGGTTGTGGTGCAGAGTCTAGTTGGAGGTCAGTAACAAGTTGTGTTCCTCAGGGATCAGCACTGGGTCCAGTCCTGTTCAATATATTCATCAATGATCTGGATGAAGGGATAGAGTGTACCATCAGCAAGTTTGCTGGTGACACAAAATTGGGCGGGGTGGCTGACATGCCGGAAGGTTGTGCCACCATACAGCATGATCTGGACAGGCTGGAGAGTTGGGCGGAGAGGAACCTAATGAAATTCAACAAGGGCAAGTGTAGGGCACTACATCTGGGGAGGAATAACCCCATGAATCAGTACAGGTTGGGGGCTGACCTGCTGGAAGGAAGCTCTGTGGAAAGGGACCTGCGAGTCCTGGTGGACAACAGGATGACCATGAGCCAGCAATGTGCCCTTGTGGCCAAGAAAGCCAATGGCATCCTGGGGTGCATCAAGAAAAGTGTGGCCAGTAGGTCAAGGGAGGTTATCCTCCCCCTCTACTCTGCCCTGGTGAGGCTGCATCTGGAGTACTGTGTCCAGTTCTGGGTTCCCCAGTTCAAGAAGGACAAGGAACTTCTGGAGAGGGTCCAGTAAAGGGCTACTAAGATAATTAGGGGACTTGAGCATCTTTCTTATGAGGAAAGGCTGAGGGACTTGAGTCTTCGGTCTGGAGAAAAGATGACTGAGGAAGAATCTTATCAATACTTATAAATACTTATAAATACTTATAGGGAGGGTGCCAGGGGGATGGGAACAGTCTTTTTTCAGTGGTGCCCAATGATAAAACAAGAGGTAACAGGCACAAACTTGAACATAGGAAGTTCCATCTAAACATGAGGAGGGACTTCTTTACTTTGAAGGTGGCAGAGCACTGGAACAGACTGCCCAGAGAGGTTGTGGAGTCTCCCACACTGGAGACATTCAAAACCCTCCTGGATGCCATCCTGTGCAACCTGCTGTTGGTGATCCTGGTCTGGCAGGGGGTTTGGACTAGATGATCTCCAGAGGTTCCTTCCAATCCTGACCATTCTGTGATTCTGTCATTCTGTCATTTGATCATTGCAACCTGTTCTGTGTAGTTTTTATTTACATATGCAAATACAGCTTCAAAGTTGTATTAAAAATTAAACTTTTACTAGGGAATTGCCATATTATGTCCAAATCACAAGTTTATTTTTAGTTTTGCAGTATTGGTTGTCACTTCCTCAGGCATGGAGACAGGTAGAGGAGTCAAAGGAATAGGTGAAAACCTTGTTTTTACTTTAAGAATCAAGTTTATTTTAGCATTTGTACCTTCACAGAAAAACCTTAAACACTTAAAGTCAGAAGACTCAAGCAGAAAAAGACACAAAATCCTAGAAGGCATTTTATTACATCTTAGGATTTTTAAAGCAATCATGTATTTTAGCGTGGCAGAAGTATGGAGTTTTGAGTGTCTGAAATAATATTGTATATTTGATTGCTGCATGAATTGTGTCTGGGGTGATGAAATAGAAATCCAAGTAGAAGAGCAGCTATACTTTCTGTCCTCTGAAGTGACTCAAACTCTTGCTAACACAACTGAAAGTGCCATATTGAAATGAAACTTCAGAGTCAAGGATGTGCTAGAAGTCCAGACATCCATGTAACTGTTCTGTATTCCAAATGCTTCTTTTAAAGGAAAAGCAATAACCAGAATAAGCAAAAAATGGAGATCTATGTCCCAGCCAAAAGCTATTCCCTTATAATTTTAAAAGTGAAATGCTAGGTTTCGAAGTTTTGAAGACAGAAGGAAATTAACCTGCTCCAGAAGGAATTTAAAAGCACTTGTCTTTAATTTCACAATCACACACAATCTGTGCATTCAGCAAATGACAAAACTGACAAAGGATAACACAATAAAAAGGATGATTTCATTGCATTCTGGCACTTGGGTGACCTGAACACAGTCTCTAATTTAGACTTTCTACTTAACCAAAGGCAATTATCTCACAACACTCTTTGCCTCAATTTTTGCAAAAAATATGAGGCAATAACTCCAAATTTCACAGAATCTTTCTGAGGACAAAAGTAATTCACATGAAATATTCTGACACTTCAAAACTGAGGGCTGTGTACCTCGTTTGCCATTACCGTGAAAGAATGCAAAGGTCATTTTTTTTGCGAGGGGCTGAAACAGTGGCTATAGCACGTTGGCATGTCATGATGGCAGGCCATTATTTATATTAGTTTTCTAAAACAAGAAAGAAGTGACTAAAATAGGAGTCTCTAAAGTGATTCCTATGCCTTCTTCCATAAAAAAATATCTGTAACCAGTATGATCTTGATAGATCACAGCACAAGTTCTTAGAGTCAGAATCCTCTCTAAGCCTGCAACTTTGGTCCCTTTACAGTATTCCAGTAAGAGAGAACTGGTCTTACTGGAAAACTCAGAGAAGGATCATGCTACTTCCTTTTAATGCTTTGCATCAACTTGTCCAGAATATCTTGACTTAATGACTTAATATCAGTAAAGCCTTGTCTTTCTAACCTGCTAGGCAAGTGCCAAAACATACAACCTACCCTAAATCAAAATGAAATAGGTAAAAGCGACATGGTTTTAGAGTTATTTACTATTGACTTGTTTAGGTCACTTCTCCCTTGCTCTAACTCTGTATCTTCTTACAATCCAAAGATAAAATGAGCTATGCAAACTTCAAGTCTGCTCCATGTGTCAAAGAGTCTTCAGAAACAGCAGAAATCTGCCCTGTGTCTGTGTCAACCGGCATGGGATTGGAAAGACAAATGTTGTCATAACCTCCACCCACTGGAATCTGGTTGTTGGTTTAGTTAACACATCCTCTGGCTATTTGAACTGGTCACTCGAGAAGTCAACAGTAAGTCAAGTTGTCATGCATTCCTTATTAGTCATTTCCTCCCACAGCTGGATCTTCTGCATTCATGTTTACAAATCAGCTGAAATCTTGTTTGTACTTTGAGGATGAACTGAAGACATTAGAGGAGTATCTACTGCTCAACTCTGCAAACTAAGTAGACTTAGGTTCCCCCATACAAGCCAGCTTCACCAATTTGTTCTTTGCCCATTGTCTTGCAGCTGCTGAGTTGTATGGGATTTTCAGTATCTAATTTTGGGGTTGGTTTTTTTTTGGGGGTGGTGAGGGTAGGGGGAGATACGGATGACACATCCTCAATCCCTTCTATGTAAAGTACCCAGGCAGGAATCTCAGCTATTTTCAGTGAAGGAAATGCTTGAGTTATTTCATGTAGTTTTTTGCTTGACATGGTAGCACTGAGCAGTTATGGTTGTTCATAGAAAGAAAGATGTGCGTATAATGACTTTTTTTTTTGTCCTAATGCAACAGCTATTTCTGGGCAATATTTCCAGCTATCTGGGCAACTGTTGAGACTGTCAGTCAATATAACTGCTTACTTTTGCTTACTTTTACAGCAGAGAATAAAAATTCTACCTTTAGGAATTTCTTCAGCTTACTGAATGCATAACAGGCAACACATGAAAGCAGACAAAATGGACATGATAGAAAGGAGCAATCTGGAAAAGTTCTAGCCAAATCCAGCTCATTGTCAATATTATTTCTCTTGATGTACTGCATTTCTTGGCAAAATTACTCTTTCTCTTCTCTCTAAAGAGCTACCTAAAACATGCCTCCATGCTGCCATATCTGACTAGTATGTCAGTCTTTTCCACAAAGATCTTTGCTCATTAAACACAGAAGACCTCAACTACCATTTTTTTTTCCTCAGGTATTCTCACTGGACCTATCTGGTTTTTGACATCCAAAAAAAAAAATTAATTCTGTTAAGAATTACCTGGAAAGAATGTAGAATTTCCTGGAGAAAAGCAGAATACACTTGCATTAAAACAAAAGCAGAATCAAACAAAAGTGTCCCACAGGTAAATTTTAGTAATCTATTCAGAAAGACACACTGCTTAGGCATCAGCCAGAACATTTTTATAAATATATCCTTTAACCAGGACAATATTTAAAGTCATTCTTTAGAAATAACTGCTACCTAATAATCATTTTTTTGGAGAAGTGTTTTTATTCAACTTTTATTTTTTATGACATCCCATTCCCAAGACATTAGTAAACAGAATATGCAGCTCTTTGACTGTAGCTGCAGATAGAAATGCCAAGACTGACTGGTGCTAATTTGGGTACCTAGAGACTGAGGAATCCAACCATATCATCCATGAGTGGAAAGTCCAATTAACCCTCAGATTTTACAGCGCTTGCTTATATGAAAACAAATTCTGTGGTAGAAGCAAGACCAGTTCTCCAAGGCAACACCCCAGTGCTTAAGCTGTACAACAACCATTTTTTCCTACAGTTCCCCCAGTCCCATCATTCAGTCATAACAGACTTACTATTAACAGGTTCTATAATCAAGCAAATAGATGCACACTAACTCACAATGCTGCCCAACCATTATGTATCTCCAAGGTCCGGACCCACCCAACAACAAATTGAAGATAAGGTTTGTCAAATTACCATGGGGAAATTTCATTGATTGCCTCTGCTATATCATGAATATTATTACTTTATGCTAAAGCTCATCAAAAGGCTTCTTCCACAAGAGTCTAAAGTCAATTTTACAGGAGAGCCAACCAACACTTATGGGCCGCAGAGATGAAAAATCTGTCATGGAAGTTTTCTAAAATGGTGAAGAGTCTTGTCTTATGTAATGTTTAATGTATTTACTACCAGGCCTCTTTAGTCTTTTCTAACAAATAAGAGGTTTGATGCAAAATAATTCCATTGCTTGTAATTACAGAGTTGCAGCAAAATAGATGCCAGTTTCATTTGTATATATTATGAGGTGAGTGTATTTTGCAACAACATCTGTTTGCACTGTCAGAACTACAGCTTTTTTCTCAGAGTTCACCTTGCAGCAACCATTTTCTTAGTTTCAGATGAGACTTGTCTTGAACCAATCAAATATGCGTTATACAGCTATTCCTCCATCTATATGAAGACAGGTTAACTGCTTGACACTGAATGTTTTCTTGTGTGCTTGTTGCCAGTAACTAAACGTCATAGCAGAAAAATATATCTATTGGCACAAAGAAGTTTCTTACCTTGACAACAGAGGGTTACACTCACACACAGGAGACCCATTTTGTTCAAATTCACATTTGTGCTAATAATTTCAAAACAGCTGCTGCTGCTGTGCTTAAGCAGTTACCTTTCTTGCGGTCCACTGTACTCTCAGGCTCATTTCCAGTAACTAATACAAACTGAGTCATGGGATATACTTGGCCAGCAGATGGAAACAAGCAGAAGGAGGAGGGAGATATGGCTTCCAATGCTTTGTTTATGAGAACATCCTTCCTGTCCTCAATATCCGCATTCCATTAACGTATGGTTTCAATTGTGCCTTTGCGTTGTGGTTCAAGCGCTATAGTCAAAGCATAAATGCTTCAGTCAAGCACATTTCACTTAATATTTAATCAAGTAAGAAGGGATTCTATAGCAGTTTCTGTGAAAGCTCTAGCTGCTTACTAACCTGCTGCTCCTGATCATTCTCAATGGTACTGCAAAGCTTCTCCATTACTTAAGAGCTAACTCAACCTCTGATAAAATACTATGGATAATATACATGAAAAATAAGATGTACTCCCAAATGGTTGTGGTTTTGGTTATGTATCTAGTTGTTTAAAATTTACATTATTTAAACTAGCATTCTGTCAAAAAATTGTTTGAAAGAGCAAGGAATGAGAAAGCAAGCCTGAAAAAGAACTACTAATCATTAGTAAATCAAAAACCTCTATATTTGTTCCTTCATTTCCTTAGCATGTATACTGTATCCAGGTTCATGGCCTGAGAAGAGCCACATTCCTAAGAAAATATTTGGAATGTGAACTGAAATTGCAAAGGAACTGAGGAATCTATTAAGAAGATATTTGAAGACTATGAGCTATATTTTGTCTTGAATTGCTGAGAGTCAGCTACGGTAAGCTCTAGGTTAGCTAGAGTCCCATTGGGTGTGATACAAATGTAAGTACACAATTTACATGCAGACACCTATATGAACCACCTAACTGTAGATGTCACAATCTGCAAGATGAATTCCACATTAAAGGTCTGAAGACTCAACTTTATTTCACCTGGAGATATATCAAGTAGATGTCTTCTATTAAAGTCAGCAAACTGATGCCTGTAAAATCATAGTGACATTTACATAGCCTGTCAGGAATACTGGCAAAGTTTGCTGCTTATATTAATTCCCAACCTTAAGAAGGTGTTCTCTGATCAAGCAGTCTTAGATATTTCTGCAGAGGACTGCATTGTTACATGCATATATAACTCTGATTGCAAATAAGAGCTGAATCAGAACCAGAGACTGGTTCTGCTAGGTTTTTTTCTGCGGCTTGAGTTTATGACATTGGCATAGCCTGTGGGCAAAGAAATAAAATCACCTTGATCTGCAGCTCTATCTTCTTTTCTAACAATTAGACATTCTTGACTAATATGCAAAATTTCCAGTAGACAACTAATCATGATAGGTATTATAGCTAAATGAGTGATACCTGCACATTGCACTAAATCTGTAACTATGTTATCCATTAGGCTGCCAAAAAACAGCCTCTGGCAACAGATGCCATAGATTCCTCTGCGAAAAAAGGTTTGGTATGATACGAATAACATTTCTCTTATGATGATGTGAATTACTGAAGACACAGGACAACTTTTACGTTGGGAAGGGACAGTAGCACGCCACGCCACCTGTACCAGGGGTCCATCTTTAATTCGTGTTATCTTTTCTGAGGCTTCCTGTGACTTCCCCTGGATATTTTGTTTCTTGCTAAAGGGGTAGAAAACAGGATCAGACTATTGGTATTGCAGAACCAGCAGTTATAATACAGAAACTGCACTTGGATTCAGCGTTTCCATTTTCCTTGTTTACAGCAGGTGCTGTGTCTAACTTCAAACTGCTGGTGAGAATGCCTTACATGTTCGTTAAAATGCCTTCTATAGTCAATCGTTCAGGCTCATCTATTTCTCCTTCTCTAGAAATGAGTAAAACCAAGGTAAAATCATTGGCTCCAATGGAATTACTCCTGATTCACAAAGCTGACTGCTCTTCAGCACAAATTCCTCATGAATACCAGTCTAATGACTGCTGGAAAAGGGTCTGAAATATAGAAACTTCCATATTCTTATGAGCAAAATCTCAAAGTAATGTAGAATAGGCTAGAATAGAGTAGATTATTTCAGTTGGAATGGCCCTACAACAATCATCTAGTCCGACTGGCTGATCAGTTCTGGGCTGACCAAAAGTTAAAGTATGTTATTAAGGGCATCATCCAAATACCTCTTAAAAACTGACAGGCTTGAGGCATCAACCACCTCTCTAGGAAGCCTGCTCCAGTGTTTGACCACCCTCTCAGTAAAGAAATACTTCCTAATGTCCAGTCTAAATCTTCCCTGGCACTGCTTTGAACCATTCCCACACGTCTTATCACTGGATCCTAGAGAGAAGAGCTCAACACCTCCCTTCCCACATCCCCTCCTCAGGAAGCTATAGAGAGCAATGAGGTCACCCCTCAGTCTCTTTTTCTCCACACTAGACAAGCCCAAAGTGTTAGATTATTCTCATAGGACATTCCTTCCAGCCCTTTCACCAGCCTTTTTTCCCTCCTCTGGATGCATTCAAGGACCTTCACATCCTTCTTAAACTGGGTGCTGTTACAGTTTGAGAAACCCATAACAATTTATTGTCGTTTAGGCAATCCTTCTATCAGCTGATGACCACTCCCTACCTGGGAAGGGGAATTGGGAAAAAAACAAGGAAACCCGGGAGCTGAAATATAAACAGTTTTAATAGAATAAGATTAGATAATTAACATTAATAGCACTAAAGAAAAAATATTGATCCCAATACAAATACAGAATATGCAAAGATTATACTTAACCAATTCTATCAGTAGGAAACTGTGCACTCTCAGCAGCAGACAGTAAATCTTGGACACTGCAAGCTGTACAGCTTTGGGATGAAGGGAAGGCCTCAGGGGTCTGGCACTGGGGCAAGAAGTTCTCAGGATGGCATCCATCAAGGGAGAGAGCGAACTTTGCAACAAATTTTCTAATTTATATTGAATGTGACTGTCATGGTATGAAACAATCCTGTTGGCCAGCGTGGGTCAAGTGCCCAGGTCTTGCTCCTCCTCATCCCTGCACCTGGCAAGCTCAAAAACACTGAGACCTTGAAACCCACACACCATAGTTGGCTACAAAGTAAATATTTTCACAAATTCAGACACTAGAGTCTTCTAAAAGTGCAGTCTTCTCAAGTATTAGAAGATAAATTAGTCCTGTGTCGCTCAAGCCAAGACAGGGGCCCAGAATTTCACACAGTGTTCAACGTGAGGCTGCACCAATGCTGAATACAGAGGGATAATCACCTCTTTTGACCAACTGGTTGTGCTGTGTTTTATGCACCCCAGGATGCAGTTTGGCCTCTTGGCTGCCAGGTGTTGTGATTTTACCCTATCCAGCAACTAGGACCATGCACCAACTCACACAGTTCTCCCCCTTGCCCCCAAAAAGGTAGGGAGAAAGGGGAGAAAAGGAGCGGAAAGGGAAAGGAAAAGAAACTTGTGGGTTGAGATAAAGATAGTTTAATAGAACAATAAAAGAAAATGAAAATGAAAATAATGAAAATGAAAATTAAAATTAAAATTATGATGGTGATGATGATAATGACACAAGTCACTCTCACCATCCTGTGAATTGGCATCTTCCCAAGCAGTGATCGCAGATTCCCCACCCCCAGGCCAACCCCCATTTATACACTGAGCATGATGTCTATGGTATGGAATATTCCACTGGCCATTCCGTTGTTCTGTCTGTGTTCCTTAGCTTCTATGCGAAGCTGAAGAGAGTACTTGAAAAGTATAAACATTGCCTAGCAACTACTAAAACAATATGCATTATTGACAGTCATTTCACAGCAATCACTGGAAAGAAAATTAACCCTTTCCCAGCTGAAACCAGGACACCAGGGCACGCTGCTAACTCGTATTAAGCCTGCTGTCAACCAGCACTCCCAGATCCCTTTCTGCAGGGCTGCTTTGCAACCACTCCTCTCCCAGTTTATACTTGTGCCTAACATTGCAGCATCCCAGGTGTAGAATCCAGTGTTTCAACTTGTTAAATTTCATCCCATTAATCACAGCCCAATGCTCCAATCTATCTAGATCCCTCTGCAAGGCCTCCTGCTCCTCAAAAGCATCATCAGCACCTCCCAGTTTGATATCAGCACCAAGCTTGCTAATGGTGCATTCAACTCCTGCTTCCAGATCGTTGATAAATATATTGAACAGAACTGGCCCTAGAATTGAACCCTGAGGAACATCACCAACCTGATGTTGACCCATTCACTACAACACTTTGAACTCTGCCCTTCAGTCAGTGCACCGTGAACCCTCTTCTCACAGTTGGTCAACTTGTCCAGAAGGATGCTGTGAGAGACAGCATCAAAAGCCTTACTAAAATCGAGAAAAACTACATCCAACACCTTCCCTTCATCCACTAGGTGGGTGACCTTATCATAGAAGGGTATCACGTTAGTTAAATAGGGCTTTCCCTTTGTGAACCCATGTTGACTGTGCCTGATGATTGCATTATTCTTTAAATGCCTTTCAATAGTACCCAGTATCATCTTCTCCATATTTTTTCCCAGAACTAAGGTTAGACTAACAGGTCTGTAGTTCCCTGGGTCTTCCCTCATGCTCTTTTTGTAAATTGGAATAACACTGGCTAGGTTCCAATCAGCAGGGACCTCCCCAGACTCCCAAGACCTTTAGTAGATGATCGAGAGGGATCCTGCTGTAACATCCACTATCTCCTTCAGTACTCTGGGATTAATCCCATCAGACTTGTGAACATTCAGCTGATACAGCTGGTCCCTTGCAATTTCAGTGTTGACAAATGGAAAATCACTGTTCCCACATTCAGTCTTCCAACTCAGCCCAAGGCCTGTCAGTATTATTAAAGACTGAGGCAAAAACCACACTGAATGCCTTATCTTTTTGTTCATCCCTATTAGCCAGATGACCATCTTCAACAAGTATCAGTTCTGTATTTTCTTTAGACATCCTTTTGCTATTAACAAACTTTAAAAAGCTTTTCTTGTTATCTGTCACAACACTGGCCAGTTTCAACTCTAATTGAGCTTTGGCCTTTAATGTCTGCTACCTGCTCATACAGACCAATGCTCTGTAACCTTCCCGCAAAGCCTGACCTTGCTTTCAGAGATCATACAATTTCCTTTTCCTCCTGAGCTCCGCAAGAAGTTCCCTGTTCAGCCAAGGTGGTCTTCTGCCCCGATAGCTTGACTTATGACACAGTGGAATTGCCTGTTCCTGTGCTTTTAAAAGGAGGTTCTTAACAACTGACCAGCACTTGTAAACTCCTAAGCCCTCAAAAGCATATTCCCACGGTACTCCACTAAATAGCTCCCTGAATAGCTTAAAGTTTGATTTCCTGAAGTCCAGGGTAGGAACTCTGCTATCCTTTTTTCTCATTACACTTAAAATTTTAAACTCAACAATTTCCTGATCACTGTGGCCAGGACAACCACCTACCATCACGTGCCCCACGAGTCCTTATCTATTCACAAATAGCAAGTCAAGGATGGCATCTTTCCTAGTTAATTCACTGAGTACATGTGACAAGAGGTTATATCTCCTACAAACTTCAAGAATTTGAATAAACAGACATAAAAAGAGGGGAAAATATTGTGTTCTCTTTTACAAAGTTCAGTTGTTGAAGAGAATCGAGCATTCTGGAATATAGACAAAACTGCTTTAAATAAGTTTCCTGTGGGCAAAATAGCTATCATTTCCTGGAGTGGAGCCTCACTTCACGCTAATAAAAGTGACTCCAATACTATGAGAAAGAACTGGAGATTGGAAATTAAAAAACAAACATTTGACCACATTTCAATCTTGTGGTGCAGGAAGTGATGGGGAGACACAAAATTATCTGAAATCCTGCCAAAGCTTGCAGAGGATCTGTCGGTTCCTAAAGAACCTCAAAACCATCACATGGTTCTTGTAGTCACCAAACTATGGACTTCATTAATATTAACAAGGTATTCAGGGGTGGAGGGTGCTATTTCCACATTTCAGCTTCTTGGGATTATAGCAACTGACTCCTAAACAAAATGTTCCAGCAACATGCGTCACAACTAAGAATTTGTAATTGATAGGATTTATGAGGATGTATCATTTTCTATTAATTCTTAGGCTTCTTTCTACACACAGCTGAAAAATGTATCTATTCCCCTGCAGGAATTCAGACGTTGTGACTCAAATAGCGAAGACAACACAAAGGAGCTGCATTCCCAAGTTATATCTATTACTTTGAATACTGATTATTTTCATAGTGGCAGCAGCCATTACAATGACTCAAAATAGGTCTTAGTTTATATTCATAGGCAAAAGAAAAAATTACTTTCAAAAAACTCATAATATTTTTACTGGAAGAAATCTTGCTTCTGACACTGTGAAATCTCCATGACAGCACTGGAAGTGATGTAAGGGCAGGAAAATAACTATTGGAACTACTGGAGCTTCAGGTTTCTTTTCACACAGCCTATTAGTTGGAAAGAACTAATTTGAGATCATAAAGTAAAACCGTCCTCTGAATGATTTTGTAGGTTTGTAAATGATTGCTCTTTCATACCTGTAACTAAAGTCCTTATTGCTTGTAGTTCAGCAGGCTAGCTGAGAAAACCATACAGTAAGCAGGGCAAATAAAAGTGGACATGACCTTTACTCCAGTTTTCGCACTACAAGAGAATTGTGGAATGAAAGGCTGAAGCTGAACAAATAAGTTTTTTCTATTGTTCCAGAATTGCAAGTCACAAAAAAATAAAGGATATGAACACTGGGAGGCACTAGTAGAAGGAATAAGGCAAAAGCACTACTAGGAGAAAAACGCAACCGGTCACAAGAAGCTCCTGGACAACTGCATGATACCCAAGTACTCAAATGAAGTATGTTACTCTAGTACCCATAAGAGCTGGCCCAAAGAATCCAGTCAGATGTTGTGTGGATAGGGATTCACCTAAAGAAGACCATATTAATGGATCTGCAAGTAACAAAGCAAACACACCTTGTGATTATGAATCACCAAAAGGGGATGCTAATTAATTATCCCTCAAATAAGTCTTTTAGTCCTCATATTGAAAAGAGAAGCATCATACAGTTCAAAGAATACAATCAATACCATTGACCAGAAGACACAATAGCTCCATCCAGAAATTAAAAAAAAAAAAAATACAGTGAAAGAACATCATGTGTTCAAGGCAAGATTCAAACCAAAAGCTAGGAGAACCACGAAATATCACTTTATTAAAATTAATTGATCAACACCTCACTACTAATATTGAGCAATGAACAGAACAGGAACACTGGCAGTTTCCACTCAAAGCTTCATTTCTTTGCTGAGAACATGGATATTACCCATAGATATCAAGGTCACTGGTCAACGATCACTGACTTTAATAGATGGCTTTGTTAGCCATATCGTGTTCTTGTCTGCCGTATGTTAGCTTGGTGGAGATCTTACTCTTCTCTCCTTTTTCTGTCCTACCTCAGGCAATATACTAATAGACAGAGTATCTTTCAGACAGCCAGAGGAGTGCTCTGGTCACAGACTAAGCTATCCTCCATCACTTATGAAAAAACATCAACATTAACAACCAGGACGAATGGCTTGGTCAGGAAGGTACTGAACTAAGAATCCAAAATTCTGAACAGAATTCACAAATCAATATGGGAATTCTGAGGAGATTAATTAATTGTATACTGTGGTTTCTACCCTAAATAGGTGTTTATTTTTCCAAGAGGCAACCATAAAGTTTTGATTTGGAGCTTTTGTTATGCCAGTGTAAAACAGATGCATTGTGGAGTCCTCATTAGATACCCTCTTTCAATTTTGCTTAATTTTTCCAAAAAGATTATTTAACTGGTCTATATGTATAAAAAGAGCAACCTTCAAATCACATAATTGTGTTTGGACAGTCAATACTGTCTATATCCTCAAAGGCTATGAAGAACTTCCATTCAATCAATTTCCATGAGAAATTTACCTACATGCAGATGAATCTCTCAACAAAGCAGAAACCTCTATTCAAAGGTGCAGCTGAACTACTCATACAAAGTAGCATGCTCATAATTTTTGCCTTCTCAGATGCAGCCAAGAGGGTAATGTGCAATGATGTTATGATTATGGTTACTTATTATACATATCACAAATAAAAAGTCTCTGTAAAGCATATGTTGATTCTCATTTCTGGGGAAAGGAAACAAAAAGGGTCACTTTATCTGAAACCAGCAGCTGCAAGTGAAAGACAGGTGAAATCAATAAAGGTTTAGAAAAGAAAAATTCACCTCTGTAAAAAATTGTATAGTCTTACAAAGAACCATACTCATTGAAAATTACTCATTTTTTTTTCTAGGGTCTCTAGATACATAATATGTAGAGAAGTACATCTCCAGGCTTTTGTGAGAGGTCAGATTCATTTCACCTCTATTTAGATGTATAATTATTAACTTCTAAAATTATAGAGAATGAACATTTAGGCTCCTTCTCTGGTCAATGAAGAGTAATAAAATATCCATAACTATGTGCATTAACAGAGTGTGAGCTTGAGTTGCACTCAATTACTACAGTGCAATTCATATCTTTCTGAGAGAGGGTGTCCAAAAATCACCTTTTCTGGAAAAAGCCATGGTATTTCACTGACTCTAAAAGAAGTCTTGGGATGTCTAGCTGTTAGATACCCAAACTGCACAAATTAATTCCTCCCTCAATTGCCTAAATCCCACTAATACTTAACAGTCTGTTAAATAATTATATAGTTTATCTCAATTTTATTTAAACTAGGGCTCTTAAAACCTGGGGTTTATGCTACTTGCTTATTTTGTGCAAGTGCAAGATTCTCCCTACTGTGCAGTCTTCTGCAATCTTTAATCACTAATTCTCTGAGGGAAAATGGGCTCCTCTGAAAAAAGGTGATTAACCTCATTTATTTAATTTTGGACTTTTTTTTTCCTTTAACAGATGGTGACCTTCTATAACTGCCAGGAATCCTCACACACGTGTTGACCTGTAACTAGTCATTTATTCCAGGGAAAGTGTGCAATAGTTTGACTCTCCACTTTATACTGGCTGACCTACAAGGTTTTTCCTAGTGTTTCTTCTCACAGTAAACTGGACTTTTCACCATATGACAGTGACCTCAGAAGCCAACAGCATAATCTGCTACATAAACAATATGTTTTCAAGATAAACATAATGGTGGATCAAAGCCTGATGAGTGTTTCCAAAAAGCAGCATGCTAGCTTCGTATTTGTTATGCAATCATCCTCATTTTCTTGCCTCACTGATTTTTTTTCCCTTCCATATTTGTTTTAATCTGTACTTTATAGATCCATTAAAACCACCATATATTTACTCCAGCAGAGGTTAAATGTCTCAAAGATGGATTTATGAGCATGATCTCTCCTATTTCTATGTAATTACATTGCCTTCCATGTTGCAGTACTTGTCTCGAAATAACTCCTCAGTTCCCCACAATCAGAACTCCTGAGCTAGTTCAGGCTCCAGGAATTCAGCCTACGGAGGGCTCAAACTAAACAGACTCTGGCCCGATGGAAATTAGGCACTTTCCCAAAAGGTGATAATGGATAGGCACCAGATGGCTGACCGAGGACAAAATNAGAACAAAAGAAAAAAAAAAAAAAAAAAAAAAAAAGAAAAGAAAAAGAAAAAGAAAAAAAAGAGACGGGAAAATGATTGACATCAAAGGAAAATAGCAAAACCAGCAGTAGCTAGTGTGTCTGCAATGTGAATTATCACAACATAGTAGACAGCAGTTTCACACACTGAATTCAGTTAAAACTTTTGTGCCATGCTTATTAATACACACCAGTGAAGCAAATGAAGCACAAGTTATGCTTTAGCTCAGCCACAAACTGCTGGGCACCATACAGGCATAAGCAGGAAATCTGAAAGGCTTTGTGAAGTGCAAGAGGTCAGGCAGACAGGCCATTCCTTTGCAGCCTGAAATCCTGGAGCCTGTGAGTCCCAACCCGCCCCTCAGAATCAGCTCTAATAAGCACTTTCCTGTAGACCCTCATCTGGATTGTCCATCCATTTCATCTGCTTAAGAAAGATCTTTCAGCCCCATAATACAGAGTTAATGTTTGAAGTTTCATACAATGTCATCTTGACTCAATGAAATAAACTTTTATTACCTTCACAGACTCCAAGGATCTTCCACTCTCTTGTTGGCAAGGTACCTTGAACATCAAAATGAGCAGCTCCAAGAACTATGGAGGCACCGAGGTTCTGTTTCCAGGCTGCACAGGCTCCCATAAAGGCAGAAAGTCTTTTTTCCCTCCAGGGCATGCAGCATTACCCTTCCTTCACCAGACACTCTGAGGATGGAAGTCCTACACCAGATTATGCCAGGGTAGGCATTCCTTACAGGTCCTGCTTGTCCTTCATGCTGTGCCAGGCAGCTGGCTTCCCTTCCTGAAAAGGCTGCAGACTCCAGGGGAATCAGAGCACATGGGAGGTCAGGGAAGCAGTGGGAGAGCCCAAAATCCTATGGATGGCCCTTTCTCCGTGCTCCCTGAAACCAGCCTTCCCAGGGAGAAGTGGGGCTGCCACTGCAAACCTGAATTCAGCACCCGCAGGGCGGCGAAACACAGTACTGTCCATACGGGCAGCCTTGGCCTCGGCCACTGTCTCTGTGAGGCTCTCCCTCGTCTGGAGTCTCCAAATGCTACAAGAGACTTAGCCAAAGACAGAGGGGCAGGACAGTCACTGTTTCCACAGGAATAGAAATGCAAGGGCAGGGTGCTGCCTGGCAGATGGAACAAGCCAGAAATGGAGGCGAAGGACAGGAGGATGCAGGAGCTCTGGACCCATGCTGTGGGGACAGGTTCATGTCTCACCAGTGGTGCGTAGCCCAGTGCACAGCTGAGAAGAGAAGCAGCAAACATCTTGGTGGCCATGCCCTGGTGGCCCTGTCCTTGTGGCAGCAGCTCCAGGCCTCCTGGAACCTTCCAGAAGGAGAGGCCATGTCAGAGCCACTGGGCGGCCTGGCCAGGCAACACCTGTGGCGCCTTGGGAGAACAGGGAGGGCCGTGCCGTGGGGAGGCCAGCGAGGAGCCAGGAGACAGCACAAAGCCAACACTTAGCAGAGAAGGGCCTTTCCCAGAGGCAGCTACTGTCACCTGGGAAGCCACTGCAGATGTCTGAACAGGGAACAAGATGGCGACAAGCCGTCCTTCCCTCTTCTCCTCACCACGCAGCCGCAGCACCTGTGGGGAAGCGTTGTCCCGTTTCCCCCCAGCACAGCTGTGATTTTTAAAAGTTTGCTGTTCTGCATTTTTTAAATTGCATGGGTTTAGTTTAAAAAACAGCTTTGGAGCTTAAAAGGCCCCGTTGGTGTTTGCTCACTTTCAGGGAAACGTGACATGAGCTACCTCAGAGCTCTGCTTGACTGGGATTTCATCGGCAGAGAGAGGAGGAATTAAGTGGGGCCAAGGCAATACCACTATTGCAATAAAACAGATTGCTGGGAATATTACCCTTAGATTTACTCTGAAATACCCTGCCTATATCATTAAGAAAAGGCATAAAAAACAGGAGGTAAGCTCACTCCCAGTGCAACCACAGGTAAATCTACTGCATTCTGGGTCATCTTTGCAAAGGCAAATTACCTCCTTTCCCACTTCAAATGTTCAAGAAAGTAAGCAGAACATCTGCAGAGTTGGGGGAATTCATTATCCCAAAAAATAACTGACTTGATCACACTTAAATACTCTGAATTAGGTATACAACTGCAGATCCTGTGCTGATTTGAAAATCAAGTTCTTCAAGTGACTGGAAGATCAAGACAAGGTCGCTGCATATTTCACAGACGATCTTCCTACTTCCATTCAGATTAAAGAATTTTAGTTGTGTTAGTGGATTTTTAAAAGGAAAGGCAAATTAGTAAAGTATTCCTTCTGCCATTATAAGTGGTTTTTAAATTTTCAGCTTTGAAGCTGTATTTTCTGTGTACATTGGTTACCTCCTTAAATAAAGGAAATAGTAAGATTTCAAGACAAAGCTACCCTAAAAAATCATATGTATAACAGGCTGTTAATTTAAATCAGTCAGTTTAAAATCTAGATATCATTATACCTGAGAATTGAAAGGTGCCAAAATACAGAATTTCCACAGCTGTAAACAGTAAATACCTGAAATTGGGGAGATTAAGAATGCACGAAACTTCCAGTAAAGTGTGTTTTGCATTAATGTACACAAATCAAATGTTTTGTGAACGATTTAAGTAAGTGAATGAAACGTCAGGAATGAACCAATATAATCCAGTAAAGTAAAGCATGCATACCCTGAGGCAGAAGTGTTTTCAGTTTTCTTGTCATAGCACAGCATTTTGTTCTGTGTTTGTGGAATGAGGTTGGGGACGCTTGAAACAAGGAGCTGAGCAAAATTCTAGAAGGTCTTTGCAGATATTTCTGGTGCTAAAGTGCACCTCTCCTCTCTGTTTAGGGTCACAAACCATACGCCAAAGTGCCTTGAAAAAATTTTACCTTCCCTCATACAGGTTTCCACTTTCCTCTCTGTTCTAACCATCAAAATATTCCCCTGCCTTTTCCTGTATGCAAATATAATGCAGATTGCAGACAATGTATACTTCTAGCATTGCTTGTTTATTTTTTACTGCCACACTCAAAATCCATTTTCTTTTGTAACCACGCTTTTCTTTACTCTCTTTTTCCCTACCTCTGAGCTAAAGAATTTAGCAACTGGGGGCTCTAGTGTTCTAGGGCTGGGAGTTATCCATAGGTCCAGTCTTGTCCTTCCCAAACAGGTAGTCCAGTGAGAATCCAAACACCCTGAAGATTTTTTTAACCCATTACAAGATCAGACTTCATTAAACAGAGAAAAAATGTGGCTCTAAACAACCTGCCACCCACTGACTGAACTTTGCAGCATTCAGGCATTTGCTACAAAATGCTATCTTCAGAAGAACTGCTTTTAATTAAATCTTTATTTCCTATCTTTGTCTTTTGGATTACATACCCATGTATTCATTCTTTTCACAAATCAACTCTGTGTTTCATTTCAGGTTCATACGTTGTCTATTACTCTAATTACCAGTAGTAAAATAAGCAGCTTGAGTTATGTCTTTTTGAGGGAGTTTAAAGTCCCTGTGCATTATAGCATCCTTAGAAGTAGAAAAAGGCTTGCTTGGGATGATCACATCTGCACTAAAAGCTTGCACTTCGGATGCTGTGCCTTAGTGCTAAATAATCCCCCATTTAATTAGAGAAGCAAAACCTGGTGCTTTCCATTAGTTTTCCTTGTAATTTCTTTCTGTTGTTCTGAGAGTATATATCAGTAAACAGCAGTTGTATAAAGAACAAGCCCTCAAATGTATTTGTGCATACTTTAATTTCATTAAAACAAATGTGAAGTGTACTTCATTAGTAGACCATAGTGAGGAGGAGTAAATCATAATACTCTCTGTAGGTTTATGTGGTGATTTTTTTTTTTTAAAGGAACAAACATGTTTCTCTTATGCTTTACCTTTCCCAGGTCACACAATTTATCCATGACATTTTCATCCCTGCCACTGTACCGTCCCCTCCTGTCTTATGGGCCGATAAGTGACTGCAAGCCTGGAAAAAATTTTTCAACATTACTGGGAGTCAGGACAGGACCCCATGTGAATATTTTTGCAGGATTGCTTTGAGCTGTACTACCCAGCACTGGGCTCACCAGAAGGTAACCCCTGGTGTATGGTGCATGCTTTGCTAGTGAGTATACAGCACTTTCCATGACTTCATGGTGCTTTTCACACTTCAGTGTGATTCTGCTGAAAGACTGTTATCTTTGATCTCTCACAGCTCTGTCTTTCCATGGTATGTATTTTTAGATGTAGTGGAAGTAAGCCATTGACATTTTTCTCCTTTTTTTGAAGAGGACTTCTCACATGTTTACTCTCCTCCATCTCTGTGAGCTTTAGTGTGGTGTTTCGTCTCCACTGAGAGGAACATGCTGTTCACGTGCACTCTCTCCTGCCCATGTTTGTGTTGCCTGGAAAAGACCAATTTTCCTTAACTGCATCATGCCACACACTATAAATCACATTTGTGTCCCATTTAAAATATAAACCACAACAGACACAGAAGAACAAAAGGAACCACACGCCCAGCTTTTTTGACAAAACTCCCACACATTGATAATTAGAAGCACATAAAACCATACACAGGCTAGGAGAGCTCAAGCGGCTGCCATGCCTCATGCTGTCTGTCTCAACCTCCTCCACTTTCAATTCTGCCACAAAATTGCCTGGAACAGTAAAAAGGGCAGGAGAAGATTAACATAAACAATCTGTGAAACAATGGAGATTAAAATAATAATAAAGATTGCCTGACAAGTGTGTTTTCATGAGACTCTGGGAAATCTTTGCTTTAATTAATTATCTGCACTTGTCCAAGGGATATCTGAAGCACTTAAACTCTAAAAGGAGAACAATGCATTTTAAAAGCCATCTCTAACACAAATAATTGTTGAAAACCTTTTAAGTAACTTACTGCATAGGAAATGTGGATAGGGGATTCTGGCCGCGTGTTTGTTTTATATTTTGCAATCAGACTTACTGGCTCTACAGACTTGAACTATCATCCTGAAAACTCACATGTGTAAGTATTCCCACTAGACTGAACAGAACTATTCAAAGGACTGGATTGTCCAGTTTGTTATATATACTGCCAAAAGTAATGAATGGTGCTCATTACATTTGCTAATATTGTTGCTGCTGTTGCAAGGCTCCATACATTTCTCCTTAAACTATGTAAGGTACAGTGAATCCTCATGCCTCATACTCTTCATTGCCCTATTAATGGTTCAAACACCTAAGAAGGAACTGGACATATTTACAAAGTGTTGAAAGAGAAATAATGGTTTGAAGGGCTTAAGGACTTTACCCAAGGATGTCTAACAGATCAAAGGCAAAGCTCAGTAAGAAAACTAGGGCTCTTGGTTCCCCACACAACATCACATACTAGATGGCAATCCCTACTTCGCAGTAGGATTTTCTCCAGCTTGCAGAATCAGGCCCCTATTTTAGGCACGTTACAGCAAGGGTAATACATGGGTATGAGGTGAAGAAGAAACTCACTGATCTCAGCAATGTGATGATTAATATTTATTTTAGTCTAAAAAATTATCAGCTAGGAGCAGTCTCATTTCTCAACTTAGATAATTTTAGCACCAATTTTTTCACATTAAAATATATTTGTCTTCCATTAATTTCACCCTCTAATTCAGGTAAATAAGAATTGGTAGGACATAACCATCCTTAAAATGAAAGACAGCCTTTTGAAAAAGCCAGTTCTTTATATTCTTTCTCTTATTTTTGGATCTGCTGTTAAGTATCTCCTGTACAGATATTTGCTATTAATCCTCTGTGCCAGTCTGTTACAGGTATTTTACCCAAAGCAAGGGAGGTGCACTTGTGGAACTCACAAAAAGTCACCAGCCCCACACCTCCAGATCATCCTGCCACATATCCTGTCACACTTGCTCACTTTGAGCAGTGCCAGCCATTGTAAACTCTAATTTCCCCAGGACTACACCTTCAGTACCTACTGAATGCAAGTGAATTACTCTGAATCTACTTATTGTAAGAGTAATTACTTCCAGGACAAATTTACTCCTCTTGTATGTCTAGTCAGAAGCAATCAACAAGAACAATTATTTAGTTTAAGAGCCTAAATTAGTTCCTAGGTTCGAGTGGATTGACAGCAAGATGAAAGTTAGTTAGCTCTATTTGTTATAATTTTAAATGCTAGTGAAAAAGATCTCCTCATCTTGAGGTAATTAATTGCCTTTTGGACATCCAAGCTGTTTATGATTGCAAGCCTGAAAGGGTTTGTTATGTCCCAAGAAAACAAACCAGCCTTATAAAACCCTGGAACATCCTACCAAGAAGCCATCAGGAAATTCAAACAGTTCTTTGTCCAGAAATCAAACAACTAAAAGCAGAAGAAAAAAAAAAAAAAGAGAGAGAAGAAAAAAACCTTTGAACATGGAGTTCTAGGAAAGAAGAGTCTTGAAATATCTATTATTAAATAAAAAGGAAGAAGAAATCAAACTTCCATGAACTGTATGCTGATTTTCTTGGGTACTTTGAATCATAGAATGGTTTAGGTTGGAAAGGACCTTGAAGATCATCGAGTTCCAACCCCCCTGCCATAGGCAGGGACACCTCCCACTAGACCAGGTTGCCCAAGGCCACGTCCAGCCTGGCCTTGAACACCTCCAGGGATGGGGACTCAACAACCTCTCTGGGCAACCTCTTCCAGTGCCTCACCACCCTCAAAGTGAAAAACTTCCTAATGTTCAATCTAAACCTGCCCTCTTCCAGTTTGAAGCCATTCCCCCTTGTCCTGTCACTACATGCCCTAGTAAAAAGTCCTTCCCCAGCTCTCCTGTAGGCCCCCTTTAGGTACTGGAAGGCTGCAATAAGATCTCCCTGGAGCCTTCTCTTCTCCAGGCTGAACAGACCCAACTCCTTCAGCCTCTCCTCATAGGAGAGGTGCTCCCGCCCTCGGATCATCCTCGTGGCCCTCCTCTGGACATGCTCCCGCAGGTCCATGTCCTTCTTATGTTGGGGACTCCAGAGCTGGACGCAGTACTCCAGGTGGGGTCTCACGAGAGTGGAGTAGAGGGGCAGAATCACCTCCCTCGCCCCGCTGGCCACACTTCTTTTGATGCAGCCCAGGATGCGGTTGGCCTTCTGGGCTGCGATCGCACATTGCTGGCTCATGTTGAGCTTCTCGTCGATCAGCACACCCAGGTCCTTCTCCTCAGTGCTGCTCTCCAGCCATTCCCCGCCCAACCTGTAATTGTGCTTTGGTTAATCTCCATCCTCTACCCCAAAAAAAAAAAAAAAAAAAGAAGATTAATCTAAAATAGGTGACATATTTCAATTTATGCATTTATTGTACAGTCTGAATTAACGATGCATTAACATTTGGGGGGGTAACTGAAAATACACGTATATATCTTTGGCTTGCTGAAAAGCGTAATCTATTTTGTATGATTTGAAATTATTTTTTCTCTTCAGCTGTCTAAAAACCAAACAATGATTTACGCGTTAGCTCCACTACAACTGAAGTCTTCATGAATTCTGCCACTTACTTTGTTTTATTCTCCAGCTATTACCTCCTATTCCTCCGTCTTTACTTCCAACTGTTAGCAAAGCTGAAGGATATAAAGACACATAGTTCTGTTTTACCTCAAACCAGGACATTACGTTATATAGATTGTTACTCAACAGTTTAAACATTTTTAAAGTATAAATAAGATATTCATTTTCTCTGATTTTTTCATCTTATTTCCAACAAGAGTATCTGTGTTTTAAATTTTCAAATTACATGTTATCTGATACAGTCAGTCTAAAAATTGTTCAGAAGACAATGATAGTATATTAAAATCATTCTATAACTTTCCAATTAAGCTTATATAAAACTGAGACAGGATATTTTCTCTTATGCTTTTTAAAGAATTCTTTTGGGACTAGAAAGAATTTTTTAACAAGAAAAGAAAAAGTGGGAAAAAAATTCTTCTGGTTTTTATCTGGAAGAGGGGATGAGAGCTGTGACTTAACACTTTAGGATTTTCATAGTGGTCTTTGTAATTGCAGCAACTGAGCACAGTACCAAAAACTATTTTCAACCAATTTTTTATGAATTTTAAGAAAGTACATCAGACATATCTATGCCTTATTCTATCATGCCACTCCTGTACTACATGTTACATGTCTCCTCCTCTATGCTAATTTGATTCATTTTCAATACTGAGTTTTCACACTGTTGTTGCTTGCTGTTTTTATTTCACCCTTCTTATGTATTTAACTGTAAGCTTATTAACACAAAGATCTTATTCTTTCTCCAGTTTATTTTTGCAATATAAAAGAATTATAATTATAATTATAATTAGTCTAGTAAGTAGATATATGTGCTTTCTACCCTGACTTCTCACAATGCTTTGTTATTTCTTGCACATTGTAAGGTGGCACCCAGGAAAGAATCTGAGTGACAAATCTAAGCTGCTTCATATAAGCCATTCACAAAGTACAGCAGTGCTTGCGTATTTTGTTCTACTTTTTTCTTAATAATTTCCTGTAGTTAAGTAGATGCTGGTGAAGGTAGCTGACTTCAAAACCACTGCAAATGACACAAGTTTTCTCAGTTTCTCAAAGAAATATTTTCACTTGCAACTGGAAAAAAAATTCCTCCCCAAATCACTAAAATTCTTGCATATTCTCAACTGAGAAAATCATAAATGGTTCTTTCTGTGGGGGCTTAATTACACCTCATATTTGGGGTTTTCCCATATGGAAAAGAGAAAACTTAAAATAGTCTTTCAGTATTTCCTCATCTCTCAGTAATTCCTATTCATAAAACTTTACGTGAATTATTTTTTTCATGGCATTTCTTCCTAAATGGCAAACTGAACTGGGTCTTTCCATGGTTTGCTTAACACAGGATAAGACTTGAAGTCCTAGCCCAAGAAATGGTGACTTAGAGGTTCCCCATTATGAGGTCAGTCAATGGTTTATGGAAAGAGAATTGAAAGAACATATGAATTACCTGTACAGCAGACACTTTTACCCACTAAAATTATTCACCAAAGGCACACGTGCACATGAAATTACACAAAGTTGCTACATTCAACCTAGAATCTTGTTTGAAATAATGATGTTATGTTGATTATTTTTTTTTAATAACTTTCCGTTTAAATTTAATAGGAAGCTGAGCTGGAATATTTGGAATGGTAGTTTTTTATAATTATTTTTGGGACAGAAGAAAGAGGAAGATTTTGCACTTTTTCTTTTAAAATGATGGGAAAGGGGGGAATTAAAAAGCCTAAGGAAGTGGAGGTTATATACACTTAAAAACCAGAACCACTCATGTTGTTTGGCTTAAGTCCAGGAAGAAAAATCTAGTGAGACATCTTGAAGCCTTTAAAATCATAATTTTTGACTCTGAGGAATTCGTTTATTATCCATGCTAAAAAAAAAATAAAATAAAATAAAATAAAAAGCGGCATAGGTCCTTTTTCTCCATACATTTTCAGATCACAGTAAAGATGGTATTATACATACTGTAGATGTTATTTTTAGGTCAAGTTCCTGGTACTGTATTCTAGGTGCTTTATGTGTGGGTCACAGAGAGTTCAGTAATAGATGCACACTGTTGCTCTGCTGCATGGATAGAATGTGTCTTTCCCAATGCCTTTTACTCACAGAAACAGCACTTGAACTTTATAAGAGGTTTTAAAGGGTTGTTGGGGCTTTGTGTTTTGTTTTTGGTTGTTTGTTGTTTTTGTTTTGTTTTTTTTTTAATTTGTAACACTCCCGTTTTTGGGGAAGGTTTTTGTTATTCCTGTTATGTTTGCTTGCTTTTGTAAGCTGAGAAGCCATGTTGGCTAGGAATTAATTAGCAAAGCTTCCCAACTCAAAAGTAATTGACCTTTGGAAACTAAGTTAAAAATGCTGGTCCAGCAGAGAACCCATACATCAGGACTGTTTCAGTTTAAGTGTTTCTCACCCTTCACAAGCACAAAGACCACATGAGGCGATGGAAAGCCTCTGCACATGTTTCAAAACCCTTCCAAATTATTCAGCTGAAAACTTGGTAATTACACGTAACTATTTTTGGCCATTTAAGCAGAGGCCTCACGCAAACAGTCAGAATTTCATTGTTACTCAGCGTCGATGATTACCAATGACACATCCTCTTCACCAGAATTTTCCTTCTTCTCTGTACTTTCTATTATACTCTTTGGCAAGGTAAAGTGTCTGTCTCAAATTGTCTCTTAATCAAAGCTGCTGTAAGCACAACAGAGAAATCAGCATGACTACCTGGCGTGGCTGCTGCTCCCTCAGCCCAAATATGCACCTTGGAGCTGCCTCCTCCTGCCTGCCTATGTTATCTGTGAGTTTTGTTCATCAGTGTTCGAAGCAGATTGATTAGAGCTCTTCAGATGATGGACGGATGAGGAAAAGCATTACAAACTGCTCCATTTCAAGTGCCATGTCTTTTGAAAGCAGCCCAATCGTTCCATCCAGGCAGGATTAAGAGCCAATCACAAGTAAGCCAAGCAAATGGTAGCCAAAGCATAAATCATCATTACATGCTGGCAGCTGGCTGCAACTACATGACAACTATTCACAAACAGGATGCTTGGTGCCCTTTTATGTGGATCTTGTGTTCTTTGCACATGTTTGTTCCACATGAATTGTTCCCTTGGAAATACAGGGAGAGAAATAAGGTGCTGAGAGAATAATAAAATACCTCATTGTCTCCTGCTGCCTTTTATTCTTTGACAAAAGAACCTTTTATTCATGGACAAAATAAGATTTGCAGAACCGATACAAAGAGAGACAGGCAAAATCTGCAATGTTTCCTTTAGACATGATATGCAAAGCATATATGTTCTTGAGCCTTTGCCACCCACATAAACTGACTTACGAAATTATACAAACTGCAGTCCATTCCCCAAGGTTTCCATCCAGCCACAGCATTAGTACCTCTTCACCATTACCTGGAACTCTCTAGCTACGTGGTATTTCTGCTCCACGCTATGGTGTCCTTAGTCAGAGAAACATTAAAATTATCAGCAAGAACACGGGGTTCCTTTCTTCTTGGAGTCATCCCAGCAGTGTTACTACATGCATGAAGATCATCTCCCATATACCTGGTCTAGTGGGAGGTGTCCCTGCCCATGGCAGGGGGGTTCGAACTACATGATCTTCAAGGTCCTTTCCAACCTAAACCATTCTATGATTCTATGATTCCGAAAGAAGATTTTATGTTTAAATGACACCATTTTTAAAGGTCACGGTTTGGCATTCAAAATGATTTAACGGCTTGGGTGGCTGGGTGTTTTTTCTATATTTCTTTTACTGACTTTTCCCTACTTCTTATTGTTTTTCATAAAGAAGTCAAGGATACATATATATCAGTCACATAAATACATAAAATTGTACAGTTACACCAAGAAGAAAAAATAAAAGGAAACCCCACTAACTTGCAGAATACATATTTTCCCCTCATAATCAAAACCAAGCTTTGCGGCATGATTCCATGCCAAATGTTATTCTTTATGGTATTATCTCAGTTTGTCAAATACAAAAACCCAATATCCATAATAAATACCTGTAATAAATGGTATTAGAACAATCTTAAAAATCAACAGAACAGCCAAGTAACACATGCTTTTCCCTACCTGTACATTGAAATATATTTGCACCTCCTAGCATGGGAAATACTTCTGAAAAGCATAATCATTATAAACTGTTTCAAAGCAATCCCAACATCTGCCAGTCAGTTGTTCTGCCATTCAGACTTAGAGGTCAATACTTTATCTGTAATAGTTGTAAATACCAGATGTAAATATCAAAGAAAGGTGTAAGAACTTCAGCATAGGCAGGTGTGGGATAATCATCTGTCATGTTAACCTTCATCTTGAATCCTAATTTTTGACAATGGTTCATGCATCAAAACATGACACTGAGTCCTTTCAAAATACATTAGCTTTAGCAGGTGTAAGTCTGAAGTTCTTAAACCTCATGTAAATGTCCAGGACTTTTCCAGACCTTACTGAGTACTTCAGCTCATTGACTTTCTCTGGAAAAGTGCTGCATGGGTGTTTTGGTAGACTTCCTGCTTAATGCTGAAGTCTGGGAGGGCTTACTAGAGTGTTTTACTGTGCTGAGTTTTTGTGTATAATCCTCTTTTAGCTAGACCAAGAAATATTTACAGAAATCCCAGATTTTTCACTTCACAAATCTTACATCCAGCACTAACATAATTATGGATTACTTCATGTAAACAATAAATTCCCTACAAATAGCCTTAGTCATTTAATACGGCACTGGCACATTAATCCACTGACTTCTTCCTGCCCAATATTTTGTTTTATCCATATATTACATCTAACAGACCAATTTAAATACCTGAATGCTGGATTCACTAATATATATTGTCAGAATTGTCAGTAGCTTCATATCTGATAATATTAAGTAGTATGAGAGTTGATAATTATTCTAGAGCTGCAACCTATTAAAAATAACAGAAAGCTAAACCAGAGAAGGGTGCTTTCTATTAAATTCCCAGCAGGAGTGAAAAGTCTATGAATTCAATTAAGTGACCTCATAATTTCTGCTTGAAACCAAGGCCTTATTGGTCTACACACATATTGTGTCCTGAGATAGCTTTTCAGATGAATGGGATTATTTTAAGCAAAAACTGTATTGATATCCTGCTAATAGGGATCCTTTTATTTCAGTAAGCTTATTTGCCTTCCTACAGGGCATAAATCAATTATAACACTTTTGTATCTGCATAATTGAACCCACAGTAGTAACTTTGATGTCACTACAGAAGTGTCAGTAGGACAAAGTAACTTAAAATAAGCAGCTGGGAAAGGCTGGCAGAGGGTCACATAAGCTTCATAAAATTCTTCAGGAAAAGATGGTGTCTACTGGCTTAGTCCTTAGCCCACAAGACCTTGTGAGTGTGTCTAAAAGCCACTGTAGTCAAAAGGCTTTAAAACACATGCTAACTATTAGAATACACTTAAACAGCATTTCAGAATAACAAAGTTTTCCTGAATCAGGGACGTAGACAGTCTCAGAACTTCTCTCTGCGACCCAGCATCTCGTGTGGGTTGCTGTAAGTGTTGCCCTGAGGAACTGGAACTGGATATTCCACATGATGATTCAAGAGTCAACATTTTTCCAATTTGTGATGGTCCTTTATATTTCCAAGAATGGGTGGTCCCAGTTGGCTTTGCCCCAGTGTTAAATAAGGTAAAGGTGCGTTGAACAGCAAGACTCAGGAAGACGTTACTATTATACTTAATTGTATGGCTTGTAAAAGTAGTTTTCTTGCCAGCAGCAGCAACAGTAGTAAGTAACTGGAATTGTTTTATTTCAGAGACTAATGGCAAATGCAAATAAAGGCTGCTTTGCTTAGCAAACAACAGTCCTGGGAGTTAACAGAAAACAGAATAACTGGTAGCTCACCCTCTAAGTAACAAATCCGGTTTAGCAACAACCCACATATATGTCTCAGAGGAATCTTTCTGCTACATATTTCTCCCTAGCTCAGTTACTACCTACAGGGATACTACCTTATGTCTGCTATTCAGAACTGCTCCAGCAGCTTAGAAAAAAAAAATGTACATTACAGAAAAGGACTAAGTTAGCAGCTGTACTGAATCTGAGCAAAATTGTTTCCTTCAACCATAAGTGCACCATTTTATAACAAGAACAGCTTTAATCACAGCCCTTCATGCACCATCGAATAAGCAGTAAGGCTTAGCTGCTGATGCGCTTTTTCTGTGGCTGATGATCAGTCCAAGAAACTATTGCAAAATAGGTTTTAAAGTAAGTCTTGAAGCCTCCTTCAATCCAAGACCCTCACTTTTGTGCACAGGAATGGGAAAATCAGCTATAGGAGGTGGAAAAATTGAAGTTATGACAGGAAACTATGGAAAAAGGTATTCTTTTTTTTCAAGGTGGAAAAAAAAACGCTATTAGAAGGAGTCCACTCCCCTGTAGAGTTTTAATATGACACCATTATTTGGAAGTAATGTGAAGGTTTTTCATTTATTGATGTCTACTCTCCTTCCTACTGGCACAAGCTTTTGTGATGCTTTCACTCTAAAATAAAATTAATTTATTTTCTGTAAGATTCCTGTCATAAGATTGTAGTAAACAAATATTTCCATCTGTTTTGGGAGAGAAATGATTAAAGGTTTGCCAACAATGGAAGTGAGTATGGATACAACCCAACCCAAAACCAACCCAGCCCAGTCCCCAGACTTAATAGCAATAATCAGAGGGGCAATGAACAGAAAAAAGATGACAGAACACAAACTAAAACCCTAGATATAAGTGATCCAGAACTGAGGAACAGATGAGCTAAAATATCATTCCAAACTTAGTGACTTGATCTCATCCCATCATGGACTGAAACTAGGTCCATGACTACACTGCCTTGCTAAGTGGGAACAGAGCTGTGCCACAGCCCTGTGTCTGGTTTGAGAATAACAGGATTCATTGTTGCAGTCTCGATAACTTAAATATTAAATGCAGATTGAGCTAGTAAATTCAGTGTCTGAGTTTTGAGCAATATGGGAGGTATATGAATCCAACACTGAATCAGGCCTCAGGCTCTCTTGCTATTAAGCCAAAGCTGTACGTCTGCCTAGTACGCCTCTCCAAATTCTGTACATAATGGTTCTCTCTCCTCCACATACTGCTTTTTCTGAAAACCTCATGCTGCCCCCCCGCCCCAGCATCTGATTCTTTTCTTCTTCTTCTTCATCCTTGGATTGTTTTTTATTTTTCTCTTATTGTTTTGTTGTGGGTTTTCTTCCCCTGTTCTGCACTTTGATTTGCACTTTTCTTTACAGTCCCTTTATTGCTCATTCTTTTTTTCTCTTTACCAATTTATTCTTCTTTTACATTGATTGACTGACCATAACTGTGTCGGAAATGACCGGAAATATTCAGCAATCTAGCAAATGGCATAAAACGAGTGAGTCCTTATCATCATGAAGGATCCCTGCTTTTCCTTTTATATTTGTGGCAAAACAGGTGGTCAGCATCTTTAGGAATCAGCAAGAGATTTCTTCTCTCTATATCCTGGAATCCACTGACCTCACAAAGCATGCTAATAATGATATCAAGAATGGAAAGGCAAACAAACAAACAATTCTGGGTGAAACCTTAAGCAAAGAAAGTAGATTCTACACCTTGGATACTGAAGCTCAGCTTATGAATACAGGCATTTATGGACTGAAGGACCATACATCAAAGGCATTAGAAATAAGAAATGGGAATTTTTTATTATCTCTTTTACAAATCCAGATCTAACGGTGGAAACAGCAAGACCTTTTAATTAGATGTTTAGGAGTATATTCCAGAAAAAGACATTGACAATTACCTTATTCTCATTATCCAGAAGTTGTTTTCCAGAAAATTCTGTGCTGTGTTACAGAAAAAAAAAAGAATTTTCCAGACTTTTCATCTGAAGTCTTTACTCTTTAATGCAATGCTCAGGTATGGGTCTACATTGAAAAGGAAACCCATATGATATTTCATTTTCTCACACTGATTTTTGCATAAATTACCAATTTTCTAATACAATGAATCTGGAATTTTAAACATCCCGAGCCATTCACTAGCTTTTCTTCCAAAATTTACTCCTGGAGTCAATGAGAAAAACAACATCTCATTATTTTTTCTTGTCCTTAACTCTAAAAATGCTCTGTGATGTTTTGTTTTCTATAGCATGCGCTCACACATTTCCCTGCTTATTTAGGCCTCCAGTAGAGTTTAGGTATTAGCTTTAGCGTTGTTAGTGTATTTTCTAAGCCCAGTAAAGTAAGATGTATTCTCAATGGCGGTAGATGAATGTGGGTCATGCAGGTACACTGCACAGGTAGACCTATAGCAAAGCTTGCAAGGGTGGAAGTGAGATGAGCAGGCTCCAGCAGACCTACTCCAATGACTCAAGATACTTACTCCGAGGCATTACCTTCTACTCACACCTCAAGACAAGTCTATCAGGCACCTGGGTTTCCCTATCGGCCTCAGGGTCTCCCAGACTCTCCAGTGCTGCAAGGTGCAGTCATACCACAACAGGCTCCTGTGTCTCAGCTCCATTCTAGCATGCCTCTCACAACAGGACTTCCAAAAGGATTATCATAGCCATCTTTACAGTAAAACGCCACAGTGCCTGCACGATGGGAATTAAGTCTTTCAAGGGTTTCTTTAAAGCAGCTAGATCACTAGTCAGATTCTAAGCCACTGCTTTCTGCAAAATATCTAAAGCATTAAATCATATAAGCTGTTTTTCCACTGACATCTTATAATTAGCCTGTTTCCACCACTCATCTGAAAAACTCCAAGGTCTCATCTTCCCCCTGACTTGCTACTGTGTACAAATAACTTTTTTTCCTTTCTTTTTTCTCAAGAAAACATAAGCAGTACTGTGTTTTTCATACAATGATTGCTAAAGTCACTTAAAGTGAAATGATGCAATATGTCATCTGCATCTACCAGCTGAAGGCCTAGTGAGCTTAAAATATCAAAGTGGGAGAAGGTTTGGCTGCTAATCTAGACAGAATGTAAGGGTTCTGAGAATGCCCACACTGGACGTTTCACTGGAAAACTGTAAGAAGTGCATTCCACACATCTTCCAAAAAATCCCACAGCCGCTACCAACAGTGAAATTTGGAGGCTTTTAGAAATCAGCCTCAAAATTCTTCCGTTGTCTGTCTCCCTGGACATTATGTTCCAAGATTAGCACTAGAAAACAAAAAACCCAAACCTTAAATAGCTTGACACAAATAGAATTAATATATAAATTGCTGCCATTCAAGAAGATTTTTTTTAAATTGTATTTTTTTGTAAATTTATGAAAAACACAGTGTGCTAGTGGATGTGCTTTCGTATCAGAGAAATGGATTTGTAATTAGGAATGTTGAAATCGTGCACTTGCAAATTTGACCTTCAAAAAGGCGAGGACAACATAGCTGTAGGAAGGACTTAAGGACAGAGTGTTTTCACGGAGAGGCATGATTCCCAAACAAGTCCTTTCTTGCTACAAGACAGCCGGTAGCTTAACCTAAGACTAGGCTGTAGTGGCACAGCTGTTTGAGGCTGAAGAAAAATGGGGCTACATCTAGACTACAGGGACATGCTGTGGTTCCCCCTGACCTGTGTGTCTGGATTTTGTCCCGTGCAATCCAGGAAAGGAGAGGAACACACCTGCCTGGGTCTCCAGCTGCGTGCGAGCTACCTAGAAGAAACAGTGTAGAGGCAAATGCCAGTCCCTAGGACATCCTGAAATTTGAAGTGCCACTAAGCATACTTTAGCAACTATCTCTTTCTGAAGACTTTTTTCTTCTTAGCTATCATCTAAACTTACACTGCTAACTTTGACTTTTGCCTTTCATGCATATTACCTATATTATCTAGAATATAAGGGTTGAGAATGAGATTGAGAGATTATTATTTACCCTACTTCATCATGAGCAATGTGCATAAATCTAGTTATAGTTCATGGCAATTTTGTGTACACAGTAATGAACCACAAAGGAAATGTAATTCTTCTTCAGTGGTGAAAAAATAGTGCTGTTATACCACAGCCTATGATTTCCTAAATTCTGGAAATCATATGGCCATTGTAACTCCAATAGGAACAAAGAAACCTTTTTTCACTGAACAGTCAGCCACATTTCACTTTAGTGCAAATTCATAGGAGCTGCATTCTTAAAAAATTCCTGCAGTGCTGTTCACAATATAGAGCAGTAGAAAATCTGACCAAATAGCTAAAACATGACAACCTGGCATGTGCTTCAGTATATCTATATACCTATGCTTAGGAAACCATAAAAAGATCAAAATCAAACCACATTCATTCTGAAAAGAACATATTCCAGACACAAACACTAACAGAGCCACCAAGTCGTCTAATTCAAATAAACTAACACCTTTTGTAATGTATAAATCACCGGTATGAACACATGTTAGAGCTAAATACAGACAAACACACTACAATTATTTTTTCCAAGTGCAATTCTTGGAATCATATAAGTCACTGTGGTTTCCAAGAAGACAAATGGCCTGGAAAATGAAAAATAAATTAGTTCTGTGACTAATTGGAGTCAGAGATTGGAGGTCAGACTTGGTTCTGCAGTTGACCCTGGTGACCAGTAAAAGTCCAGCTTGGCTCACAGTACAGCTTTCTGTATTTAAGAGTTGTTTACAGTAGAGAAACACTGAAAGTGTACATTAGAAAACTTCCTCTAACAAATCTAAAACACATGCCAGTTCATAGGAAAGTAATAAACTTATAAGGGGCCATGTTGACAGTTTCAAAGCCTCTTGGTAGGACCCCGCAACTTAAGATTGGAAACATTATAATAAACATCTCTGCTTTTAAATTTTTCTTCTTGTCCTAAGATGCCTGAAAAATGTGTTAGCTTCGTAAAGGGTTTCATCTCATCACACAAGCAAAGATCTCATTCAACTTTGAGCATATTTTGCTCACGAATGAATTTCAGGCAATTCTCTTATGGTCAAGAGAGTTACACTAGTGAAATATTTAAATGAGTCGCTTCAGAATCAAACCTCTTATTTTTCACACAGAAAAAATATGATATTAATTTAGTGCATTGGCTTGGACTTGTAACGGCTGATATTTTCATTGTGTTGTTCAAAGTACTTTGCTCCCTTCACAAGTGTTAAAACTTTTTATAAAAGACATCTGGTTCCTTGCATCATGTAATCAATGAACATAAACTCTGTTTATGAAGCACCACACAGCAACAGGTTATAAAATTTCTCAAAGTTCTGATGAGCACGAGACTTTCTCACCAGAGAAAAGCCAAGCTCTTCATGCATTATCATTATTACTACTTGAATACACTTGTAGCCATAAAAGAGGAAACCATTTCCAAGTGGAAAAAATAATTAATATCAAATCTTCCACTACTCCCCAAAGTCCCAAATAAACAGGTGATATGAGGGATGGAGGACCTCACTTGGAGGGAGCAACCTGACTTAAGAGCTCAATTAGGAGCAGATGCAACTCTGACTATATGGCAGGGAGAGAGAAACCGTCACGGTCACCAAGATTGCATGTGTTAGGGTAGGTCTGTGCTTGTCTTGATCAGCTGTGCTTGCAAGTTTAGATTTCTTGCTGCTTTTCTAGTCCCATCTGGCCTATTCCATTTTCTTCCTCTACACCTTGCCCAACCTCTCTGCACAACCCTGCTACTCCCATGCCAGATGCAAAAGAAAGCAGGGCACTGCCTTTTTTCTTAGCCTGCCGAAGCGAATGCAACCACAATAGTTCCCAAGTCACGGCGCATTTCAGAAAATGTCGGAAGTGCTATTTACAAATTGTTCCTATTCCCAAAACTGATCTATGATAGTTTGAATGTATTTGCTGGTCTTGCCTCCAGATAATTCTCAAAGCATTGTGGATTCCATTTTAAAGTCAATCATATCACAAAAATAGCCTTCCAGAAACTCTCTCCTCAAGAGCTGGAAGCTGGGATTTTTCCATGACTAATACATTCCATGTCTGTTTAATCTATTTTAATTACATTGGTGCATCCATTTTCCCCCTTCCATTGTTAAGCATGCCACTACCAGTGCTTAAATGAGCACTTCTGTCCTTGTTTGCCTCTAGCTTGGGAATGTCAAGGGCAAGGACCCTTTACTTTCACTGTCTGCCCACAGAATAAAGTAGTCTCTGACCTCCACTGTCTTACCCAGTGAATAACACAGATGTCATTAAAAAAAGAAAGATTTTCAACATAAAATACATTTATTCCTTGGACGCTACCATGGGCAAACATAAAAATTCCTCATACTTCATAAATTAGGAAACTAATTCATCTAAGCAAACACTCAGGGAAATACATGCACCCAGAGACTTTGTTTGTATGTTTCATAGGTAGTGTTGTGGGAGACGCAGAGGGGCTTGCAGAATAGATACAAACCCGCTATCTGTGGATCAGAGATAATCCAGTCCTTATGAGTCAGAAAAGTTTCTTGCAAGTCATCCAAGTTTCCAGTCAAAAAACAGTCTCTGTTTATTTAGGGAAGCCTGTGAGACACCTACCAAGCCCCAGTATATTTGTTGCACAATATATATGTGAAATTCAAAGGGATATTTACCCAGCAGCACCATTGGAAGAAATGACATGAATTTACACACAAAAAGGTTATTGGTAAGCTGACAGGGAAATTGTATGGGTTGGCCACGTCCAAAGAATTTTCCGCTTTTGCTGCAGTGAGACAAAAGACCCTACCAAATGCTAGATTATATGACAGAGAGGAGACAAACAGGAACTGAGAAGGTATTGCAGTGGCATCTGCCAAAATTTTGAACTACCTTTACAGTTCTTATTTATGCCAGCAGATGGAGAGGACGTAGAATGAAAATGATCCCCATCTCCGGTGCAGTGAATGAGACTCGTGTACTGCAGTGGCTGCATGAATGTCCAGCTTGGGTGATCACAGCACCCAGGGTGATGTCTTACAGCACACAGGGTGATGTCTTCAACATACTATCAAAAACCTGATGCCCCTGCCAGTCCCCAGGCCTTTGTACAGTCCTGCCCTCATCTTCAGATCTCCATCTACCACGCAGAGTAGAGGAGATGGCCATCCCAGTAGAGAACTGAAGGAGCAATTCCCCCACTGACGAAGCCTGCTGTTAACTCACCCCAGGAAGCACAGAGCAGCTAGCCATCTGTTCTCTTGTGCTTGGGACACAGAAAATAAAATGCTTACAGGATATTCAATAAATAGTTCAGCCTTTAGTAGGTCCCAGAAGAAAAAAAAAACTAATAAGGCAGAAAAAACTTTTTTTTTCATTTTCCTAGGTCCTTCCTGAGTCTCTCTTACAAGACTTAATTCTCCCCAAAGAAGTTACCACCTCACTGTTGAAAAATGCTGATTTAGAGTAAGTCTCCCAGCCAGCTCAGATAAACTCTACTACTGTGGATTAATAGCTCTCTCAGGTAATTTAAAAACCATTCTGCTTTGGATTAAATTAAACAAGAATCTTATTTTAATAATAAGAGGGAATAGAAAAAATAAAGTTTGGCATGCAGATGGAAAACGTGTAAGGTATCTTAATGTACCCACCATAGGTGATGATATTAAAACACTCAGTTTAACTTATCATTTAGGAAAATAATATTCCTGTCATCAGATATTCTCCACTTACATTTTATTAATGTTATAAAATGCTTTTTGACAAGCAGTTGGTGAGACGTGAAAGAAAAACTCCCTACAAAATATGCCACATAAAAAGAGTTCAACTTACACACTGTTATTATTTCCTAGTTATTAAAACTAAAATTTCCATGTATGTCTCCCCAGAGCATGCGTTTCCAATATCAATTAATTGTTAATAAAAACAAGTAATTAAACGACATTGCCAATAAATTGTGCAATGTTAATACAAACATGGAAAGTTACAGAAACAGTGAGAAACAATATAATAGAAAGGATGTGGGTAAGAGTATGTGTATGAAATTCGTGTGAGTTCATCAGAGGTCATAAACTAAGTCCTGAACTAAGGCCAAATTAAAACTTAGATAAGGGAGCCTGGGAGTTAGAGGAAGATGTATTTTCCTCTCTAGGTTAATGTCAACCTATTGCCAGAAGTAGAGATACCGGACTGCTGGAAGCACCATATGTCAGCTGTCATATAATGTGTACATAATGCTTATTTGTGTCATGAAAAATATCACACCACCATTCTGTCTTAGAACTTACCTTAGTCCTGCTATGTCGGTCAGACTGTCTGCAGAGATAAACACATTTTGCCCAGCTAAAAGATCTTCCCATACTTCCATGGGCTAGAATCTTCTTTTTTTTTTAAACTTAATTTGGATTTTTTTGATCAAAATTATCTCTATATCAATTTTAAAAGCATATGCGCCCCCGAGAAATTAAAAGCAAATTACCCTAAAAACACCCCTTTATTTGTGATTCTTTAACCTAAACTATAAATAAATATTCTTCACAGTGTTACATAATCAAAAATGTTTGGTGTGTGTTGTGATCAGTAAATCCATGTTCTCATTCCCACGGTGGTGGATATTACCGTGACAAAAGCAGAGTCAAGAGTCACTATCATTAAAAGTCAGGAGCTACGTTCTAGTTATGGCTTCCTGTGTTATCCGAGTCACTCTCATAAATTCTCCAGACCTTGCCTTTCTTTTCTGTAATGTGGTGGTCATGTGGGAAGCTGAGATTTTTAATATGTGTTTGTGAGTCACTTTGTACCGCAGAAGACTGTTCAGACCAAAACATATATGTGCTAAAGGCTTACAGTCAACAAAGAATTTGAGCTTCCAGTTAACTTTAAGCCTTCCAACATGAATTATCCTATGATCCTATGATCCAGTGCTGAAATCCCACTGAAGCTGGAGGTAAGGCTTGTCAGTTATGAATGAAAACCATTGGTGATTCCCAGTTCTTGTTGCCTGTGCAAGTTTTCAATCACAAATGACATAAAGGAAAGAGATGGATGAATTGGCAGATGCTGCTGAGAACTCTGCTGTGTTTATTACAGAATTACAGAATTACAGAATGGTTTAGGTTGGAAAGGACCTTGAAGATCATCTAGTCCAACCCCCCTGCCATAGGCAGGGACACCTCCCACTAGACCAGGTTGCCCAAGGCCATGTCCAGCCTGGCCTTGAACACCTCCAGGGATGGGTCCTCAACAACCTCTCTGGGCAACATGTTCTAGTGACTTATCACTGGAGATTGTCAAAAATTTAATTTCTGTGAAATAAAAGACATTTCAAAAGGTGCCAGTGAGATTCAGTTTTTAAGCTGGCTTTACCATTTGCATTAGAGCACCAGCCAGTGAAAGCAGGAATGTTGAGAGTTGAACACAACACTGAAATGCCTGCACTGAACAAGGAGCTAAGCTAAGAAATGCAAAGAAATGCATTTCTAGACTATATCTTGCTCAAAAGGCTACACATTTAACCTCACAACCTGCCTACAAGTTCTCAGAAACGAACTGTTTCCTGGTGTTAGGCAGTTTCAATGAGATCAGGCATTACCTTAAAAAGGAGCTAATTCTCCACTTAGACACAGGGACATCTGAGATGCAGAAGAATCTGCTCCAAACCTTCCTGCTGCTCCACTTGGGAAGATATTTCAGTGTTAAGTCTCTGCATCACCACCATAAACGAAGTCATCACCATGCTCCTTCTGGCTTAATTAATCTTACGTAACATCAGAGAAGTAAAACATCTTCACCATGGGAGTCTAAATGTTGTTCTTGAATTTAGAGACACAGACCATGCCTTAAAATATAGGAGGTTCAGGACCAAAATCTGTCTTCCAAGCCAGAGAAAAGATTTGAATTCACATCAACAATATCATGGGTGAGTGTGATAGATGAGTTAGTGTAGCTCTATCTCATGGGCTACTTCTGCAGTGACTGCAGTAACAGTATCTCTAATTTGTGTAGTATCATATATTCCAACATATCGTACATGCTATTCATTATCTGAAATCTTCTGTTTGCTGCAATAAAAACACTTCTGGAATTTACAGCAACTGTCAAATTGAAAAACAATTCAAAAAATATTGAAAAATAATTATTTTTGTTCTTATTGTCTTTACTCTTCTGTAATGTTGGGGTTTTTTTAATAAAAACTGATGAACTACATCTCATCAAAGCTTAGGAAATTACTGAATTATACAACAAATTTTAAAACTCTTGTTTCGACATTACATACTTTCCTATACATAGTATGAATATAACTGAAGCACTAAGTGCATAATTCTCTAAGAGTACATTAAAGCCTTCTGTCTCCAACACAGTCTTCCCAAATGTATTTGCAGGAGGCAGATATCTCAAATCATAACCTCTTATTGTATTCTCATATAGTATTTAAAATATGGTGAAGTTTTTTCAATAGAATAGAAAAGACACACTATTCACCCATATATCAGTCACAGGACTCAGACAATTGGACAGTTTCAGGCAAATATTTACTGGCACCTTGAGTCCTGTTGTTGAGCACCAACCACTTTGATACATACTGTCCCATGCGGAACAGGCACATGGTTGCACGACCTCCACGTTTGAAGAGGGACGGCATCTTCCCATTTCCATTGTGCCTGATAGATGTTGTTCAGTTTTTTTGTGTTCTTTCCATGGGAAAATGCCTACTTTGTTTATACTGTGAAACTACCTTCAATATGGAAACTATTAGTCCAATTGAACTTGGAATTTAGAAATCGAAAAAAAATGTCATAAATCGAATAGACTGTTTGACAATGAGATTAATACTTGAAATCCTGAAACAATTTTACTTGGTTCCTGTACTGTGAGTATATAATTTATGAAAACAGTTCTTGGAAGCTTTCATGGTTGTTTATGCATTTAGTATAATTTTCCTGATATTGACAATTAGTTTTTCAGATAACAGCTAGTAACAAAAGGGTTAAAAAACTGAATTTCTATTAAAAGATTGATACTATCCAGGTGTTCAGCTATCTTGGAAAAAGGCGTTTGAGATATACGCTGTCTTCTGTAAATGTCATTAGGAGAGAGATTAGGCAGTTTTATACAAAACTTTAGTAAAACACAGGGATAATGAAAAAAACATTGTTCAATTTCAGTAGAATAAATTGCCAAACACAGGGCGTCCATAGTGCCGGAGTGTCCATATCGCCAGCAGCAGGCTTGTAACATCTCATGCAGAGACAAAGGCAATATTAGGTTCTTCTGTCATAGGCACACTAGAAACACATTAACAGCTACTCTGATGCTATGAAAGATTTTGTGTTAGTCACATTAAAAGTATATTTCACTTACTCCTTGTGCGTACAGGATCCTTACAATATCTTGGTAATTTTATCCAAGTTACAGGACCCATGTGTTAACCCTGACTCGTTGCATGACATAATTCTGATGAAGAAAATAATAGCAAACAGAGGTCTCCAAGGAAAGAGAACTGGTGTATACCCTCTGAAGTTCTGGCCTTTGGAATCAAGCTCCCTTGAATCCAGCTTGGTTTATGTAATACAACCACTGAGCTGTTTAAAAACAAAACAAAACAGAAAAAAAAACTCCTGTTTTGGTGAACGACTAGGAGAAAATGTAACCTCAGGGTTAAAGGATGCAGTCATTCACAGGTGGGATTGTCTGGGGAGGTGTAGGTTTTCACAGGGGCATTTACATACAGCCAAAAGAAGCCACTGCACAACAATTCAGGCAGGAGAGGGGGAGTTTTTAACGAAGCAGTAAAATAACTGCGTCTGTTTGTAGTTACAGGGCTGTTGTGCGTTTTGCTTAGCAGGTCAACACACTGTCGTCTTATTAATTTGTGCCTGGGCCTATCACGCAAAGGCTGTTGCTTCGCAGACGGTTTCAATCAGAGCAGTCAAAGCAGCAAAACAGGACATCCTGGTCAGAATTACTTTCTCAACCTCATTTTGAACTGTTGCCTTTTCAATCGGTCTTGGCAGATTTCATTATAAGTTATTTACTACAGCATGCACGTTTCATGTGACATAACAGTTTTATGTAAGAAAAGTGCATGTTCAGTCACAGAGTAAACCAGGTTACAAAATACTATTAATTGAAGAAATAGCCTCAATCAAGTCACGCGTCATAAGACCAAAATAGCTTGTGTACTTCTACTATAGTCTTTTCCTTTTCTTATTGTATTCCTTTTAATGGCATTCTATAACAAGTACAATATCCACTCCTGACCTCTCAGAGGCTGAGCTGTGTGACAAGCTGACTTTTCACTTCCCTGGTCAAACTGGACAAAATAATTCAAAGGAAATCTGAAGCAGCTCGAAATAGAAAAGAAGTTTTGTTTTCCTTTAAGCAAACTCCCTCTTTGAGAAAGAAATGAAAGAACTTCTAGTCTGTGTTTTTATCTTTAAAATTTTACAAGCAAATTTCAAAACAAAATGTCTTTCCAAAGAGAAACAGTAAAATATTTCATTTGTAGACCTTTGAAATGAAACATGTAAATTTTACAGAAAAAAGTACCAAACTTTCAACCAAAATTATTCCCTGTTGCACGAATTCTCAAGTAGTTCTGACTGAAACTGTGTCTGTGGTTTTCAGTGGATGCAATATCCATCACAACATTTTTTCCCAGCTCCTTCTTTTAGTCTTCCCCTCTTTTCCTCAGGATATTCCAGGCAAAGGATTCTTCTCACCTCAGTAACCATTAATACGGATTAATCCTATCTAGATTTCAGCATTTTATATAACTCATTTTTTAGCAAAAGTCAAACATTCCTGTAAAAACTTAAGACTTCCTTCCAACTAAATAAGAATAATTACTTGCAATATCATATTACTTAATATCACAAACACGCAGCTTTTAAATCCTTAATAAGGCAAGTGCATACATGTGTATGTCAGCCTGAAAAGGAAATAGGAACACCAAGATAAACTGGTTTCTAATTCTGTTTGTGCTTAAGAGTTATTTTCAGTTGTTAATGAGGTTACTTACTATTGAATCTTAAAAACTTACAATGAGGACATATTGATGAGGCATGTTTTGATGTCGCTGTGTGGTTTTACACCTCAAAATATGATCTTGATACAGTTCTGTTTGAAACCATAACAGATACAGTTTCCACTGTAGCATCCATACTGAGAACAAGTCACTAAATGAGTGAATTATTCTTTGTAGCTATGGATAACGGAATATATTGAATGAATAATGTTTATTTGTAATGGAAGTAATTATGCTATTCAAATATAAGAGGGAAAAAAAGGGTTAACCAACCATTTTCTCTTAAATACATGAATTTTGACTTTAAGCACTAACACTCACATTGTATTCCAATACATTTGCAGTCCTGTACATATATATAGTATATATACATATATATATATGCTGTCCTGTGTATGTGTGTATATATATGTAGTCCCCAGGCTATATATGTTTTAGGCATCATTCCTCAGTGGCTAAGGAAGGACATGGGTGCGCCCAGCAGTACTGTCAATACAGGTAACAGGCTATTTGAGAAATTCCAAATCTGTCTGGTTTTATTGTAGTTTATGTCAACAGGCAATTAAAAGACATCAGCATGACTGGAACACAGGCTGCCTTACTGATGCTGCCTTGCTTCACTAGCTACTGTGGATGCCATGGTTACCTAACTGGCATCATCTCTGCTTTTAGTTACTGTACAGTATGTAATGATGTTGCCTTGGTTGCTAGCTACTGGGAAGCTTTGGTGTCTTCTCGATTTACTACAGAGTTACTGCTTCTGCTGTGTTTTGTTTTTTTTTTTTTTTCTGAGCTACTGGCAGGATTCTGTTTTGGTCCAAATCTTGGGATTGCTTCTCAGCCAGATGCTTGTTTTACTGCAAACTTTTCCTTCATTTGGAGTTTCAGTGTTCAACTTGACATGAGTGTGTCAGTGAACTGTTGATGGATGTAACAGGAATATATGTTTTATGAGGGATAGAGGGGATTGTCCAAGTGGAGACCAGTCCAAGGGATGTCCAAGTGGAGACCAGTGATGAGTGGTGTTCCTCAGGGGTTGGTACTGGGACCTGTACTGTTCAACATCTTTGTCAGTGACATGGACAGTGGGGTCGAGTGCACCCTCAGCAAGTTTGCCAATGATACCAAGCTGTTTGGCGAGGTAGACACACTGGAGGAGAGGGATGCCATCCAGAGGGACCTGGACAGGCTGGAGAGGTGGGCCTAAACCAACCTCATGAAGTTCAACAAGGCCAAGTGAAAGGTCTTACATCTCGGTCGGGGCAATCCCAAGCACAAATACAGTCTCAGCAGGGAATGGCTCAAGAGCAGCCCTGAGGAGAAGGACCTGGGTGCACTGATCAACGAGAAGCTCAACATGAGCCAGCAATGTGCGATCGCAGCCAAGAAGGCCAACTGCATCCTGGGCTGCATCAGAAGTGTGGCCAGCAGGGCGAGGGAGGTGATTCTGCCCCTCTACTCCACTCTCGTGAGACCCCACCTGGAGTACTGCATCCAGCTCTGGAGTCCCCAACAGAAGAAGGACATGGACCTGCTGGAGCATGTCCAGAGGAGAGCCACGAGGATGATCCGAGGGCTGGAGCACCTCTCCTATGAGGAGAGGCTGAGAGAGTTGGGGCTGTTCAGCCTGGAGAAGAGAAGGCTCCGGGGAGATCTTATTGCGGCCTTCCAGTACCTAAAGGGGGCCTACAGGAGAGCTGGGGAAGGACTTTTTACTAGGGCATGTAGTGATAGGATGAGGGGGAATGGCTTCAAACTGGAAGAGGGCAGGTTTAGATTGAACATTAGGAAGAAATTTTTCACTTTGAGGGTGGTAAGGCACTGGAAGAGGTTGCCCAGAGAGGTTGTTGAGTCCCCATCCCTGGAGGTGTTCAAGGCCAGGCTGGACGTGGCCTTGGGCAACCTGGTCTAGTGGGAGGTGTCCCTGCCTATGGCAGGTGGTTTGGAAGTCGATGATCTTCAGGGTCACTTCCAACCTAAACCATTCTATGATTCTGTGATTTAGGAGTTTCAAAGGTACACAGAGGAGTTAGACATCCTTTTTTTTTTGACCACTCTCTAATTCCTTGTGGCTTCTCTAAAGTCAAAGGAGTTCTACTATAATCATTGCTGGTATGGTAGGAACAGACCTTTCTGCTGTAATCTTTTTAACCCAAAAATTTCTGATTATTTAGCTCTCTAGACTGGAGATTTCACGCAGCATTAAAAAGCTGATACTTCTTTTTCAAATGCTCTGCAGCAATGCTGCCAAACAGTCAACAGCCACATCAGGGTAAAGCAAGGAACCAAGACATGGCTTGAGAAAGCCACCTCTCTAGGACCTCAGTTATGACAGGGCATAATTCACTAGTTACTAACTCAGAGTTATACTCAGACCATTTTTCCTTTTTAGGTACTTAGAGAAAGGAGAACAAGGGGGGCGGATCAGAGGCTTTTCAAAAGCAGCACTTTCTGACAGAGTGATGGTCACACAATTACATAGTTTCCCCACTTAGTAGATATTTTCCCTATTTAGTCTTTGATTCCATGTTAGAAACTTATACCTTATAAAAGAGACTGCATCTGTGCTTCATTAGACTCTAAATTCAGGGGAAGGGGGAGGGGTAGAGAAAAAATCTGAAGTGTTTCTCCAAACTTCTCTGGATTCTCCCAGAGGGACTGGCAAATGCAGAAGGCAAAAGACAGAAATGAAAGATTAACAAAGAACATCTCAAAGAAGGGACAAGTGAACACAAGAAGTATAAGGTCTGCTTCAAAACACTGCTACAGTCCAACATTACTCCCTAATTTTTGCTTTAGAGAGCGTGTTTTTCATTTAAAAAATAAAACCTGTTTTATTAAATGTATAAATTGGGTTTAAAAACACATAAAAACACAGAGCAAAGACAAAAGACGAGGACTGTTGATTAATAAACTATTTGTTCTTGTTACATGAAGACCATAATGTACCCTAAGTATTCTCTTCTTCCTAGTTCAGTCCTCCAGCATAAGACTCCCTTCGAGAGACAAACCATTTACTCCTACTATTTCTTTTTTTCTATTCTGTCACATATCTTCCTACTCATCTGACTTTAGATTCTGACAACTGCTTCATGCCACATGTCCTTGTGTTTCCTCCACCAGGATTCTTATTTGCCAAATGTCCTTTTTCTCCCTCCCAGTTGTTTCTTGGCCCAATTTTCTCAGTGGCTGCAGTGCCAGCTAGCACTGCTTCTGTGTCCTCATTATGTGCTTACTTTTTTCCATGTTCCCCTTGTGCTTCTCATTTTTAAAATTTAATATGGGGTTTATGAAATCACTAACACCACATGTCTTAACACATTCCTCCTGAGAACAAGAATCATAGTTTGTTTTTACAAAATGTAACCATGATTAGTATGTTTAAAATTGACCAGTCACCTCCTTTTAATAATCTTTTCCAAATGCCCATGCCACTTACTGTCCAGTTCTAAAATAAGGAACATGACACTTGGAAAAAAAAAATAAAAATCTGATGTCAGCTCTAAAATAATGAGTCTGTTTTTATTTAGAATTTTAGACAAATTCAGAGAACAAATATATATGTAACTTCTTCCAGTTATGTGAGAAATTTACTGCAATAAGCAAGTACTATCTGTCCTCTGCAGATATTAGCAGGAAAGTTTCCTATGAAGCTCTCCACTGCTGTGGAGCAATAGACAAAAAGCAGTACATTCTAGCTATACTATTGTCAGTGTCTCTGCCATGTAAATTCATTATTAGTCCTTCTCCCACAGGAAGAACAATTTTTATTTTTTGTGTAGTTAACTATATGGGAAATGGCAGTTGCCTGATTTGTCCTATTCAACACGCAGAAAGATTGGCAGTGTACATGGTCTAACATGTCCCTGTCTGACAACCCACTGGAAGGAAACTTTATCTTGTGCACATAAAATCAGAAGAAAGTATTTATGCAGAAGTCAATCTGATTACAAAGTACAAATAAAAATGAATCAAAATGGAAAACAGGAGTGAACATTGTAGCCAGGTTATAGGTACATGAATTTCATCCTCTAAAGCAAAATATCATTTTGCTTTCTCCAGTTCAGCCATGAAATCTACCAATTTTTATTTTTTAAAAAAGAGCCCTCTCTCCCCATGAATTAATCTACCCTCTCCTGCCAAAGGACATAACAGCCAGAGGTCTATCATCCATCCTGGATATTTGCTTACCCAAATGAAACACTCTAGGAATACTGGCCAAAGAGAAGAGTCTCATTCAAAAGGTGCTCACCAGCTACAGTCTCTAAGATGCTTTGTGTCACTCCCTGGAACTTCAGCTCCAGCAAGTCAAATATCTGAAGCCGATTTCTCCTCCCCAACCCAAAGGAAAATGAAGAGAATCAGAAGAAAGACAGGTACAAACACCCGAAGTTGGAGTAACGTTCACTCACTGCCAGACACCAACCTGAGCTTCTCTGATGCAAAAGTTTTCTAGATTATCACCAAAGCATGCGCAGGTCTCAATGTCCATGGATATAAGGGCCTAAAAAAGAATAAGCAAGTACCTAAATATGAAGTTAGCCACATGTGGCAAAGTCTTCTTTTAAAAATGCTGGTTTGACCCTTTAATCACTTTAAGGCATTGTACTCATGTGCTCTCACACACAAGTAACGGTGAAGGCCTCTCTGAGCTGTAGTCAGGGAACTGGTGGGTGAAAAGCTGGTTCAGCTGTCCCAACAGTAAACTGTTGTCACTGTAGTTAAAGTGCAACTAAGGCATCTCTTTGCAGAAGCAAGAATAAATCCAGTGAAGTCCGTGGAGTTTCTGAGATGCTAAAGGCAGCTCTGCAGGTGGCTGATGCAGCTATGACAAAGCCTAAACTTGGACTCAAGCTTCAACTAAGAGCCGTATAAAAATAGCAGGCTCTGTTTCTTATGCTCTTTTAAAAAGTGAAGTACTGGTCATTTCCAGAGGTGAGGCTTAGGTAGTCTGATTTTTGCTCTGATCCACTGCAATAGTTCTGATGTTATGAAGTGTAAGCAAGAAGAAAAATTTAGTCTGGTGAGTCCACAGCTTTTAGCCTTCTAACTTTAAACAGGAGTACAGAGCAGAGATATTATTTTCATTAACTCCAGCAATAAGTTGGCCTTCTGAGTCATATCTAAGACTGCTATGAAAAGAATTAATTATTTTACCAAACTCTCAGTTTTGAGGAATGAAGATTACATAATTCCAGCCTGGTTTTCTTAATTAATTTAATACAGAAATGTTACTTGCCCACAGTCTGTCTCCTATTGTCCAGTAATGTTACACAAACTAAAAAGTAATCGGCAAAAATAAAAGCTTATGTTCATTATCTAATTACCAAGAAAACTGAGCAGTGAAGTTTGGACTTTTCCCATGTTAAGTTATATTGGCACCCAAAAGTTAATCTAGATATTTATTTAGGCTAGTGCATTGTTTGGTATTTCCCTTCGCTGGCGCCAGAAGTTAGAGGACGGGAGGGCACTGTGCCTCCTATCTGCAGACCCTGCCAGCTGGAGGAGATTCCTCCAGGTGGACAGAAAGACTCCCAGGGAGCTCCTGCTGTTGCTCCAGGGAAAACCTCCTGCTAGTGCCAGGGCGCTGGCATGACCTGGTCAGCAGGGAAACAGCCACTCTTCTACACTGGCAGACAGCTGCCCCAGCAGGCAAATAGGCATGACCAGCACGCTTCTGCCCAAACCACTAATCCACTGAAACGCATGCCAGCCTCTCCACTTGCACTGAGATGTACGTCTAATGCCTGCTTGAGCTGGTGGATCCTTCCCACCCTCAGCAGGATTTAGATGAGGAGCCTTAGTGCAGTAGCAGCCCCTGAGACTTAAACCATTGCCTTTTGCTGAGGCGAGGTGGGTCTAAATGCAGGCATAAAGCTGAGTGTTGTGAATTAGGTCCGATCCTGCACCCAGGAAACACCTCTTGCCTGCAGAATGGGCACTTGCGCAGGGCTCTCAGCCACCATCTGCTCAAGATCTGCCTGGAGGGACAGTCCCAGCACAGCAAACCCACCCGCTGGGCAGAAACCACAGCACCGCCCGAGTAAACATTCTTTCCCCCAAACAAGGTTATCAGGAAAACATGGACATTTCTGGGTAGTTTATTTTCTTGATTTTCAGATTGCTCAATAAGAAAACATTTCTGATCCTACACAATTCGCGTTCCAAAAAAATTGAGGGGGGAAAAGAAGTATGGAAATAATGGCATAAAAACATTTATGCTACTAAGCCTCCAAAACAAATTTAAAACACATGCAGTTTTTTAAAGTAATTTTTTTCTACAAATTGGACCATATTCAAGTCATTGCTTAATTTTTGCCAAACCAGAAAAAAAATATGCCAAATACAGAGCTTTGATGAATGCGCAGGTGATGTAATTTCACAAAGTCCGGGGACATTTAAGGGTGGAAAACAATTTATGATTTCACCTCTGAATGAGAACAGTCTGCTGTTTATTCAGAGTTGATGCTTGAAAACAATACTAATCTGGCCTACAGAAAATGAGATAATTTTATTTATTTCAACAAAAGAACTGTTTATACCTAAACAAAGCTGTAACATTTTTTCCTTTCATATTGACTGTGAAATATGAAAATATCCTGGTAGTAACCCCCCAAAATTATCCTTCTTGAGCCATTAAAACATTCTGCTGTTTGCTGGCTTTGTAGATTACTCTTCCATACATGATCTCCATATTTATGGTAACGTTCCCATGTATATGCAGAGAGCAGGATGTCAAAATGAAGATAGGCTCAGCAGATCTTAGAGCAGAACTTTGTACTCAGAAAAATGAAAAAGATGAGAACAAGACAAGAAGTTCCTTGTCTTTCTGTTGCCTCAGTGATCATCTGTTCCAACTTTCCTCCTTTTTGGTCAGCATACAGTGGAGCATGTGAAAATTAAGCCTGTCCTTCTCTGTGTTCCTATGACTTGTATGAACAGTGATGGATGTGGGCACTGCCGCTGTTTTCTCTACAGAGTAGGCAGAACATACAGTGGTTATTAGGAAGGATCACATACCCACACTGTGCCTAACCTCTAGTCATGCCACCTTCCAGGTGAACAGGAGGAGGGTAGTTTGCTCTGCTATGTTCTTCTGAGTTGTTCCCTTCATCAGCCACCATCTAGTTTTGCATCACTGAAAGCGAAATCTAAAGCTATGAGGTAGCTGGTGTCATTTAATGAAAACAGCATAGCCTGAAATTAACTCCTAATCATTCCTTCAAACTTCAGCAGTGTTACCTGCCCACACATCCAAATACAATGGTTAGATTAATCTGTCTTTCCTCTCACTGAACTCACACAGCTCCAGATTTAATGATCTCTATATTTTCAGATTTAGTATCTAAACCAGCTCCCGCTGTTTCACCATGGGGTGTTGGAGCTTGTCCTTCTTCAACCATTCCTAGTGCACCTCCGCTCTTGTCCCTACAGCAGCTCCACCTTTGTGGATCGTTTGCCAGATTTCCCTCACACATGCTTTCAAGGCAACCCTGCATGTAGCCTGCCGGCTGCTTCCAAGTCTCTTCTTGGGAACATATGATATCTTGGGGCACGTGCACGATACTTTGCACTTATTTTATCTTCTTAGCTACTTCTGTTTATACAAGATTAAGTTCAAGTATATCCCCCGTGGGTTTCTCTGTACAAGGAATGCCTGTGTTTACTTCTTTCTGCCCATATTGTCGCATTCGGCTCTATGCCAGTTATCTGAGAACCATAACACTAGAAAGACATCCCAGGTCAGCAAATCTTGGCCTCCGAGACTACTGTCAACATGTTTACATCTTTATATTCTTTAATGTGATTATGTAAGAGGATAAGGAAGAAAAAGCTAAGAATACTTGTACTGAGTTGAGTACTTGACTGAGCTGAGACAATATTCGTAACCTCGAAGTGCTGGAATTTAATAGTTTTAAGTGGGCCCAAGGACATACCAGATACTTGAGAACGCAGATATGGAGAGAGCACTTTAGGAATACTCTCCTGCCAGCTTTCCCAGGGTAATTTCTTCGAACAGCAAAGAGGAGTCTGAGATAACAGGACTGAAAAAGAGGTCATTTAGTCTATTGCTCTAGGATCATCAGCTATACGTAAACTGTACTTAAACCAAGAATCATGTGGAGGGTTCTGGAAGCTCATGGCAAACATTAAATCTGATACATTTCTGTTTGAGGCTTTCACCCAAGAGCTCAACTGTTGATGAGCCCAAAGTATGTATATCTGAGTTTTAAGAGCCCAGAGCTTGTTTGGTTTAACACTGATCGAATACAGTGATCTCCTGGGTTTGCTAGTTTACACAGCAGTTCACCCAGGTGTCCCCTGACAAAAGGTCTCAAGGTGGTTAATGTTTCCTCTTCACTTTGAGAGGAAGAAGGAGAATGAAGAGGTTGGTGATAGGGAGATGGAAGGAGATTTAGTTTTGTACTACAAGGGAGCTGATGACCAGCTGTATACCTCTGTGTTTGTAATTGTGCATCTAGCAGTTTAGAAGAAATTTAATTTTCATAGTGCCCAGCACCAGAGCAGCTGGGATCCTGTTTACAAAATTAACCACCCTAAAAGGGGACTGCTGCTTGATAGCAGCCCTTTCTGCCTGAAGAAATACTCGCTACCATCTTGTCATTTTTTTCAGACAAAATGACTAAGTAAAACAAATCAAGAATATAACCAGCCTTAAACTAAACAAACAGCCTAGCATTGCACCCCAGACACTACCTCCAGCAGACTGTCAAGAAGAAAAACATTTACAAGCAGAGCCACTTGGCTGAGAAAGTCGTGCAGCCACGCTTGAAGGTTCGTCATCCCTGTAAAACCTACTCTGCCCTCATGGTGGGGTGGAGCAGCAGAGAGGGACCTTCAGAAAACCAGGTTGAAGAGGCCAGTCAACAGTGTAAAAACAGACCAAGTGCTGCTGTAAGTTTTAGCTAAAATGTAAGACTAGTGTTACAGCAACTCAACTCACTTGGGAAGAGACTTTGCATCATGTGTGCTTCCCGAGAGACAGGAGCTGCCAGCAGAACAGAACACAGCAGGTAAAAGGCTGAGAGGGACGCTGCAAAGTTGCCATTAAAAAGCCACAGTTTAGCGCGCAGGCAGGCACAGAAAATAAAAGGCTGCAGTGCAGTCCAGGAGAATTTGTTTCTCCTGTAGGATACAAAAAAAAACCAATTTAAAGACATCAGCCATTTTTCCGTTATTAATTACTGTCAATATTCCATTTTAAAACATATGTGGACTGTTGATGCCATGTCTTTTGCTGATTAAGTAATGGCCATCCTTGGACTCTTGAAGTAACACTGTGCAGAATTCAGTGGGCTTGGTTGTCTGATTTATATGATTTTACCATCATCATCCCTTTGATTGCACGATCCTCAAACAAATGAAGAGTTTTCAAAATGTGTTTGCATATACTTCCTATATGACTGCATGTGTAAATCCACCACCCAATGATGGATCCCTTCTCCAAGGATACTTCTGCAAATAAAATTTTACTCAGAAAATGCTTGCAATAAAGAGAGAAATGAGAATGAATTAGAGTGGCATTTGCACCTTTGAGTCAAATAAATATTTATAAGCAATATTCACCCGGCTCTGCCCAGCCACATACCCACTTCATTGAAAGGCTTCCACGTTCTCCCGGTGCCAACAAGTCCTTTCTGCAGTTCTCCAAGTGCTTCTCCTGTTTATTTCACATACAGTTTCTGTCTCTTTCAGATTGAATAAAGCCTGCTCAGTTTTATCCTCTTGGCCAGTCCCATTCCCTAGACCTTGTTTATATCCTAGATGGCATGTTGTCGTGACGGAAGTTTCTCCTGTTCTCCTTCAGAAGAATCTCTGTAGACATTTCTGGCTAGATTTTCAACATAATAAGTAACTTCTGCATACAAACCAGTCTTGTTAAAACTGTCACAATGCAACTTTAATGAAAAGTGATAGAAATAACATGTAAACATATGAATAAATAAAAATCTTTTCTAGATAACTTGGTTCAAAAATCACTACATAAGGCTTCTTTTGAAATAGAAGGACAAACTATCCTCTAAAAGGAGGAGTTTGGGGTAACGTCTGAGCTCTGCTGTCCCAGTGTAGCTACAAAAAGCTGCTGTAGAATGTGGTTAAATGTAAAGATGAGCTGACAAAGACACAAAAGTCTGGTACGTACAGTTGTAGCTGTTGTAGAGGAAAGATAAAGGGAACCCCTACCTCTGTGCAACTGCTATGTTGCAACACTCATCAACCTCTGAAGCCAATCAGTCTGTAGCCAAGAAAAAATACTTTCCTGATTTGTTACTTTTGTTGTGTTTGTCTTTCCTACCTCATATAAAATCCTTGCTTTTAGAAACAAACTTGTAAATATTTACAAAATGAATCATACTAAACAGCAAAGGAGATTAGATAAATGCTTTGGTACTAAAACAATGTGTTTCATGTAGCCTGATTGTATAATTCAATTTTATATTAAAGGGGAGATATGTAAATACAAATGGTGAAATGTGACCCAGTTTTATAAGGTCATATTTCAAACAATGCAGATGAAATCCAAATGAAGTTCTAGTTGCTATGTTTACTGTGGTGAAACTAAATTTCATAAATATGTTAGCACCTGGAGATATTTGGTGATTTCTGAATAACAATGTTAAAACATTCATAAATCAAAATGTTTGAGTGTGGACAAAAAGTGCGCATTTGGCTTTTGGGGGCTTTTGCTACTGAGATTTATTTCGTTTGATCATTCCTAACACCTACTTCTTTTCACATAAACACATGTAAAACTTGTGTTAACTATTAAGAAAAAACAGTGCTCCTTTTTGTTTCTTAATGGTTTATCAATACTGCAGTAATAACGAAAACCATAAGAAACAAGGCTGCACCACATTTGTAGGTAATTAGGCTGTGGTTTATTTCTGTATGAACCACATTTGCAATTTATTGAAAAGCAATGTGGTTTATAAACAAAAATTACTCACATTGTTTGCCATCATAAAAAGACTATCTATTGTAACACCAGAACAAAGGCGTGCAGACCACTTTGCTCATTAAAAAAGCATTGACATTGAAAGTATATCATTTCTAGAGAGAGCTGAAAGATAAGTAGAAAACAGGAAGAGTTTCTCCTGTGCAAAACACTTAGTACAACTAAAGAGATTACATATTTTACGTAAAAAAAGATGCAATGTTCCTTGTGCTAAATCACATCAGATGTTATCACAGATAAATCATTTTCAGGAGGACAATAAAAGGACAGAGGAGCCTGACAAAATTGTAATATGTAGAACATCCAGCTCAGTGTAACACAAAGTCTAAATGGTTCCTTGCCTGTGGAAATAGCAAAAAAAAGGAGGACAGGCACAGGTCACCTGCCTGTGCAGAGGACATCCAGCAGCTGCCTGACAAAGATAAGAACATGATGAGCTGCACAGGAAACTAGGGATGAAACCTCTCGAGTCTGGTACAACAGCCACTCCAGACTGCAGATCCTAACTTTTTCCAGAAATGCAATCTACTTCTTTGTTGGTAATTCTCAGAGAAAAGCAATGTCTTACCTCATTCATTCTAAAAACAATTTATTTCCTAAAGTTATGCAGCTATTGGTTGAGCTATTTCAAATCAAGGACAATCATGAAGGTCAATAGAATAGATTCAAATTGACTTGAAAGATTCCACACCTGTGATACCAGCTGACGTACAATACTGCCCTGACACTGCTGTTGTTGCTGTTGTTGCTGCTGTTGTTGCTGTTATTGTTATAGGCCCGGATGAAATGATACTTCATCACCATTCACAAGGCCATGCCTTGATCCAATGCCATTAGCAGCTGCCTAAGGAGACTGTTGTGATCATGTAAACAATACTCAAAATTAAATAAAAATTAATTTGCAACTAAACGTTAATGCCAAGGAAAGCAGTCCCAACAGAGAGTGTGAATGAACTGGACATAGGCGAAGTAGTGACAACTCAAGAGCAGGCTCAAATTTTCTCTCCTGCCCTGAGGCCTTCTGTGTATAGGAACACTACAGTTGGGTCCTGCCAATACCTTCTAACAGGTTTTTACTAAAAAGGACTTGCTTCTCTGATGCCAACTTCCAAGTACAAGTTTAGGCACCTAAATAAGTACTAAAATCCCACCTCTCCAGTGTTTTTAACACAAATCCAACTGTGGTTCAGACCACAGTTTTATCAGAAGCCAATGGGGGTGAAGGGACTCCTCTTTGGACAATTGTGTGGTTCAGCCCCTAAAGGAGTGACAAACTTTCTGGAAGAATCTAGCTGTCCCTGCAGACTAAGAAGGAAATTGTGGTAACAAGGCTCCAGGCTTAGTCATGTCCCCATGATATGAAAGTCTACATCTTTTTCCTCAGCTGCAACATGGGAGTAGTCACATATTTATTGTATTTCATTGGACTTTTGTGAGGGAATTAGTTTAGGTCACTTTTCAGAACACTCAGTATTTATTAAGTCTGCTCCCACCAGCAGGTATTAATTACTATTTTATTTTGTAAATAATTTGTAGAATTGTCTTTCAGCTGCACTTAAGGTTTTCCAAAGAAAGAAGCCTGTTAGTAGCTTCAGAAATGTCTCACTAAGCCTAGAGTTATTTGTGTCTGTCAGCTTCTCCAAGTTGGAAAAGGAAGAGTTGCGTTAAACATCCCTATTAACTTTCCAACATGTGACTCAAAACAATTCCTCTGTCTTTGATTAGTTAGAAGTACATCTGCAAAGTTGAGTTTACAATACACCACATAATCTCAAGTGCAGATCTTATTCTGTCATCTGGACCATACGTGTTAGTGTCAACAACAGTAATAAACAATACAAGACACAGCTCACATAAACATTTCAGGAATCATAAGCTTAATCAATGTTCAGAAGTTGGACCAAGCTATGACTAACCTCTTCAGCACTATAAGCCCTTGGCTTACTGGCTTTGAAACATATCCAGAAGAAAGTGTATCCAAAACCTGAACCTAGAGATGAAAGGGAATTCATGTGGCATAACAATGATGTGAACAGCGATAAACAACTTTAAAAGTTGGTCAACTACAAAACTGAAGTTGTGTTGAATTGCAAGCCTTGCTGAACGGCAATCTCCGCTAGCACTGCAAACACTATTGCTCTTACAGGATAAGATCATTTCTTAATTCATTTTATTAGCTACTTCTTTTCCAGTCCATTGGAGTCTGTTGGACTGTCTATGCCACTGTCCCTCTAATCTTCGGCTTCCCCAAAGTATTCTGGCAGCAGCATCAGTGGGCAAAATTGTTTACAAGTTGAACTTGGGGAAAAAAAATTGAAGCAGTGATAAATGGAAAACTTTTGCACAAAGCAGAGCCTAGAAAATGCCTGTAAAGTTGGTCTGTACACACAAATGTGAGGTTTTCACACACAAGTGCCAGTGTGACTCATGACAGCGTGAGTCAGAGCCAGAGAACTTCCAGTTCTGGAGGCCAGGTGGATTCTCAGTGCATTCCTACTTGTGCCACCTCCCCCGTTCTATGATTTCTAAGCATGAAGACTTGGATGCATTGAAAAGGGAAGAACCACAGCATGTTCTCTGCTCTAAAAGCAGTCTAGACATGTCCTTTGATTATTCTTGGGTTTTTGTGAAATACAGGAAGTAAGAGGATGTTCCAGTGTTTCAGGTAATAAACTGATCTAATGAAAATTGTTTTCTCCTTATTTCCATTAGACATTAGGTCAGAGATGACTAAATTCTAATATTTCAGGTCCAGCCTGTATGAAAGTGAAAAGATTCTTACATGGTATTTTAGACAAAGCCGATGCCAAGCAGGTATTCTTGTAGCCTCATTCCTCAGTCAGAAGTGTGACAGTCAGCAAAGAGCTATACCCTGTTAGTACCATATATAACACTGCACATACTTGAAACAGTAGCTGTCAGTATTTGGAAAGGCAGGGAAGAAACAACTCTTAGGAGAGAATGAAAAGCTATCTTTTTAGACTACTGCATACTAGCAAGCATCCCCATTTCCTCCTTTGGAAGTGAAATAAAGGTCATTGACTCAGGGAAGCTAGGAATTATTGCTGGTAGAGAAAATTCTGCCTGGTTTTCCCTAAGAAAGTAGCAAGTATGAATTATCTAAAATAACTGCCAGAAGAATGTCTGTTTGTAATCTATGTTCTGAGTCCTAAAATTCATAGAATCATAGAATGGTTTAGGTTGGAAAGGACCTTGAAGATCATCAAGTTCCAACCCGCCTGCTATAGGCAGGGACACCTCCCACTAAAATTCACTCCTAAAAGACCCCACTAGTGTAAGGAGGGAAATGTAGCCCTCAATTATTTTGTTATTTGATCCCTGAACCAGTGAGGGTCAAAATGCCCTCCAAAATCCCTCAGATGGGCTGATATTTTGCGCCAGTATCCAGGCATTAGTAGATGAGCACAGTTTCCCTGGGTAATTTGTTAATGCACATCTCTCATTGCTTTGAGACCCACTAAATAGAAAAGCCAAAAAACAAGAGCTAAATTATGTGTCGTATGTTGACTTAGATTTCAGAAATCATGGTTCGGTAGCCTAACAGAAAGTCATTGTGCATGGGTGCTATATTTAAGACATTCCTTCCACGGTGTGTTCTGACTGATACACTTGTTATGCCTCTGCCTAAACTTTCAGTTAGACTCAGGGTTATCAAAGATTTGTTATTTTAAGGAGCTAAGTAGTAATCTATATAAACCGGCAGAAGCTACAAAGTGTTTTTAGTGGCTGGAGTCAGAAAAGAACATTGCAGGGCCTCATTAAGGTCAAGATAACGATACGGCATAACTCAAGCTGAACTCCTAAGTACTTCTACTTATAAAGCTACTGCTTAAAACAGGAAAGACACTGAGAATACTGGAAGTTTATTAAAATAATTGAAACTGCACAGCCAGTTATCAAACTGATGATTGTGTGTGTTTGCTGCAAAGGGGAAAAAAATGACTATTGTCAGTTCTGCCACCTTCTCATGCAGAGTCCAAAGCAACTCCTGTTTTGTGGATTTCTGAAACATCTGCTACTTAGCATTGTTAGTACAGAAGTTTCCAAGAGCAAAGGTGTTCTTGAGATATTTTAATACCTTCTCAGACAAGACGAAATGCAGTAGAATGCCTTTGACCACTTCTGTTGCAAAGCATAGCTATGACAGTGAAAGACAGCAAGCAAGAAAAAAAAACACCATTGCATTTGACTTTGTTGACTGCCTTACCTATGAATGTGAGAAAGCGTACTTGAAAAAACACATACCACTTTTTTTTTTCCCCTGATTAAAAAGCAGAGGTTTCAATTCATCTTCAAATAGTTGCAAGAAATTAATTCAAGCAAGACATTTTCTTGGGTGTGTACGTCCAGGATTAAGTGTCCTCTTCTTCCCTCACCAAAAATCACAAGCCTCCAGAATCTGGATGACTGGGAGCATCAGATGGTTATGATAAAGGTAAGAAATTAAAATAATTTCTCCAAAACTGCTGTCTATTTTGAGATTAAAGCCAAAAATCACCAACCTGTGAAGTCAACCGTAAAAAGCAATCATCACTAGTCAACACAAAATCATTGTCCACATGTTTTCTGAAGCGAGATGGCTCATCACAACTATTTTATGATAAATCATAGCTGGCATGTTTCTATGATAGACAACGGATATTACAGAGACAGATTGCTCTAAACAATACATGTTAGTGGAACAGTTTGCTAATTCTTCCAAGGTAAGATGATTTTTGAGCTTTTGATCCCAATTAAAATTTGGGGGGATTTTTTTTTGGCCTTTTTTACAGAAAAGATGTGTTAGAATACGCTCAGTACTTTGGGTGTACACCAAAGTAGGACTATGTAAATAAAATGTTTTACACTGGTGTAATTTCATGGATTTGAACGGAATTAGTCCTTATATACACAGTAGACTTCAGTGGAATTACTATTTATTTACATGTACCACTTGTTTGGAACAAAGGCACAAACTTCTGCACGTGATGCAAATATATTTGCTTCAAAAACACCACACAGTTTCTCTGATTACAAACATCTATTTTAATTTCTATTACTATAAGGCGTAGGAGTCCCAACCATGGACCAAAGCCCCATTTTGCTGTGAACTATATGGTCCTTTAACAAGAAAGCAATCCCTGTCCCTGCAACGTGACACTAGAGGAAGAAAGGAAAGAAGAAATTTAAACACATATGACTGGCAAGATGCACAATAGTGTCAGTATATCAGCAGCCCAGACATCAAGAGGGCTATGTTCCATTTCTTGTTTGGCTGTTTTCCCTTTTCTTGATATCATAATAAAGCAGAATTTTAAGGTGTATGCATACATTATCTACTTGGAGAAAACATGTAAATTAAGGCAACAGTTAGTTGGCATTACTGAGTTATCCACATTTGTATCATATCACTTCAAAAATATCATGTCAAAAGAGTACCAAGGATAAATAATATCATCTCCAGCAAAGCAATTTATATGGTTGATGATGGAGCGTGGTTTGAACACAGTGATTTAGATTCATGAACAAAGAAAGACCAAACTAAATCTCCATGCCATTAACACATGAAGGTTTAAATAAGCAGAAGCCTATGTTTTCATGGAATACATCTGAAATTATAAGACTCGTGAGAAAATAAAAAGATAATATAGAAATAATACTGTCTCAAGTTTTTAAAGGGAATCTCAGAAAAGTGTAAGACCTTGAAAATATTTAGAAATAAATGGTTCATTTACAATCATTTCCCTTTGATTTGCATAGGTTATAAAGTATTTTAGTTTTCCTATGAATACTAGGAGTTGCATGCAGGTGATGTGACTCATGCTGATGGCATGGAAGGTTTTAATATTCATTTCAATGTGCCTTATTTTCTAATCACCAGGGTTCAGCACTGAATGAAATCAAAACAGCATACAGAATTATTGATTCATTGACCTGTTTAAATCTTAAGCTGTTCTGACTTCTCCACATTTGATTACAGACTTGTCTTAACAATCTGTTCTCACTTACAACTACCCATCACCAGATTATCTATGTGCTGCATGCTCTATGTAACTTCTTTGGCCAAATATTTTCTTGAAGAAAGTTTACAATTTTGACAAGCCCTTGAAAATATTTATGCATGAAAGCTACTGCTCATTCTCACCAAATCATTCATTATTGTCGCTGCCATGTCCCCAAATAAATAACTGAATCCTTACTAACCTTTAGGGGGAAAAAAAAAAATATTTCAAATCAAAGTAACCGACTAAGTCCACACAGGTCTGGTATGAATGTCTGTCATGCATGTTTCTTGTTGCCTGCTCCATCATCAAAGATCTATCCCTTATAACCCAGTAGCTGATGTGGGGAAGGGAATTTCAAACCATGTGAGATGTATCTGCAACTGCTCGTAAGGCTAGGTCATTTCCAAACACTCTGATTATGTCAAAAAATTTCATTTGCACTGAGTGTTAGGTCATCTACTGTAGTTTGACTCCTTTGTTACATATTTTTCTTGCCTAGTCCTGGACACAGAAGAAAAGCAGATGGCTGCAAGCATAATCTGTCACCACAACTTCTTGTTTCATGAACAACAGTTACAACTTCCTTATGACTGGTTCTGGATAAAATACTAAAAATATCTTGTTGGGCCTAACTTGCCTCTAGCTGAGAATATTCACAAAAATGATGTTGTGAATTAATTTTATTAATTTTCAGAAAAGCTAATAGGTGCTAGATACCAAAGTATTAAAAAACACACCAAATTTCTATCAAAATTACTCAAAGTGACACAAGTTACTTTTTCTTGATCGCCAATGTTCAACAGCTTGGATAGCATTATCAGTTGGCTCATCTGTTTAAATGCCCAGACAATTTAAATCATGACACCATTAAAAAATAAGAGTAGAACAAAAAGTCTGCCCATAAACAGAACTGCCATTGGTTTCTGATCGCTTCCATCTTCTGCTGTACGGCAAAGTGGAGTTGAAAACTCAGCATGACTGGCAGGCTAACAAGTACGGGCTTCAGCAAAGCAAGGGCAGGAGAAGGAAGTCTCCCAACACAGCACCTGGCACAAAGATCTTTTTGCTAAAGAAGCCTTTCCTTCCTGCTGACCCAATATCATCTTGAACATTTCCTTTCTTTTTACATCAGGTAGAGGGTGAAATGCAATTGCCAAAGTGGAGGTGGTTAGCTATATTTCAACAAAACATTTTGTCTCGCAGAAAACTGAACCTTTGAAACCAGGCTATCACACTCACCTGAAAAAAAAAAAAAANAAAAAAAAAAAAAAAAAAAAAGAAGTAGGGAAAAATAAAAAGTGTTGAAAAACATTCTTTTGATATTTTCCTTAAAAATTATGGTTCCTCTGTACAAAATACAGAATAGTTTCTCTGTTTTGATAATTGTAAACAGAAAAGTCACAGAATCATATGCAGGCTGGAAAGAACATCAGGAGGTGCCCAGTGCAACAACCTGCTTAAAGAAGCATCACTGGGGAGGCCTGGTCGCGAAAAGCTCCAAGAATACAAGGCCACACAGCCTCTCTAGGCAACCTGCTCCACTCTGGGTTGTCCCCATATAGAAAATATTTTCCCTTTATACCCAGCTTGAACTTCTGTCGTTCTAACTTATGCTTGTTGTCTCCTGTCCTGCCACTGCACACTGCTGCAGAGATCCTGGTCTTGTCTTCTCAATAACCTGTATATAAGTCAGGGAAGACTGCTGTGAGCCTTATCCAGGTTGAAGCAGCCCCATCTTCCTTCACAGGGCAGGTGCTTCAGCCTCTGTGAATCCTGGTGGCCCTCTGCTGGGCTGACTCCAGTTCGGCAATGTCTGCCTAGGCTTGGGGAGACCAAACCAGAGGATGCAGTGTCCAGGTGTGGTCCAAGACATGCCAAGTTGAGAGGAATAATCACTTCCCTCCGTCTCCTGGCTGTGCCCTTTCTCATACAGCACTGGTGCTGGCCTTCGCTGCTGCCAGCCCCACAGGTGGCCCAGTCCTGTGCAGCTCACTGTCTCTCCCAAAACCCCAGGGACTTATCCACACAGCTGTTGCCCAGGCACCAAGTACTCAGCCTGGACTGTTCCAAAGGGTAGAGGCTGTGCCTTCCCAGGTATGACTGGTAATGCAAACTTTACATTTTACTCCTGATACACCTGTGTTTTTTCCTGAGTATAACAAAAAAAAATTGTGGATTATACTGCCCTTAAAGACCTACAAGATTTCTTTATCTCCTTTGCCCTTCAGAGATGTCTCGTGGGATCCCACCCACCAGTCTTCTGAATGAGATGAAGTCTGCTACTCACTTTCCTCACTCCCTTCAGGTTCTAGACCTTAATGAACCCCAAGTTCATTGTTGCTATAGCCAATGCTGACACTGATTATCATGTTCCCATCCACATCTTCTCTGTTATTGAATAGGAGATCCAACTGTGCCTCACCCTTGGTTGGCCAATCCATTATCTTTATCAAGAAGTTACCCTTTACACCCTCCAGAATACTTCTCAACTGTTTGCATCTTTCCATGTTACCCTTTCAGCAGATGTTAGGGAAGTTAATGTTCTCCGCAGTAAACAAGGTTTGTGATATAGAGACTTCCTCCAGTTGTTTAGATAAGATTTTGTTGACTTCCTCACCCAGGTTAGGTAGAAAAAAAAATGCAACAAAATGCTCTAAAATTACAGAAACATTTTGATTGATAACATTAAATTTTTCTGACTGGCTTTATATGCTTTTTAGATTTCACCCTTTCATCTTAATTCAGATCAGCAAGTTTATTTTAAAATCTTGAGTTATGTCCTAGGTCAACAAAAAAACCAACTAAGTAAACAAAAGCCCAACAGCCATTCTCCTTTGTTTTTTCAACATATCTTGAAGAGCAGACTCCAGAGCAGTTCCCTGATGAGAACTGAAATAAGCCATGGAAAGAGCCAGAGAAGAAAGTCTGCGAAACTGGACTTATGTCCTGACAGTGGCTTCATTTTTTCTCATATGGAAACTTTTCCTCAGGGTTAATTACCTTTCCTGCATCACACTGCTCTTTGCTACATAAATAACAGGTTTACACTTTTTGTAACCTCAACTGATTTTTCCTTTCTAAAGGCCAATGAAACATTAGGAAATGTCTCCTACATATTTTCCTTGCCTGGATTTCTGTTTCCTAGTCAGTATGTAGGGGAGAATAAATAGCCTAAAAGCGGACTGAGAGAGGGCTGTCAAGAAAATCTGGCCACAAGAGAGGAAACAACCAAACAGGCCACGTCTGTTCTACTTATTGGACTCTGTTCTGCAGCTGGCAAAACATTAGAAAATAAATGCTGTTTCCTGATATTTTAATTTCCCATTGGAGTTTACTATGGTAAACTTTGCTTTTGGGTAAGATATGTTTTGAAGATTTATTTGCTTTGTATAGCCAGAATAAAAAATTGTTAGGAAACAACCCTCACACATGCTGATTGGGAAAGTTTCCCTTTCTCTGTGTTCAGATGACCTGGGAAGTCCTGTCATCACTGTTGGGAAGAAACTGTCCATGCACAGAAAGACACATTTACTGGATACACTACCACTAACCCTTATACTGAACTTTAGAGAACCAAATCAACCGTCACATACTGATAGAAACATTGATATGAATTGAAACGAAGTCTGTATGAATAATACAAGACAGATGTTTGTTCACTCTTACCCAACTAATCCTAGCCATCACAACAGCATGTGGCAAACACCTGCTAAGGCCTGACTGTGTCTTGGATGTGCTTCTAGTCACTGAAGGAAATTTCTTGTAGCATCCTGTGGTAAACTAAAAAGAATAAAAAGCTTCAAATGACAAGATACTTGTCTCAAATTACATAGAGAACTTGTCTCTTCCAGTCACAAGCTCCCAGGTTTTTTCTTTAAATACCCACTGAAGACTCAAGCAGTGTTAAACATTTTTCAAAAGCAAACTTCCTTCATACACAGAAGGACTGAAGGAGCCTTTTTCTTCAAGACAACCATCATGCAAGAGTGTCAAAGAACGAGGTCTTACCATAGGGTAAGACCTCCATCACACTACAACTCAGCAGCAGGATAGTAAAGAAGGTCAGAGCTTTGAAGCCAGTCGAAGTTATAACAACGCCCCTCCCTCTCACTCCCTCCCCTTCAACAGTAGCACTTCAGCCTTTTCTTCCCATTGTCCTTTCAGGCATTTCTGTAAACACTGACAAAATTCATATCGTTCTGATTTTATGTGTCACAGGCTCATTTCGTCCACTGAGAACATCTGAGCAGTCATTACTTCATCAAAATATGGGTGGGGTGAGGATTTTTGGACTAAATGCAAATAAATGACAAGTTAGCAATGCACAATGCCCCAAATGGAAACAATCCCATCCCCAAATAGCACATTCTGTAGAACAGATTAACTATTAACTAATAGATTACAGTTGTCTTGGAAGTATAGAAAAAATAATCGAGCAAGACAGAGTGTGTAAGAGAAAATACCAGACTGTTCCACACTGAGATGTGTTGGGAGTCACCTCTGCTAAGAGGCCTGTGATGTCTCTGCATGACTTTCCAAGGGCTGACTAATAATGTCTCCTAAATGTTCATCCGTTTCACTGGCAAGTCCTGAAGTTTTTATGTTCAAACATTTCTAATGGCACTGCGCTTCATGTACTCCAGTTGATCCTGTAATCAGATAATTTCCTGCATTTTCCATTCTAGTCCTACAAAAAAAGAAATAAACTACCACGTGGGAGGAAATTAGATGCATAAAGAGAAAGCAGAAGTGCTTGTTTTGCAAATAGTAATGCAAACACCAGAGAACTTAATTTTCCTACAAAACATGATTTTTACATGAATTAAACTGCATGTGCTTAAGTGAAGTTTTTCCAATTTAAATGCACACGAAAGAAGAGTCAGACTATCACTCACTGCTTATCCTGTTGATCTCCAAATATGTCTTTATATACTTGATTTATTGAAGAATAAGCTCAAGCACAAAGTAAACTAATAATATATCCAAACAAGGAACACACTTTCACATGTGTAACAAGCAATGCAAGACAAAGACTTGATACAACTATACAGCTTAACACAAACAATAGAAAACACTCTTCACATCCAAATATTTTTCAAATTCTATACTGAGATTGTCACTTTTCTGTATATGTTGGCCTAACTAAATGACTTGTCCATTCTTTAGTATCTATTCACCAAAGGCTTGTAATGAAGAGAAATGGCACTATCTCCCTTTTACAGATTGGAACCTTGTCAGAGACAGTAAGAAAAAATATGGGCCGTGCCCTTTCTATGGCCTTGGATGAAATCTGGAGTTCATACAGTAAACCATTATTCCCTGCTCCTGAGACAAGGTGGCCTCTTCTACCCAGCCTATTGGGAACAGCCCCTCATTACTGGGGTACCAAACACATAATTGACCCAATTGCATTCAGTATGATAAAGAAAAGATTGTCTTGAGACTGCCAAAATTTAGCTATCTGTTACAGATATTCTGCCACAAAAACTTACTTTGCAAACCCAGAAAATTTTGGAAAACAGTGGTAAAAAGATACTTAAACAGAAAAACATGAGTTAGCATCACAATGCTTTAAAGACTAACTTACTATAAAGGAAGAAGGATCCTTTTCACAAAGAAAAGCACATATTTGTCTAAAATCCTCTCAGTATATCAGTATGGTGAAAACAGTAAAAAGAAGTCAAAAGAATAAATAGCTAACCATGAGTACATAGTAGATCTTAGAGGCTCAGGAGAAATATTATCAATATTTCTGTCTGGAGTAATATGGATAATGAGGAGAATTGGTGGGATGTTATTTAGCATTGCAGTTCAAAAATAAAACAATAGTTCAGCTCTTTAGCAGATGCAAATGATAAAGTAATTAATAAGGATGGAGAAGAATCAACAAATGCAAATCCAGACAATAAACCTTTCTGTTCTGCGTTTGCAAGAAAATGGGTTTATATACTGATATCACATCAGATTGACTGTGGACTTTCTAAAAGCAACAAGGGTAAGTGTCAGAATGTCTATTAGAAATAAGTATCTTAAAACCCATAGGCCTGAATAATTTAGGCCTGAGTGTCCTAGGAGTGCTGGCTCAGGTGTTCAGAGCCAGAAAGAGTGCGAAGATGATGTCAATATTAGAAAGGATGCACTGTATAATTGAACTAGCCAATCAGAATGACTCCTAGCTCAAGTAAAATCACATCAGTTCAAAATTATTTCAAGTTATTTCAAAGTTGTTTCAAGACTACTGCCTCCCTAGGGCCTGGGTTAAAGATGTGATAAGAAAACATCTACCCTTGAATGGCCCTCAGATTACTATCCATTATTGATTTTTCATGTAGGCAGCAATGAAGTAGCAATAGGAAGTCCAAAGGCAAGCAAGAGAGACTACAGGGCCTTGGGACAACGGTTTAAGGGATCAGGAGCACAAGTAGCGTTCTCCTCTGTCCTTCCAGGTGCAGGGAATGGTAAGGGAAGAAACAGCAAGACCCAGCAGATCAATACCGGGCTCTGAGACTGGCATCACTGGCAGAATTTGGGGTTTTTTTGATCATGGGTTGGTCTACATGACACCGGGCCTGCTGGCGACAGACGGGGTACAACTGTCTCAAAGGGGGAAAAGGATCTTTGTTCAGAATTTAACAGGGCTCACTGAAAGAAGTTTAAACCAGAGTTGAAGTGGGAAAGGGATAAAACCAGTCTCAATAGAGATAAGCTTGATCACGGCATGCCAATGTTTGAGGTACAGTGTGCTAGCAAGGTCCTTCGGTCTGCTCCACAATGTGCTGAGTACACTGGAGCATTCCAGTGCTCTGTCACCCTCAAAGTAAAGAAGTTCTTCCTCATGTTCAGACAGAATTTCCTGTGTTCCAGTTTGTGCCTGTTGCCCCTTGTCCTGTCATTGGGCACCACTGAAAAGAGTCTGGCCCCATCCTCTTGACACCTGCCCTTTAGATGTTTGTGAGCATTGATGACATCCCCTCTCAGCCCTCTCTTCTCCAGGCTAAACAGACCCAGGTCTCTCAGCCTTTCCTCATAAGAGGGGTGCTCCATTCCCTTGATCATCTTTGTAGCCCTCTGCTGGACTCCCTCCAGTAGTTCCCTGTCTTTTTTGAACTGGGGAGCCCAGAACTGGGCACAGTACTCCAGATGTGGCCTCATCAGGGCAGAGTAGAGGGGGAGCATGACCTCCCTCGGCCTGTTGAGCACAGTCTTTTTAATGCACTCCAGGATACCATTGGCCTTCTTGGCCACAAGGGCACATTGCTGGATCATGGTCAACTTGTCCACCAGGACTCCCAGGTCCCTCTCTGCAGAGCTGTTTCCAACAGGTACCCTAACCTGTACAGGTACATGTGGTTATTCCTCCCTAGGTGCAGGACCCTACACTTGCCTTTGTTGAACTTCATTAGGTTCTTCTCTGCCCACCTCTCTAGCCTGTCCAGGTCTTGCTGTATGATGACACAGCTTTCTGCTGTGTCAGCCACTCCTCCCAGTTTTGTGTCATCAGCAAACTTGCTGAGGCTACACTCTGTCCCCTCATCCAGGTTGTTGACGAATATGTTGAACAAGACTGGACCCAGTACAGACCCCTGGGGAATACCACTAGTTACAGGCCTCCAACTGGCCTCCATGCCACTCATTACAAACCTCTGAGCTCTGCCACTCAGCCAGTTCTCAATCCATCTCACTGGCCACACTTCCTCAGCTTACCCGTGAGGATGTTATGGGATACAGTGTCAAAAGTTTTGCTGAAGTCAAGGTAGACAATGTCCACTGCTCTCCCCTCATCCACCCAACCAGTCATGCCATCATAGAAGGCTATCAGATTGGTAAAGCATGATTTCCTCTTGGTGAATCCATGTTGACCACTCCCAATAACCTTCTCTTCCTCTACATGCTTAGAGATGATATCCAGGATGAGCTGCTCCAGCACCTTTCCAGGGATGGAGGTGAGGCTGACTGGCCTGTAGTTTCCTGGGACCTCCTTCTTGCCCTTTTTGAAGACTGGAGTGACATTGGTTTTCCTCCAGTCCTCAGGCACCTCTCCTGTTCTCCATGACCTTTCAAAGATGATGGAGAGTGGCTTCATAATAACATCTGCCAGCTCCCTCAGCACTCATGGGTGCATCCCATCAGGGCCCATGGATTTGTGGTTGTCAGGTTTACCTAAATGATCTCTAACCTGGTCCTCCTTGATCAAAGGAGAGTCTTCCTTTCTCCAGGCTCTCTCTCTTACCTCCAGGATCTGGGATTCCTGAGGGCCGGCCTCAGGCATTCAGTAACTCCACCTTCTCTGCATCCTCCATCACCAGTGCACCTACCTTATTCAGCAGTGGACCCACATTTTCCCTAGTCTTGCTTTTACTACTGATGGACTTGAAGAAGCTCTTCTTGTTGTCCTTGACATCCCTTGCCAGGCTTAATTCCAAGCGGGCCTTAACCTTCCTCATTGCATCCCTTCGTATTCTGACAACGTTCCTATACTTCTCCCAAGTGGCCAGTCCCTTTTTCCACATTCTGTAAACTTCCTTCTTCCATCTGAGTTTTTCCAGAAGCTCCTTGCTCATCCACGCAGGTTTCCTGCCTCTTTGGCCTTATTTCTTGCTCCAAGGCATGCACTGATCTTGAGCTTGGAGGAAGTGGTGCTCGAATATTAAGAAGCCCTCTTGCACTCCCCTTCCTTCTAGAGCCTTAGTGCACAGGATTCCTCTTAGTAGGCCTTTGAAGAGGTAATTTATGTGTTAGATACCATGGAAGCACCTCCAAACAGTCACATAGGAATTAGGGCTTCTCCCTCCAAAAAAGTGGCAGGATCAACAGACCAACTGAAGTGCCTCTGCACCAATGCACACCGCATGGGCAACAAACAGGAGGAGTTGGAAGCTGTTGCGTAGCTGGAAAAATATGATATAGTTGCAATCACGGAAACATGGTAGAATGACTCACACACCTGGAGAGCTGCAATGGGTAACTATAACCTCTTCAGAAGGGATAGGCAAGGAAGGAGAGATGGTGGGGTAGCCCTGTATGTTAGGGAGTGTTTTGACTGTCTAAAGCTTGATGATGGTGATGAAAGGGTCGAGCATTTATGGGTAAGAATCAGGGGAAAGGCCAACAAGGCAGCTGTCATGGTGGGAGTCTGTTGTAGACCACCCAACTGGGATGAAGAGACAGAAGAAATATTCTATGAGCAGCTGGGAGAAGTCTCATGATAGCTAGCCCTTGTTCTCATGGGGGATTTCAATTTACCAGATGTCTGCTGAAAATACAATACAGCAGAGAGGAAACAGTCTAGGAGGTTCCCAGAGTGTGTGGAAGATAACTTCCTGACACAGTTGGTGAGGCAGACAACTAAGGACGGCACCCTGCTGGACCTGTTGTTTACAAATAGAGAAGGACTGGTGGGTGATGTGGTGGCTGGAGGCCATCTTGGGCACAGCAATCATGAAATGACAGAATTCTCAATTCTCGGAGAAGTAAGAAATGTTGTTAGCAGTACTGCCACCTTGGAGTTCTTGAGGGCAGACTTTGGCCTGTTTAGGAGCCTAGTTGACAGAGTCCCTTGGGAGGCAGTCCTGAAGGGCAAAGGAGTCCAGGAAGGCTGGACCTTCTTCAAGAAGGAAATCTGAAAGGCACAGGAGCAGGCAGCCCTGTGTGCCAAAAGATGAGCCGGCGCAGAAGATGACCAGCCTAGCTGAACAGAGAGCTTTAGCTGGAACTCAGGAAAAAACCTTATGAACTTTGGAAGAAGGGGCAGGCAACTCGGGAGGACTACAAGGATGTCATGAGGTTATGTAGGGAGAAAATTAGAAGGGCCAAAGCCAAACTAGAACTTAGTCTGGCTACTGCCATAAAATACAATAAAAAATATTTCTATAAATACATTAGCAACAAAAGGAGGGCTAAGGAGAATCTCCATCCTTTATTTGATCTGGGGGAAAAATAGTCAAAAAGGATGAGGAAAAAGCGATGTACTTAATGCCTTTTTTGCCTCAGTCTTTAATGGTAAAATCAGTTGGTTTTGGGAACCCAGCCTGCGGGGCTGGAAGGCAGAGACAAGGAGCAGAACGAAGTCCCCATAATCTCAGTAGAAATGGTGATGACCTGCTAAATTACTTAGACACACACAGGTCTATGAGGCTGGGTGGGATCCACCCAAGGGTACTGAGGGAGCTGGTGGAAGTGCTCACCAAGCCACTTTGAACCATTTATCAGCAGTACTGGCTAACGGGGGAGGTCCCAGTTGACTGGAGGTTAGAAAATGCAACGCCCATCTACAAGAAGGGCTGGAAGAAGGATCTGGGGGACTGCAGGCCTGTCAGTCTGACCTCAGTGCCAGGAAAAGTTATGGAGAAGGTCAACCTGAGTGCCATCACGCTGCATGTTGTCATGGTTTAACCCCAGCCAGCAGCTAGGACCACAAAGTCACTAGCTCAATTCTTCCCCCTCTCCCTCCTACCCCAAAGTGTAGAAGTGTAGGGAGAAGAGGGAGAAAAGGAGGTGAAAGGAAAAAAAAAAAAAACCAGCCAAAAACTCGTGGGTTGAGATAAAGACAGTTTAATAGGACAATAACAGAAAAGGAAAATAACAATAATAATAGTAAAAAGAATATACAAGGTGAAGTAGTATAACACAAGTCACTCTCACCACCTGGTGAATTGGTTGCCCAGCCCGTCCCGAGCAGTGATCACATATTCCTGCCACCTGGCCAACCCCCATTTGTATACTGAGCGTGACATCTATGGTATGGAATATTCCACTGGCCAGCTTGTTCTGTCTATGTTCCCTCTCAGCTTCTATGGGAAGCTGAGAAAAGTCCTTGACTAATATAAGCATCACCGGCAACAACTAAAACAATATATATTATCCACATTCCTTTCATACCAAATCTGAAACACAGCAGCCACTAGAAAGGAAACTAACTCTGTCCCAGCTGAAACCAGGACACATGTACAGGACAATGAAGTGATCAAGCCCAGTCAGCAAGCATTTATGAAAGTCAGGTCCTGCTTGACTAACCTCATCCCCTTCTATGACAAAATGATTTGCTTAGTGGATGAGAGAAAGGCTGTGGCTATTGTTTACCTGGACTTCAGTAAAGCCTTGGAAACCATTTCCCACAGCATTCTGCTGGAGAAACTAGCTGCTCATGACTTGGATGGGCGTAGTCTTCATTGGAGAAAAAAACTGGCTGGATGGCCGGGCCCAAAGAGTTGTGGTGAATAAAGTTAAATCCAGTTGGCGGCCAGTCACAAGTGGTGTTCCTCGGGGTTCAGTGTTGGGACCTGTTCTGTTTATGATCTTTATCAATGATCTGGACGAGGGGACCGAGTGCACCCTCACTAAGTTTGCAGGTGACACCAAGTTGGGCAGGAGTGTTGATCTGCTTGAGGGTAGGAAGGGTCTACAGAGGGATCTGGACAGGCTTGATTGATGGGCCAAGGCCAATGGTATGACGTTCCACAAGACCAAGTGCCAGGTCCTGCACCTGGGTCACAAAAACCCCATGCAGCCCTACAGGTGTTGGGAAGAGTGGCTGGAAAGCTGCCTGGCAGGAAAGGACCTGGAGGTGTTGGTCAACAGCCGTCTGAATATGAGCCAGCAGTGTGTCCATGTGGCCATATAACACATGGGCAGATAACATTGTGGTCCCCATGTCCCTATCCTCCGGCAGAGGGAATAAGTTCCTCTGCCAGTGAACAAGTTGAGACAGCCACCAAAGTGAGAGGGTCACCAAGGCTTCTGTTGTCCACTTTGGTCAATAATCTGAAGGTCAAAACTTAAGTCCTTGCCTACGTCTCCCAGCTGGTGCCTCCTAAGGTTTCTTGCAAGCATGGCACTGCAAGACGTCCCAAGGCCACCGTGCCTACTCCCTCCCCACACACCCCAGGGGAGGCTGAATTACAAATGTGAAGAAATAGTTCTGTAAATCATTTTGGAGGAAAGTCTTTGTGTTTCCTATAAAAGGCAGCTTACAATTCAGGGAGAGGCAATATGCTTCAACAGACCTCTCTCAAGTGAAAGAATTCAATTTGTTCGTGGGGTCTTTTTCTAAAAAGAAAGAGATGTTGAAGGGGCTAAGTGCCCGTATAATGTGTCCTTTAAGGCAGAGTTGTTCTGAACTTTTCTCTTGGTTTCTTTTAATGTGGGAGTTACGCTTCAAAAAACCAACTCTGTAGAAATGTCACATTCTTCCAAAATCTGTCTGCTCCTTGTGTGTCTTTGAGAAGTAGCTCCTGCTTATTCTGACAAAAGGAATGTTTCACTTCTGTTAGCACTGCAAAGCCAATTACAGTGTGGAAGAGGGAGCTGGACTCAGGCCATCCTTGTGCATCAGCAGCAGCACTGTCACCTAATTTGCAAACACAGAACAATTATGACTGGCAAGGATGTAAGAGGCAGCCTGGCCTTTAGATTCCAGCTTGGACATGAAGGATTGGCAGTAGGAAAAAAATATCTTTTGATTCTGAGCAAATGTGATCTGAAAGTGGTTTAGAACGAAGCCACATTCATACCTATTTTTATAGTAATAATATATATCAAGCTAGTAATCAGCAGTAAATAAGATAGAGCCCCAAGAAGTAGTCTCATAACACTAGACTTCCTTTTATCCAAAAAATTAATTCCTTTAAAAAATTTCTAGCTTCGTATAATCAATCAGTTCTATAACTTTGACTAACTGACCCTCTGACCTCAGTTGACAAAATGCACTCACACAGCTGTGTTCATAAATAGAAAGACTATTGGAGCTCAGAAAAGAAAAAAAAAAAAACAGAGACAAAGATACTGGGAAGTGGTAGTCAAAACGAGAGCGTAGAAGAAACAGGAGAGTGGAAGGTGAAACGTACATTTCAGAGGGGTTATAATGTTCACTGAAAGAGAATGTATAAATGAATATTTATGAAAATGTTATTGCACTTTAAATCCAGAAATTATGCTTCTTTTTCACTCTTATTCAGTGCCGACTTTTCACATTTTTGGATGGAGGACACACGCAAGGACTCAGAATCTATGTCTGCACAGACTTCACTGCTATTTTTTTCTTCTGCTGGTATTATCTTTGTGGACTAGTACATTTGCAAGGGGAAAATCTTTTTGCTATTAACAGAGGGAAATAATGTAAATCAGGCTGTGTGGCCTGCATTTTTCTCTGTTGATTACTACAGATGAGCGCGACAATATTTTCTTATCTTAAGGACAGACATAACCTGTAGCCAGATATGATCACAAAGGGAAGGACAACAGGATGGGCAGCAAGACCATCATATCAATGACACTATTATAACTTCCTTAATTCTGAAGTGGCTCAGTCCAAGTGTAATGTAGAAGTATTTTTATGCAGGAAGCCAGTCTGGCCTTCATACGAGTCTTCACCTGGTCCTCAAATGTGGCCTCCACACTAAAAAACATAATGGTCTAATTTGAGCCAACAACGTAATGACATCCTCCGTGACTGGACAGAGATGAGGATGTAACCCAAAGTGATTAGTAAAGTGCCACAGAAGTGACCTCATGTAAAAAGCATATGAATAGAAACATTTTTCGGTTCTGTAGCTTATGACTTAAAGGTCTGTAATTTTGACTCCTGTCCATTTCCAAACAAAAGGTGGCTGCATTTGCTAGTAAATACTTACACAAAATGCCAGCTTTGTCTGTTATTTTCCCTTTATATTTGCTTTAGGGATTCTCTGGCTCTAAGGCAGAAATAAGATTCTAGTCAGGCCCAGACAATCCTACAGCCCAGGATGCAGTTCTTGTTTTAAATATAAATTATAGTGGTTTAATTTCAACTTTATTTTATAGTTGAGGAAGGAATGAATGAACAAACAAAGGACTGAAGGAACAAAGGGAATTTAACTCTGCGTAGGACACAGGACTTTTCTGTAATGTTTTTTATAAACAAAACCTATTCAGCACTGAGAAACCCTCTGTTGGTTTATAAGTGTTTTTCACACAGCTTTTGTTTTACTTCCACGTCTTACAGGCATTTTTCTAGGATCCTCCTTAAAATCTGCAAGCATCTGTTCAGAAAGAGTCAGAACCCACAAAATCTTTCAAGGATAAATGGAAGGGTCTTTGCTTCAGAAGACCAGTAAAGCTCCCGGTTCGTATTTGCAGGTCCTGATTCCCTTGCTTCCAGTGGTTATGGGAACAGGAAAAAAAGAACAAAAAATATTTGTAAGGGTATACACATATGGGGATTTTTACTTATTAAGAAACAGACAATTTTCTGAATGTTCACTGTTTTTTCAAATACTTTTTTAGTATTTCTTCTTTGCCCCTTTTTTTCCTAAAATCACTGTTTTTCCATCTTGGTATCTGTTTTCCCTCAAATCTTACTTGTGGACATTCTAGCTCTCTCTGTACTTCCCAGGTGGTACTTTGGCTATTTCTAATTAGATTTACACTTTGATAAGACCCATACCTGCCTCTTGGGCTCGCAGGTGATCTTCACAGTGGACTTGCCAAGCCCTGAAGCATTTAGCTCACCCCCATCCCAGCCTGCCCAGATTCAAAACACCACTGCTGCTAAAATCTCTGGATCCCATCACAGCCCTGTAGGGCTCTCCAACTCTGCAGTCACCGGGCAGGCAGGACCTGGGTCAGTGGGACCGATGCTGCCCACTCGCTCGCCCCTGCCACAATGTGGTTCCTGCCCACACATGCCGCATGAAGACGTGCTCCTCTCTCCACCCTGCTGCTGCCCTCAGCTGCCCTTACAGGCACAAGGCACATGTTCCCAGACTTCCCACAAGCAAGTCTCTGGTCTTCCCCCTCAAACGCTTCCTGATGGTCATAAATCTCCTGAAGACTCAATATCCCTCCCTCTTTAGGACCCTCGTCTGTGTGCAGCTTAATTATGTGAGGGTCTTTTTTGAAGTTGTTGGGGCTTGCAGTGCTTTTATAGTACTTTCTGAATTTGTTTTTATTCACAAAGCACACAGATTACAGCAAATTAAATGAATTACAGCTAGGATGTCTACACTCCCAAGGGTCACATCTCAGGCAATTGGCTGGTCAAAGCCGCTTCTTTTGTTCTGAAATGCTTACGAGCCTTTAATTCAGGACACTGGGGTATTCAGCAATTCCTGGAAGTAGCCTATACAGCCACATATCTTCCTATTGCTTATTGTTGGTGTGTCACATGCAATAATGTCCCAGGCGCTGGAGCAGGGAAGGGAGTCTGACAGGGACTTCTCAATGCCCTACAACCTGGAACTACATCTCTGCACCCAGAACTGGAAGGAGACTCCATCTCACCAAATTCAGTCCAAAAAGGAGGAAAAGAAACAAGCTGTTTGACAACCTGCAACATGGAGCGTCTTCCTCATTTTTACTTCCTGCTGTAGGTATTTCCCTGCTTGCCAGAATGTTCCTCCTTCCACTCCTAGCAACTTTCACACCCCTGAAAACAAAAGGGTGAAAGCACACAGTGCTGACAGGCACGTTCTGGGTTTGGATTCTGGGACTTCTAGCCTGCAGCGTTCTTGCTAATTTTATTCTCTTGGCATCTCACTGATTGCGTTTGGCTCTAGGTCTCCAAAATATTTTTTCCCTCACTGCTTATTTTCATGAGGCAAGACAGGAAAGAAAATTTGAGTCAGAGATCTCTCATATCAACTATGAAAAGTAGGTTGAACTGGGTTTTGTGCATCCAAAGATTGTAACATAGCCCATGCAATTTTGCCTTTTTTTCTGGTCTTGGCTTAAAATTCTATTCATCTACAGAAAGAGCAGGGAACTCCCAATTATGCTAGGGTGAAAGGATGGTTTCGTCTTCCTTCCTTTTTTTTTAATGCATTTTTTAAGATAATAGGCAATGATTTCTATTCTCCCAAATGACAGAGAAAGCATTTCCCCTCATCCTCCTTCTTTCTTCAGTTATTCCTGAACTGGAATACTCTGGCTACTAGCATAATTTTACAATAATTAGAGGGGTGGGGAAGTTCTTATTGTGTGCAATGGAGAAATTATGGTGATTATTTGAGCCACTCCAGATTAATTAATTTTAAGATGTATATAACAATAAGGTGAGGTTCTGGAGATTCCCATTTATTCCAGCATCCAAGTGCATTTTAAACACTTGCTATATGCTCTGAAACTACCATGCATGCATGAATGTCTCTTTTTCAGTGGAAACAAGCCTAAGGAGCTGTCTCAATCAAGAATCACACTAAAAGTGAATCTCTGAAGAGAACTTATTCTTCCTGCAGGTGGATTACTTGCTGGGAATGCGTGTGAGGTTTCAGATAGAAACTTTCTGCCCTGGAAAAGGCAGATTTACCAGGACACAAGTGTTGCTTTATTTCCACCCTATATATAGGGGTAGTTACTGATCCCTTGTAGTATCTAAAATTTTGTTAATTAAAAAAATTCACACAGCTGGTGGTTTATACATTTATCAATCAAGCATGAGGAAGCCTCAGTTCAGTTTTCGCAGACTTACACCTACCTAAAGAATAAAGGATATTCTGAATGGCCATGCATCTAGAATTATAACATGCAGAAAAGACAAGGCTGTATAGAATTTTTCCTCTCAGACAGCAAATTTTAACATTGTTCATATATTTGCTAGCAAGTTTTACAAAATTGGAGAATGTTAATTGTCTGTGTTTCAAATCAAATAAGATGCTCCATTTATTGTAACATCTTTTTTCCCCCTGCTGAGTCTCAAAGTATTCTGGCAAGTTCTGCCCTGATTTATAACCACTCCGTTCTCAGAATGGCATGGTTAGATCCAGAATTTATTGAATTATTTGAGGAAGCTGCCTGAAAGCCAGCGTTTCTCTGAAAATATGACAGATCTAGTCAAAAGCTTCAAGAGTCTGAATAGCAGTGCCAGGCTGTAAACCTCTGAAATGTACAACCCAGCTAGTTAAGCTGGGGTGGACAGGGTAGGGGAAGCAGAAGTCTGCCTTTGGGCTTAAAAACAAAGACTCCACCACCAACAAAAATATGGTTGGGCATTAATCCAGGCACAGTGACTGTGTACACGTATCTGAGCCTCCCTCCTGTGCAGAAATGGTCAGTTTTATCCCACTGTCCAAAAGGAGCAGCAGGGTGCCATTTTGTGGGGGCAGAGGAGAGCTATCAATCCTTTCAGTAATCATAGGATCTGCAAATAATAACCTACGGGCTCCTCTGTTCTAACCTCCTTTTAGTGCAGGAGCACAACCCCTTTTGTATTTCTACCAGCATTTTATCCGGTCTGGCTTTTCATGTTCCATGGGACAGAGTCTCTGCTCCTCCCTGGGGGGATTATTCCACAGCTAATAGCTCTCAGGGCCAGGAGGTTTCCTCCTCTAAAGTCTCTCCTACTGTTCTTGGCTAACTCCTATTGCTAATCCATTGTAATAATTCCTGTGTATTGATGATACGTCCATCTCCACGTACATTCATGCATAAGGTCGCCACAGTTTATCCTCCTTCAAAAGTTTAGTCATGTCTAAAATACTTAATTCTTCAAGACAAATGTCTGTGCTCCATTTCCACAGCAGCCCTCCTCGATGCTGGATTCCCCCTCCTGTCAATACCACGCTGGCAGCAGAGTTTGGTGCAGTGCATTGCCCAGATGATATTTCAGGTACATTCACAGCGCCTTACTGGCAGAGGACCCATTACTGCCCCCCTTTTTGACATGAGCCTGTACGCAGCCCTATTCCATCAGCGTATTTTATTGCATAGATTTATGTATGATAACCACAAACTGAGTAATAAGACAACCAGTGAATGCTGAAAAGGAGTTTGCTGTCATTTGTTTGTTAGGTGCTGTTGTAAGCCTCAACAGAGCAGCAGTAGGTAACAGGCTCTTCCGTGCCTGTAAATGATTATCTGAGACTCAGCACAATGGCTTCTTCATGTGCATTTTGTCATTTAGGCAGCAAAGGACATGAGAAAACTTCAGTGGAAAAGTCTAGTTTACATTACACAGCTAGCTAACCCTGGACCACTCTAGCTCCCTCCTTCTGACTGAGTGACTTTCAGGTTATCTTTCCACAGTTTTAAGTGGTTTACATTTTTTCCTAACTAAAGAATTTTTTTTAATCTCCCCACCTCCCGCTGCAGTTGTTCTCTAATCTCACTATGTGCTCAGTTCCTCCCGGGCACTTAAATATTACTCATAAATGTTGATACCAAGCTCATTACCTCCTCTCTTCAGTCACCAATTAAAGTACCAATTTAGACCCACTATAATCCTTGATCCTAGTAAAGATCATTAAAGACACCTCCTACTAACACAGCATTTTCCCAGAAGCTATAACCTTTGCTTTTGCCTCTCCACAGGGAGGACATTGTCAGAGGTGCAAGCTTTCCCAGTCAGGCCTTTTCCAAGAGAAGAACCATGGTACATGGGAAAGGGTGACATATCTAAAAATATGTTTCATTTTGTATAATCTTAAGACTTCATGATGCAAATATCTCTGAAAGGCTTTGACTAGTTATGAGAAGATCCTGAGGACTCCCAGCTAGAAAAAGGTCCCTGAAGTTTTAAGTGGTGATTTCAGAAAGAAGCAGAAACTGATCTTAAGAGCTCGATTCGTGCTATGTAGGAGGCTACCACTACTGTAAGGAAAGACCTCTAAAGAGAGAGCTATGCAAAGACAGAGAATGCGCTCTTTACACTCTAATCTATAGTCAAACACAAAGAAATAATTTAGTGCAAAAAACAAAGCAGCTGTGTGTGTATTACGCCTGTCCTTATATAAACCAGTCCAAGCATGGGTTTTCACGACCTGGTCTGAGTTTTCCCTGTAAGCAGGTGAATTAGCCAGTGAGACATTCTGCCTCATGCCACCTGGGATGATATCAGATGACTTGCTGAGTGTTCATATGTATATGCCCTTCGATAGCATCACAAGGGCAAAGGCTATAGCAGAAGAGCATCTTACAAAGAAATTACAGGCTGGTTTATACACAAATGCTGATCATTTTATAACAGTTTGTCTGCAAACTGAGTCATGTGTGAGTGGCTAGAAGCTTATTGCACCCAGGTGAGGAAAAAAAGGAACGGTAAATCACTGTTTCTAACAGAGAGAGGCAATGGAATTGCAAAGGATGGAAGAAAAGTAAGAGCAGAAGGGACAGGTACACATGATGTGGCAGAGAACAAAAATAAAACAAAAGACAGTCAAAGTAAAAACTATAAAGCTGATCATTTAGACTAGGGTTAATTTTTAATATCTGCTGTTAAAGTCTAGCAGTTAGATCTTACCATGTCATTGATCATTTTTATGACCAACGATATAAAATTTCATCTAGTATGTCTTTGTTTAGTTCTTTATTTGCCAGCTTTACAGGGCTGTACTGAGAACAGACGCATGTAAAGGTTGTAAAGAGCTCAGGTGCTATAACACTGCCCTGGGCCAGGATTTAGGTAGGATGTAAAATGCCTAAGTTCTAGGTATTTACTTCTGACAGACAGGATGCTCTGTTACTCTTAAGCTATATTGCTTTGCTAAATCTAGAGAAACACACTGCTCTTGCGAACTGAATTCCAAATCAACTCAGTTATAATTGTACCTCTGACAAACCATCTGGCATCTTACTAGCGCTGTCTTTATACTGTTAGAGCAAAATTATCCCAATCAGGACTGCTTCTTTCTACAATGCAGAGATATTAATCTTGCTTCAGGTCTGAAAAAAAATTTAATTTGTTCTCATATTCCTTTTCTAAGGACCCTCCAGGACCACCAGTCCTTTCTTGAAACAAGGCCTGTGATACCCAGAAAGTACCAGGTGCATGAGGTGGCCAAGAAAATTAAGGTAAAAAGCTGTGAAATCTGCATTGCTGATTCTGGATAATACCATATATAGAAACTTGTTTAAATCACATGAGCTAGCTGTAACTACCATAGTAAGTATTTACGTACTCCATCTGAGATACTTCAGGTTTCTGGACTGGCACACGAATTTTCACCTTGCAGCTTATGTTAAGCATTGAGTACTAGTATTACAGGTCCACAAGCACTCACCTCACTAGAGCAGCGGACAACAACTTTCTGATTCAAGCTCTAAGGCTGCCTCCAAGTTTGCATGAAGAGAAGTCCCATGCATGAATCCAGCTGAATGTGATAGAGATTTGGTTGGCTCTTTCAACTTTTTTTTAACAAAGACAGCGGCACAATATTACTTGGGACAAGCATCTCAGATACCATGTCTACCAATGCCTGTTTATTCAGAATTTCAGCTTGCTTTCATTGCTCAAGAAAGCACAGTGGTTTAAGGCTTAAGTTTCTCCTGGTTTCATGTCCTAGGATTTACTTCTCTCTGGGTTTAGGATTATGACTATGATCTGGAGAAGACCTGTGTCCTTGTTAGGCCACTAGCCAGATAGGCAGGCAGCCTAGCAGGTCAATTCCTTACTTTGTGTCTGGGTGTTCCCACCTATAAAGCTAGAAAAAGGGTTCTAAACCCCCTTTGTAAAACATAGAATCACAGAATGGTTTAGGTTGAAATGGACCTTAAAGATCATCTAGTTCATCTTTTAGCTATCAGGAGTACTGTTATTGACATAATAATTGGAGACATTCTAAGTGTGGAAAATATTGTCTGTCAGTTGAAGAGAGGAAATCATGTGAAAAGGATTGTTTTAGTTGCCTCATAGTAAAACACATTTTGGAAATCTCTCATCAACATAATGGAGCAATGTGGGGAATTTGATACTGAGGCAAGTAAGAATGATGCTGTGTAACAAAATTGCAATGTGGCATCCTGATCCACATCAGTTCTGTTAGTGTTTCCAAGGTCCAGAATTAACAAAACAGGGATTGGTATTAACTGATGCTTGAATTCTAGCTACACATAAGAAATAATGCATCTCATAATGTTCAAAGCCAATTCCTCAAGTAGAGAAATATTAACATGTACCACCCTTGATTGTTGCAAAGCTGAAAATGGCTTGGGTTGCAAATTTTTTATAAATCGAGGTTATATATTAATGTCTTATAACTCTTTTCAAATCAAAAAATGTTGGTGATGTCCAGGATGCAATTTGTGTGAGGGCAAATGTAACATGTAAGGACAAGAACAATAATTTCTTGCAATTTTGGGAGACTCTTGGCTGCAAGTGTCAAAAGCATATTGCAAACTACAGCATGTAAATACCACACTGCTGGAGTAAATGATTTCAAACTAATTCTGCCTGTATTCTTAAGTTCTGTGCTGTACGGGCTTTGTCAGAAGGCCGAAGATGCCACAGAAGCTTTGTACTTGGAAGACAAAGCAACACATTAAAGAGCCTCTCCATGTTTTTAACTATGCACATCCAGGTGTTATTGCAAATGCAGGCAGATATGAATAAGCATCTACACAGTGGGCTGATACTCAAAACACAAAAGATAGTAACTTGGAGCAAGAACAATGGCACCACGCACATGCGCGCACGCAGACACCCGCCCACATGAGAGCACTAACATCTTGCACCCATTACTTGTCCTGTGATACAGACATAATCTAGTTAAAATGGAAATGTATTAGGAAAGTCAAACAATTAATTGATCCAAGAAAGGTTGTTTCATGTTTTGTGTAAATCAAAGCTAAAAATTCATTTGAGGGACACTGCCGTATTGTAGACTAAACAGAGTTTGGCATGAGCACAGGGCTTGGTGTGGGTGTTAAAGTTGTTCTGCACTACACATGGTCAGTAATCCTCCGCAGAAATGTTAACTCAATTTGTCAGTATTATCTTTATGTCAACAGTAATGCTTAAATATTTACAATAGACATAGTACTCTGAGGGTTCGTAACGCAAGATAAATTGGAAAAATGCTAACAAAATGGATGGTACTAATACAGGCCCTTGGCACTTTGTACTCTCAATTTTATATACAAGAGGGTTTGCCTGAAAGTTGGATTTTATTAGGCTCTGTGGTTTATTTGCTACCCCCAAGCTTGTGCTAAAATGAAGCAGAAATTTGTATAATCATTGTAAAAACAGAAATGTATTCAGCTAACGATGCATGAGGACTGGGTCCACATGAAAGAGGCATAGATTTTTACAGATATTTTCTGCACCGATTTCAGTCTTGGTATAAATGAGTATGAATACTGTAGACATCAAATTGCATTGCACCTGTTTATGTACTGGCAGAATTTGGCCCTGTGTCATCAAAAAAATTATAAATATGCACTAACTTTTTTTAGATAACATGTTCCATGTGTAATATCACTCCAAATGCATTACAAGATAAATAAAACAACTGTAAATTTTGCAAATAGCCAAGAAGAGAGAGAAATAAAAAAATAACTAGGGAAAATATTTTCGGAGCAGCTCTGAAAATAGAGGAACAATATAATAAAATGAGACATCGTTCCTCGACCCTTTTGCTTCCTTACTCTCCCTTTTTCAGATTCATTGCCATATATTCTTCTAATCAACCCTTCTAATGAATGACTGGCTGTGAAAGTCAAGCATTTGTTTCAACCATGCATGATTTTTGCATCACACTTAACCTTGAATCTTTTCCCTGTTGGCCTTTCTGATCCTAAACTGTCCCTCAGCATTTGTTCACCCCTGTATCTATACCCTCCCACTGCCTCAATCACAAAAGTTCTCTCAGTATTTCCTCCAGTCACACCAGATAGCAGCACTTGAGGAATGTCACTGCCAATTTTGACATGCCGGTTTTCACCAAAAAAAAAGTGTAACCATGTCTTCTCCTGGATCAGACAACTTTACTTTCCGTTTAGCAGTATTTACAATAGTTTTAAGCAACTTTCGTAGATTTGTGGTGTCTTACATATAGTTATTGCTCCATACCATTTTGCTCCACCACTTTCTACAACTAGTTTATTATCTGTTGTCTTGCTACTACTCATACCAGAACCTGCCATCTTGAAAAGTTTATTTGTTTCTCCCTGTCTCATTGTCTGTTCTTGCTTTTGAGCTTGAAAATGTTTTGGGATATAATTTTTTAGATACTCTGAGTCTCACAGGAGGACATAGATTACATAGTACAACAAAATACTGTGACACAAAGAGGATTTCATCTATTCTACTACTATTTTCCATTATGATGACATACCACTTAATTGGGTAAAAACACTGTATATTTTGCTCATGTAGTTCTTCTTCATCTCCCTATTTCCTCAACTTTCACAACCTGCCAGTCATCACTTGACTGCGATATTGTGTAAATCTGAATAAATTTTCCAAATTAATAATAATTAAAAAAGCAACTGAGAGATTTAAAAAAAAAAAAAGTCCTGTGCAAAACATATTGCTCTTTCAGAGATGATTGACCTAGAAGGTTTTCATAAATGATTAACAAATCAATGTCAAATTCTGTCCCTGCTCCAAGAGAGTATCATTTCAAGGGAATAAACCCTGAGAGGAAGCAACAGAAGAATACATGTTTGAAAGCATCTATACTGGACTATAGTATCATACAAGAGTTGTTATGTCATCCGTTTGCAAGACCTTAACCTGTTTCCACACATATTTGCTTTTTTTTCCTTCCTCTTGGTCACCCCTGCCCACCAAACAATCTGTAATGCTTTACTTTAAACTATTCAGTTTCAAGCTAATATACATTTACATCCCCAAAGATTCACATACTTTTAAATAGAACTGATCATAGTGAGAAAAGGGTGAATACCATCCACCCCTTCCTACCTACACACGCACATATTTCCTATCTATAGAACACACACTGTTCTTTAATTAGGAAAGCCAGCTGGGATTTGAAAATTTCTTTGAAGGAAGCACAGAAGCAATGTTTAGAAAATGTATGAAATCCCATCTTGTCTTTGAGCTGTCACTCAGGCTTTGAGTCTTTTGCCCCATATTCTATTCGCCATTCTTATTCTGGACCTTGATATCTGATTCCTCTTTCTGTAATTTCCATCTTTTGTTCAGAAGTCTATTCTCTTCACAATAAGACTATTCAGATAAGGTATGTCTTTGAGTTGTCAGCTACTACTTTTTTTTTTCCCCCTCCTTGTAAAGATCCCATTAGTGCTTTGGGATTCTGTGATACAAACGTACAAAGCAAGAGCCCTCTGCTGAAATATTGCAGCTCACTTTTCAGTACTGCGTCAGACAGCATTAGCAGGGAGTTTTTATAGTTTACCTTGCAAATGATGGAAACCAGTCTTTGTTAAACAAAAGAATGAAGGGAGCCCAGCAAAAGATATATTTATAGTACATTGCTTGTGCCTTATGGTGTCCTGGCACTGGAGGGAAAAAGTAACAGGATTATTCCTAGATAAGGCACCTTACAAATATAACATATGCATGTTGTGACACTTTGCCCATATAATCATTATTCAGTTCAAAATGGTATACTTTCAAGGTTTAAAAAGTAAAAAGATCAGAGTAATGACCTTGAACTGCACAGCAAAAGACTCAGCGTACCTTTATTATGTCTCTTCTCAGCACAGTGATTGTATTTTTTTTTAGGTACACATTGCCCAGCAAAATGGACCAGCACTGCTTCAATTTAAGTAATAAATCTACAAGAAACCCCACTGTATTTCAAATCATTTTAATAACAATAAGAGGGTGATGCTTTGTACTGTAGATCTTGGATAGAAATACATGGTGCATATTTTTACAGCAAAGCCCCAAGACCTACACGCCTGGTTCCTTGCCAGTCATTTGCGTTCTGATGTTCAGCAGACCACTTATATCTACAGATGTGTCATCTTATCTACCTGTAACACAGGAATGTTACCATTTGCACCAAAAAGACTTGATTCAGAGGTGTAATTTCATTTAACAGTACTTAAGATTCTTGGATGAAAAAGGTTTCATCCATGTCCAAGGTCTGCAATCCAACTACTTATCAATAGAAAAAAAAATCATAATTCAATGAGGTTCCACAGGCATATATTGTTGGATAAAATTTGCAATTCAACAAAGCAAGTGGTATAACCAACACTAATTGTGTAGTTTTGAGCTTTTTTCAAATTTATTTAATATTTTCATAGTGCTTATAACAAAAGAATAGTGACTGAAAATTTGCTACCAGACATTACCATTGCTGAGTAATTATTTTAACACCTACCCCATAGCTTAGGACATGAAGTAATCAAAGTAGTCTTCATCTGTAACCAACTGATAATAATTTTGAAATATATTTGTTAGAAGGTAATACCAAGTTCACATTTGTTTAATAGCCAGACATTTTTCTAGTAGTTTATTACACTTTAATTTACAAAATAATAAAGAAAACCAACAGTTCCTATAAAAAGCGGGATCTGTATAGTCTAATCAGGGCATCAGGAGTTTGTTTACCTTAAAAACAATTTCTTTTTTAGTTTTTAGCCCTGCGCACAACTAATTGCAAGAGCAAGCAAGGGCATTTAAGCCACTTACTGTAAACAGCTGAATATTTAAACAGCACCAGTGACTGATATGTTGTGAATATCCTAAAATCCAAATATCTAAGTTCTAAACATCTAAATTTATACTTCTAAAGTCCATAAAAAAACATAATTTTGGATGCACTGTGTACATCATACAAACACACACTTCAACAAAGTACTTACTGAATTTAGTTATGTGGTGTTAAACTCAACTGGATTAAGAACTGAGGTTAAGCTGTGCCCGAGTGCTCTGCTGCACTGGGGGTAATCATCGCTTGCACTTGCTAATGTGGAAGTCTGGCGCAGTCAGAGCTGAAAACATTATTTTAACAGCTTTTTTTTTTTTTTTTTTTTTTAAGGAAAATAAGCACCAATAAGCGCTCTTCTGAGCAATGAAATATGATTTCTTTGGCCTTACTGACCCATTCCTCTTGGTCCTCTCGAGCACTTCTGGTCTCAACAGTCAGCACTACTGAGACACCAAGCAGAGGAAGCATATCTGCTAGTCATGGCACCTACTCCCTGGCAGACTCCAGCAGCAGTTGTTGGCTGTAGTTTCAGCTTTATCTAAGGATATGTCACATATTTAGGCTGTTATGTGATCTATCTTTGCTGCTTTCCCTTCCTAAAAGCTTTCTCCATTCCCTGAACTTCTACACTTTTTTCCCCCGTTGTGAATTAGGTGCCATACGACTTGCGCATGAAATAGCTACATAGGCTGTTTTACAGCCCCAGGGTGGGATCCAGGGCTCTCCTCACATTTGTGTGCCTTCTGCCTCCAAGCAGGCAAGACAGGAAAACTAATTGCCTTATGGGTACGTCTATACGCTGGGACCATGATTTCAGTGGAGAAAGGTCAGATGTGCCAGGGCAGTGTCTTGCCTGCCTTTTCAAATTACTTACTGCTGCTTGCCACTCAAGGAGGAAGCTTGTCACATGTAAGAATTTTAAAGGACACTGAGAAACCTGTTTTCAAATGCTGGTCTTTGACCTGTCGCCCCAGAGCCTGTCAGGGCCACAGAAGCTGCGTTTGCGGCCTGGGCAGCCACACGCACAGCGTGTTTCACGCCGGGGAGGATTCAGGAGCACTTTTGATTTGTGGTGATCACAGCCACAGGGCATTTGCAGGTGCAAGTCAAAGCCTCGGAGGCAAAGGGAAGCCTCAGCAGCGCACACTGAAGAGGATGCCTTTGATCCCCAAAGGTGCACTAACGCACTGCTGCAGAGAAAACTGTCCTCCCGTGCCTTTGGAAACGTGCTATGATCAACATCAGACACAGCTGGATAAGCAGAAAACAGCAGCTAGCTTCTTTGAAATCCAGATTCGTACTTGAAAGTATACTAGTTGGATAAAACAGTAGATTTACCAAAAGGCACTGAAATCAGAAAAAAAAAAAAAGCCGTTGCAACGGAGATTGAAGCAGGCCTGAAACTGTCATCTGAATACCTGCATGTCATTCTGTGTATGTGCTAACTATAGTACTCATTTTTTGAGGGGCTTTGGCCTTCTCATCCACCTGATAAGGCTTTTCCATAGACTTTCTGAATTCATTCAGAGACAAATCGTACTTCCTCAATTTGCTCCTACTGGCAAATACTATGACAGGTGGTGAATTCAGTCTCCAGTTCAACCTTTGGGCTGCTTCAGCCCATCAATGTAAACAGAGCCATTATGATTAATCTTAAGGATTGCCATAAAGGTAGAGAGGCCATTTAGGGAATGTTGATCTGGTCCAAACTTACTTTGTCTTTTTATTTAACTTCAGTGCACCTTGAAAGAGCTTTCCCATAAATTAAATATGGGACTTTTTCTAAGTTTTAATATGTTCAGACAGGATTTTATTTTGTTCTAAGAGAATGACCAATGAATCAACCCCAATCCACCCTTTACACGTATATAGAAATACTTTGTAAATATTTACAAATAAAAGGAGAAAATGAATTTGAGAAATACACATGGGGGGGGCTCTAAAATTTTATAGCAAGTTACAGGAAGCATCTTAAAAAGCAGGAGATAGATGTAATAATGGAATATATGCAATTCAGTATCTTGTCTTTACCAAAGACAGTGCTCTTTCTGATTGGAAATGGACCATATCTCATACTAAGTGATTAATTTGCTACGAATGAGTAATTCCATGAGTTTTAAGCTCTTTCTCTGCTTATCACACTTCTGTGAATAGACTGAACTTACCTGATATTCACTGAATTGAGATACTTGCTTAGTTCATCAAGTATCTTTGCATATCTGAGATTTGAGCTACGCTACTGAGTTGTGATCAGTTGGATGAGGGACGAAGCATGTGATGTGCTTGAAAGCACAGATCATTCCCACTCAAAATACATGTTGGTCTAATCTGTTCTCTGCTTGGAAAGGAACTCAAGAATTTCTACCGTGCATTTTCTGTGCACATCTCAAAATGGTTTTCCCAGTAAAATCCCATAATTCAAATGCATGCAGGTTCAGATAAACTGCCTAGAAAAATCTGCACATTGTTACCCAATTCTTAATCACAATCAGTTGAAAGCCTGTTTTAAATGTTAAGATACATGATTCATAAAATGTCTCAGAAGGGAAGGGAGCACTCTAAATTACACACCAGACTATGGATTTATACATTTATCAAACAGAAAGAAGCTGCCAAGGCACAGTAGTCCAGTACCTCTTGGACAGCCTAAACATCCTCTGGAAAGGTGATTCATTTGCCTTATTTTGCACTGAATCCAGAAGATAAGGAAAGAAAACTGGAATTTCACTCCTAGAATCTGATATGATGTGTAAGAAATAAAGTAGACATTTTTAATTACTTATAATATCACCCAGACACAGAAAAAGTGTAGGGCTTTTTTCTCTTCTCATCTAGCTGATGATAAAAGCAATAATCAGGTAAGTGCTAAAGATATGGTGTTGTAGTAATGCACTTGACCCAGTGTATGCACTTCAGTGAAAGGAAAAAAAAATCTGCTTTTGTAAGAAAAGAGAGAAAAACATGGAAAGTGTCTGAAAACACTGGCATCCTTGATGGGACAAATGTTTTTACGCAAGTCAGAAGTATTTTCGAAAAGGAGACTGGAGTTTTGCAACTATCATCACACCCCAAAGGGACATAAGTAGAGCCCAAAACAGTCTAAATTCAGTGTTCAGTGAGAAAAGACAGTAATTGTAATGCAAGAGTTCTCGGTAGGAAGAAGATATGTGTCTGACAATGTTCTTTCTTTTCTTGCCTTAGATGTCCCAGGAGGCCTGACGATCAAGATTATATATAGAATTGACTGAACAGTCTTAAGTATTTGTTTCACAGTAATGATCAGCTGGGGTTTTTGCGCTGTTAAGCGTGAGCCAAGTCTTTCAAGATGACTTCAAGTTTTCAAGTTAAATTTGCTTTGTGGAGGACTTCATACCACATCACAGTTATACTTGGTGCAGTTTCCAGCACCAAAATAAGTGACGTGCGAATATCCACGCTGTGGTGTTGAGACATCTGCCACACATTTTCTTTGCACATATGAATTTCACGTAGCCTCCAGTTTCCAAGTCACTCCTAGCAACGTATTTGTTAGAAAAAATAACTGCATGTTATCTTCTACTTTTACGTCTGTACCCTTATAGTCATGGTTTCCCTGGTCTCTTCTGGAAGAAGTTGTTTAAAACAGAGATAGGACAAAAGTAAGAAGGAGAGGGTAGGTGTCAAGAATTTCTACTAGGGAGAATTTGAAGATGTTGAATCATGAGCATTGATCTTTCTTCCTTTGCTCTCGGAGATACCATCCCACAGCAGATTACTTCAAGCACTACCATGAAAGATCTTCTGCCACGCTGCTTTGTTTCTCTGCATCCTGTGGAAACACAGTCTACAAATAGAGCTGGTCACAAGCCCTCAGGACTTGACACTAAGGAGCAATATGTGCAAATGTAATCTACTTAGAAATAAATTATCAAATATCTTGTATTTTTAAGAAGAAAAGAAAAAGAAGCACCATGAGGCTAAGCTCTCATTTTTTCTTATTCCATAAAAGGATTGCATGTAGTTGGTTTATGAAAAAGGGTACATGGGTAATAACCTCCATGTGGTTAGACAGGAAAGCCCAGAAGAATTAATCACATCTGATGAAACCCTAAATAATTCCACTTGCAATGCTGTATGTCTGGGAGAGACACACAAGTAAGTGTTGCATCAGAGGCAGATAAAACCACAATGCTGTATATTCACCCAACATTTTAAGAGCACCAGTCTGCCAAAATTAAGTCTTGTTGGCTTGTGGGACTCCTTGGAGACCACTTGGTTACTGACTGTATTGCCATTTCTAAGACAGAAATTTCCTCTTTCCAGGAGCTATCCTTGAGAGTTTAACAAAATGGGCAATTTTCTGCAATAATGAGGAATCAAAATCTTTCTACCCTGCTTTATTGTCTGTCTTGTTCTGTTCCCTCTGTATTTTTTCATATACTTCTCCTCATTCAGTTTATCACTCCTACATATTGCATTTTTTTAAATGGTGTCTATGCTACACTGAAAATGGAAGGGCTGGGACATACTTGACGGTAATGTGAGAGTGGCTGTTTTATCCTTGTGACTTTCATAAACCATTGCCTTCAGTGGTGAGCAACATGAATTATTAACCAACATAACAATGGAAAAAGTGTTCTCTGGACGAAGTGAAAATGCAGCAATTTCTGTTCCTAGAATCATGACAGCTGGGATCATTCTCAGCTAGGAAGCAAAGTGTGGAAAGATAGTGAGAACACTCTTCAAGGTAAAACCTTGGCCCTGCTGCAGTAAAGATGAAAACTACATTTTATCTCAATAGAACCATGATCTGGCCTTTTCAGAGTCAAAAGAGGTTAAGACTTTGATTGGTCAGCACTCAAAATACAATATAAGATTGGGTAATAAATTCTCTGTTCTAGTTTCATTTGTAACTTAACGTCAATTTTGTATGTTTTACTTAAAATGAAATTAGTGCTTTCTATTTTCTTAACATAAAAAAAAAATTAAATATAAAGAGTCCCTGAAAAACAGAAATTCAGTGATAAAGTGAATATGAAGACTGATTGCATAATATTTCCTGCACAGGGAAAAACAAAACCAATGCCCCACCACCACCTCTCTGTGCTTTTAACATTTTCTTGATAATGAGTTTTGCTTTTAGTCTGGGAACCCCAGACTGTTAACTAGCCTTTGACCAGTATCAGATTATTTTTGATGGTTTTGTGTCACTAGAAATGGCAAAAAATAGCAGTAGATTTCAAGGAATTGTCAAAAAAAAAAGTTTATTGTTAGTAAAGCAGAAGGTGTTTATTGACTTCAAACACAAAAAAGTTGCACACAAAAAGGTGCCTATAGAAAGTAAAACTGAGAGTATTTGGGAGGAATGTAAAGGAACCTAAGTACATGTGGGCAAGTCACTATGGTACACACACAAAATGAAGTACGGCTACAGCTCAAATGTGGACTGAGAAGAAACTATCACATTGGTTCTACAAATCCATTAGGAGTCAGAGGATAACCAGGAGAAATATTGGCTCGCTACCTAATGACAAAGACAGCAGACACTGAATATACCATAGATCATAGCATGTAATGCTTGTTTTGTTTCAGATTGTTCTAAAAGGCTCAGTCATGCTTACACTATCAGAATTAATACCAGAGAGTCATTAGATAAATTAGATGATTTCAAATAATCTGGATTTTAAATCTAGTCCTAGGAAACCTGAAGACCTCTCTGGAGCACTCCTCACAGTCTCCAATAATTTTTAAAGCCTGCAGAGGTCAATGAGGTTCCAGAAATGGGAAACATTATGTCTATCCTTAAAATACAGGGGGGGGGGGGAGGGAAATCAGAGAATGTTAGACTAGTTACCTTAACTTTGCTGTCAAAAAAAAATAAAGAAAAAAAAGAAAAACACCTGGCAAATATCATGAAGGTAACAGTTTGCAAGCACCTGGAAAACATAAGGAGACAAGTAACAGCCAAGACAGATCTGTCAAGTTCCCATCCAATTTTCTTCTGTGATGGGTAAGAGATTGTTTAGATGAGGAAATAGCAAAGGTGCAATCTGTCTTAACTTCAGTAAAGCTGACGCTGCCTCCAATGATATTCTGGGACAATGCAAAGTCATCTGCCACCTTCATTTCCAGCCATATAGTCCACTGGACCAACACAGACTGGTTTTCAAAATGCTATGCCTGATCTAATAAATCCTAACAGGCTTGACGTGGTCACAGATCACCATTTGATCAGGCCTAGTTTGAAAAAAGTGACGAAAATGTGGGAGCACAACTGGTAAGAAAAATGTGCACAGGCAGCTGATATGAAAAAGCTAACAATTAGTAAGAAAGGCTGGATTGAGCCTTATGAAGGAGTCTGTCCTGGGGTTGATACTATCATTATTGACCTGGAGGATGAAAGAATCTGGTTTCCAAATTTACAGCTAAGACCAAGCTTGAAGGTTGCAATAGAATTCAATATGATCTTGCCAATTTGGAGAAACGATATAAAAAACAATGCAACAGACAGGGGACTGACAATGGCCTTCGGGAGGGATTATCCACTTTAAAAATACAGGACAGTGAGAAACAGGTGGCAGATCACAAGCCACACATCAGTCAAAAATGTCATGCTAAGAAAAGATCAATTCAAGTTTGAGGCATTTAAAGAGCAATTTAGCCTGCAGAAGACACAAAGTAGTCTTTCCATCATGGTGAGGCCTCAGCTGTAATACTGGCTCAGTCACTTGCAGAGGTACATGTGCCAGATGAAGGACAAATCCAGAGGAGGTCTGCAATGGTAAAGAGACATCTTAAAAAATGTGACTTGGAAGGAGTGATTGAAAGACCCTGGGACTGTTTAGCTTAGATAAGAGAAAACTTGTGGAAAACAGAATAACAATCATCTGGCATCTAGGCTGCTGCTAGGAAGGTCAGTGGGAGAAGGAATGCCACAATGGATATTTGGGAAGACATTAGGATTAGCCTTCTAGTACTAACCACTCTCAGTCAGTTACCTGGGGAAGTTGTGGTATTAGCATCGTGGGATCATTTAAGTAAGAAGAGTTTAGACAAATAGCTCTCATGAATGACATAAACCAGGAATGGACTGAATGACTTCTTTCCTTTTCCCTGCTCTGAGTGTACTATCACTGTTAACACCTACCCACTCCTCAGAATTTTGGCAGTAAGTCTCTGAATGGGACAGAATAAAAGATGGCTGTAGCTCTGTGTCACAGAAGAGATCAAATTGAAAAAGACCCAGAGCAAGACCCAGACCCAGGGCCCCAAGAAGCCAAAATCCTAGGATGTCATGAGCAATCCCAAACAGAGATGGCAAATGGTGGTCGCTCTTGGGCAACCCTTGACAAATACTAACAGAAACAAACAGACATAAATGATACAAACTGAGTACCTGTCGTAACACTAGCTAGATAATCTATCACAGAAACTACTAAGTGCCTTGGCGAAATGTCAATCTTTTGGAGAAAATGGTTGAAAATTTTACATAGCTTAATTTTTCAGCTAGCTTTTCTGCAAAGACACTTGGAATTTGTTTGCATGGGAAGCTTGTCAATGTAAGGTTCCCCCAGTTGCAGCAAATACAAGAAGCTGGACCAGCCTCTTGTGTTTTTGGAATAGTCTGGACAGTTACACACATCTAGAAATTATTATAATGGCCTACTAACCTATGATTACCAGGGGGAGAGGATTTGTAAGAAAGGAAGAAAGCAGTTAAGGACAGGATAAACAGATGTCAAATAAATGTTTTATTGTTCCTTTTCTGCTTGTTTTATTTTGACTACTCTGGTTTACTGCACCTTCTGAATGTGTCAGAAGCTATATCAAAATAAGTACCCTTTCAAAGAAAGGTGAAAATGCCCAGAGGCTGCAAGAGGTATCTAAGCCCTTTTTATGTAGGCTCTATGTTAAAAAGTCCCTTACACATTCTAGGATTACAATAAAGTGGAGAATGTAAGACTGGACGCATAAACCACTGGTCTCAATAGACAGCCAAGATCTGATGCTGAGGATATTAAGTGATCCAGGGCAGGGAAAAAATGTAGTTTTCTTTTTTTAAAGGATAATGTAGTGGCAAGACTATTCCTTTTTTTTTCCAGAGAAAGAATGAGAAAAGCAACAAAAGTGCTGCTGGAGGAAACAAGCAATCACAGGTAGTGAGTATGGCAGTTTGAAGGAGGTGACAGTACATTAGAAAAATCAAGAAATGAGGTTTGAAGAATCCCCAAGAAAGAAGTTGCTGATGACATTTAAAATCTTGCAACAAATCAAACAGCAGTTTGGAACTGGGCTTCACTAAATCCTGTATATCACAGAGTTATGCCCTTAGACATTCCTGAGACACAGATTTTCTATTTATAAACAGAACTCTTCATGACTTTACACAATTTAGCAGCGGAGAGAAAATCATTACAATACTTTGCATTTGTATTCTGCATCAGCCCGAAAAGAAAATTTACAGCCAGTACATGTCTTCCTGGTTTTTGTTTTCTGCCTTTGTTTTCAGGTTGGAAAGAAGTCAAGGGCCTAGCTTTGCAGGGCCCAGCTACAAGTAAATAAGAGCAGGAGCAAGCCCTGCAAGCCCTAGAACACCAGCCACAGTTACATCACAAAATAAATGCACCACTTGGATTATCTGTTGTTTAAAATAGACGTCTTTAGTATGCTATCTATGTGAATAAAAGCATAAACATTTCAGCTATCAACTCATCAGAACCGCTTGAGCAAGCATAAAATATCTTCTTGGCACCAGGTAGTCACTCCGTCCTCTTAACGCAATTTCTCTCTCTCGAACTTACTCTTCAGCCACATGCTAATGGGTTCATCTTAAGATAGCAAAGCGATGCATTTTTTTAATATCAGACTTCTTTGCATTGGTGAGAGCTACAGATTTTTTGCTGAAAAGACAGTTTTAGAAGTACATGAATGGTACATCTTTGTTTAGGGAAAAAAATGAGGTGAGTAAGAATTCTGAACCACAAATGATGCCATGTGGAAGACTAAACTGAGCGAAAGAAGCGTTACAGACCAGTTCACAAATGCAAACGAAGTAAGGTGAAGAATAAAATGAAAGCCCAGCTCTCCCCAAAATGTTGGGGTTTTTTTCTAAATGACCTTCATCCTTTGCAATTTGGTCTGTATTTCCATGTTTATTTTCTAATTTTATTTTTTATTTTACATGTTTATTACTGAGCAGGAGTACCTGAAACAGATTACCTAAGTGATTTTGATTTGACTTATTTTTTAATTTCCCCCTGAGCCCTTCGGTATTGTTATGTAATTGTTTCAGAGTACCAGCCACGGCCTCTAAAGCCACAGGATAAGCCCTGCCTGACGAGTCGCTGAGTCCACCAGGCACAGGCTGAAGTACTCACACGACAATTACTGCTAATGATTGAGCGTTGCATGAACTGGAGCACAAGCCTCCTTCTGCTAGAAGAGGTCTGTGGTGACAGGCTCACCCTAAGGAAATAAGACGTCTTCCTTTTTCATCCCCAAGACAGATCAGCATGGGCTTCCTCTGCTCTGGCCATCCATCAGAAAGTCTTCATCCATTACTCTGCCCAGTTCCCTTTACAGGCAAACATGTACGATTTTCGATCCGCTCTCTCTAGCACCAACGTCACCCCCTGAACTGCACTCATGTATACACACACCCTCCTTCCCTCAAACAGAAAACAGAAAAATTAGAGGCGAGTAGGGAGAGCAGATTGCTCACTAAATCTTTGTTGCTGAAGACAGCAAAAGAGCTTAATGAGCGCCTTGGCCGAGAGCCCCACACTGGCTTGAGCTGGCTGCTCCTGCGACGACAGCATCAGCGCGTTTTTATTCTCAGCTCAGTCAGCACCTCCCCAGCGATGGACTTCAATCACACCAGACCCGACGTTCACACTGCAAGGGACCGCTGGCTTCCCCTCTATTCCTGTGGGTGACATACCAGAGAAGATCAGGGAGAAATACAAGAGAAATCCACGCCTATCCTGGGCTACTGTGGTCAGATAATTCCTTTTGGATTTGTATCAAATTCCATTTAATTCCATCAATTTCTGTGGTCTCTTTTTTCCCCCTGCCACCAAGGTCCTTTCAACTGTCCCACTGACAAGTCGGCCTTTTTCTGATGTTCCCAAGTGCCTGCCTGGACGTGGTATCAGATAAGCACTGGGATGAGTGACTGGGTTAACTGATAAAGTTGCTAATTAAAGCCCTGTTTTCAGCACTGCTGAAAGATTAACTGGGCCAAAATTTAGAGCACAGGGGAAGTTTTACTTTTAACAATGTACACTGTTTGGTAAATAAAAGGCTCTAACAATTTCAAAGAAAGTTGTGCCAAGAACCTTGCAAAAACATTTTCCTCCTCAGAGAATTATACAAACGGTGCAATTCACTTTAAAGCTTTGTAGGTTTAACTTTGTGAGTCTCTTGTAAACACTGAGGTTAATTCACTAAAAACGCTGCAGCACTGAAAGCGCAATCATCTTATAATCTTAACCATTCATTTCCAATTACCTATTCCTAACATTTCAAACTGGCCAAAAATCAAAATTACTGGAAAACTGGAAGTGGGTTTGAAGAAATAATTTCTGTCTACCCCAGAATAGGTTAGATATCCAGTTACTGGCAGGACTGTACGAATCAGATAATGAAGTCATATTAGGATGGCAGTGACTAAGCTAGTACCTATGCAAAACCACTAAATGCACCCAGTGTAAACCGCGTAGTGCTCAGACTGAGCTGAGGAAGTCTGAACTGAGTCCCTGTGCAACCCATAGAAAGGCGGACGCGTTTCTCTCTGGCCCTGGCACAATTACCAAACAGTTCATCATTACTGGTTGCATAAAAAACTACAGAAAGTCTAACTAGCATAAACAGAAACACTCTTGAGGCTTAAAAATGTTCTCAGATGCCTCAAGCGTGTACACACCTGTTTTGTTACTTGCTTGTAATATTCCCAGATGGAAAATGATGAAGACCTATTTTGTAACAGTGTGATGAGCTGAACTGAACTCTGCCTGATAATGAGCATCGAGATTTCTAAGCATGTTTTTGATTTAAATGCTGCAAGAGTGATTATTTACTGTAAGGGTAACGGAACAGATGGTGAACACTTAGCTGACCGGTATTTACGGGTTGCACATGCAGTACATCAGGACTTTTATTAGCATTCAGGTAATGATTCTAAATTGCAGTTTGTTTCCTTGCTTCTTTTAGGATAAAACTTCTGTTAATGAATGGAATGGAAAATGGAAGATGATTACACTTATGCCTTGACTACCTTGTGCTTGGTATGTTCAGATTTCATAAGGTAAACCAGGGCAGGCAGGTCACGGTGAGAGGACTCATTTTAAATCTAGACTAAATTTAATTAAACATGGGTGATGCAAAAAATATGACTGCAGGCCCTGACCTGACCCCAAAATTAAGCTTAACCTGGAATTAGCCTGGAACAAATTTTAAGGACCTGATAAAGGAGTCCAAACTGGCCCAACCATTATTGATGAGTTCCAAAAGTGCTTGGTTCTGGACTATTCATTTATGAGCAAGCTTTAATTTACTGAGACTGTGCTCTGTTGGCACTGTCACTAAAGAGAGATGGTAAAACCAAGGTCATCATCTACATCGATATATGTTTTTTATAATGACAGGATCACCATTGCTGATAGTATCTCTGCTTTCTAACTGTGTTTTGGAACCGGTAAACTCATTCCTTCAAGTTACCCTGCAATAGTTTATTGACCTCTTTGTGGCACACTTTCAAACCCCATTGAGAGACGCTTATATTGCAGCTATGGTGTATCTTTGTGATGACACTATTTCAGAGAAAAATGAAGAGCCACATGTTACTTTCCCCTTTTCAGTCTGTGAATGGTAAAGTTAAGATTCTCTTCATGATGTAAAGCTACTTTGCAACATAGATATCTAGTACTCATTAAAAGGCCTGGCTTGACAGCCACCAAGGATGGAATGTCATTTTTATCCATGGAGCAAATACAGAACAACATCACAAATACACTAAACTGGCAACACAAGATCTATTCCCTAATTTGGCCTCTAAATGGAGAGTGCCAGGTGGGACTCCTCCCTGAGCCCGCTAAATTCTCGTTCACATTCATAACAACAATTTTGGACTTCAACAAACCAGGCTGAATTTTTACTGAGAGCCTAGTAATTGTAGCAAGAACCATTTATTTTTCCTTTCCTTCAACTCCCTCTCTATTAATGTTGTTCAACTTCCTTGCTGCTCCATCTAGGAGCTCTGCATATGTCTAGGTCAGCATGCCTTTGGCTAAACATCATTAAAAATTGTAATTACTCCATTGCTTCTGCAGAAGTCAGGAGCAGGAGCAGCAGCAGCTCTAAGAATTTGGACCTAAAAGCAATATGCAGCAGAAAGGATGTTAGAGAACTCTTCGTAAGAACAGGAACCTAAAACTTAGCAAAGCTACTGCAAATATTATCTAAAAGATAACTAGAGCTTTAGCCTTATCCCACCACTATAGCCTGATCCTGTTCCTAAGTCTACACTGAAGACTGAAGAGCAGCCTCAGGCCTCATTGAATTCCAGAGCAGGCTGCAAAACTCCTTGACAGAAGTTTAATGAGGAAACATTTCTCCCAGTTCCACTAACATAGGTCTGATCTTGCAAGCCCATTATTCACTCACGCCGCCCAGCTGAAGCCATCAGGAGAGCTTACTTTCGTAAGAATAACTCACATAACAGTTTGAAAGGAAAGCTATGAAGAGATAGATATGTACTCTGTAGATCATGACTCTGTGAAGGTTTTGGGTTTAGTCCCTAAATCTAATTCAGAATAATGTTGTAAGGTTTTGCCAGTCTTCCTCTGCATAAACCCTTATCTCCTCACAAAAGTCTGTCCTTAGTTTCCAGTCTACTTTTTAAAAGTATTTTAATTTACTTCTTTTTCCAAATTAATTTCTTTATGACCTCTTTGTTTCCCAGTTGGTTTCCTCCTGTTCCACACTGATGCCCACATCATTTTGTCTTTCAATCCTTACATATTTTTTCCTTCTTAAGAATGCTGTCATCATCTAAAGCACACTAAAATTGTTTGAGAAGTTGCTTAGGGATGTGGAAGAGAAAAGTCCATGGACACCTTTGTTAATCATTTTATAGACAGAATGTACCATATAGAGATCATTTTAAGCCAGCAAAAGGAAAACAATAAAATCAATAAAGCAAAAGAAATTATGGAAATTTACAGGTGTGGAGAGATGAGGTATTAAGGCTATTTAGATTCTCAAATCCTAAAACAAAAAGGATACTATACAATATGTACCTCTGCATGTTGCAGAGAATAGCGCATCCAGCAAATGATGGAGAATGGAACACACACAGTGAAGAAGAACACACATGCCCTAGGAGTGGTGCCTTCAACCGCAGAACTAGAAGGAGGGGGGAAACTCACTGGTTCCCATCCACCTACAGATAAATTGGTAACAACAATGACAGGGACTTGCAAATGGCAGAAAACAAACATACAAGCTTTGGAGGCAACTTCTTTTGAGAGAGATTCCAAAATGAAACAATTCAGCAAAATCTATAGTTTCCCTTTCACATATTTACTTAATGCCTTGTTGATTCTGTAATATTTTCAGGACTAGCAATAGCAGAGATGTAGAGGAGGGATTATTCTAGCAAACCTTTGCCCTGTCAGAAGCATATCGGCATCGATGCCTGCGTCTGATTACTAGCTTGTACCTACCTTGTGGTATGACTGCCCTTTAGGTAAAAACTATACACGTGATTTTCCTCTTCCTTTACACCTTGCCTTTCGTTTAGCTGGAACCTCTATAGATAAGGGTAGGAATAGCAGCAAGCAGTGTATGCACTGATATTGGTAGAAGCCCTGAGGAAGAAATGCCCTCCTGAAATCAAAACAGAAGTCTTGCCAAGCAGAGTGCTTTGGAACAGGAAAGCAAATCTTGGCAACATATGAAAAAGAAGATGAGACAAAGCACTGTAACTTTGAAGTCTCACACGCAGGCTTGTGAATGATTTTGTTTTCCTCTCAGCGGTGATTATTGTCCATGCAGGAGTTGGACTGTCACGTTTTGCAACACTCTGTCACACTCCACCTCTTTCCCTCTCACAGTATGTGGCTGCATCCAGCTCTACTTGTAGCTTGGACAAAGATATAAACGTGTCTCCTACCAGTACTATCCACTATACAATATATTACCAATATGCAAACTATTGTCAACACTGGGAGCTACCACCATATTTATGGTGATTTTTTGACAACTGTGTGCATCAAATGGGTAACTAAAATAATTTGCTATTTAACTAAATCATCTTTTTTCTTTCCCGTGTTTCCTATCTCTTCTGAATATCCAGTCAATTTCTAACATACTTTTTTGCCAGCGAGGAGCTTGCTTTAAAGAAAAAAAAAAAGGAGCAGAGCCCTGCTCCTGCCAAAGGAGCTGTGAATAAAAGCCAGCTTTCACTGCCTTCTCAAGCATCTTCCATGCTTTCTGACTCCACCAGATCTGTTTCACAGATGCCTTCCTGGGTAAGACATCATTATCATTTCCTCTCCTCTACACAGCGCTGCCCTGGTTTGATACTATCACTTGCACAATGCTCCCATCTCCTATCTGGTTAATTAGAAGTATGCAATTCGTCTCAGACTGAAACAATAATCTTACAAGAGATTCTATAAGACCAAATGCCTAGCCAGCTGGCTATATTTTCTAATGAAGTAATCCAGTTGTGCTTTCTAGTCGGAAATTGGGTCCAACACTGTATATCACAGAATTACATCTTTTACGGTGTACCACACAAGCAGCCTGTGATCCTCTGGTTTCCAACTCTCTACTATCTACATACCCCACACAACAAAGACTGTACATATGGCAAAAAAAAAGCTCAACTTCCCAGGACAACTCTGCTGCCTTCAGCAGGCTTACTCTGAGCATGAGCTTATACTCTATAAAAATGGTAAAAGACACTCCTGGATTAAAAATCCCTCCAAACGCTCTGACAGAGAGATGCCTTGTCGTGACAGACCGGCTTTGGATCAGTGCCTGCAGGGAACACATTAGCCACTTTCCTTCCAACAGTAAGTAAACAGCCATACTTCATGCGTGGCCTCCAAAGGAAGGTCCTTTGCAGTCTTGTTTGTACTGACAGCTGCTATTTACATACCTTCGAGAAAGGCAGTGAGTCTGACACTGTCTCGCTCTCCATATAAGTCAATAGGGCTGCAAGAGTTACAAATCAGGAAATAATATTTCTTGCAAATAAGCCCAGAGTATTTAAAATAATCCTAAATAAGACAGCATGATTATTTCTCAAAATAGCAGTAGAGAGAATGGATTGCCTGGAAAGCTGGATTTCAGTTCATCCAGATGTGTGCAATGGAATCATTTTTGTTTTCTTACAGCTATTAAAAAGTTATCCATCTTAGCTTTCACCATGGAAAATTACCAAACTCAGGGGCTAGTCATGAATGGCACTAGAATCAATTTAATAGAGACAAAAATATGTCTGAGACAAAACTGATTTAGAGACAGGAATGATTTATAATGCTCTTTCCCCAGTATCAGCTGTTCTTTCCACTGCAGTCACTTTAATCTCAAATATCCATAATGTGGCATGCAGCTAAAAGAAGTCTCCATGGCATGTTTAAAAAGACAGGGTGAAAGAAATTCTCAAATATTAGGATACAAAAATATGGATAGCTCTTCCAATTATGAAATAAGTACTTATTTTTTCTACCAGACATGACCAACATTACTGGAGCCTTTTCACCAACTGATGAGAAAAAGAAGGCAGTGTTTCCTCTGTACTGAGAAAGGACAGTGCTCAAAAAAATTCTATGCCCCTTCTAGCAGACAACACTCCCCATAAAACCAAAAAATAAAAGACAGTAAAACAATATCTGGATTTTTTCCCCCACTGGAATCACACATTTTACCAAAAGTTCCTCTGTGAAAGCACAGCAGCAGGTAACAAGTAAACCAACACTATGGTGAAAATTTGTTCACCTGTCACCCCCTCTATCACATTCATCTGCACCAACCCATTCTAGATTTCCAGCCTTCATCCATCCATCTCAACTTAGGAAAGTTTAATCCTCTATTTAGAATCATAGAATAGTTTGGGATGTAAGGGACCTTTAAGGGTCATCTAGTGCAACCTCACTGCAATAAGCAGGGACGTCTTCCACTAGATCAGGCTGCTCACAGCCCCATCCAACCTGACCTTGAATGTTTGCAGGGATGGGGCATCTTCCACCTCTCTGGGCAACCTGTGCCAGTGTTTCACCACACATAAAAAATTTCTTCCTAGGTCTAGTCTAAATCTTCCCTCTTTTAAAGATATTACCCTTTGTCCTATCACAACAGGCCCTACTAAAAAGTCTGTCCCCATCTTTCTTATAAGCCCTCTTTAAGTGCTGAAAAGCCACAATAAGGTCTCCCCAGAGCCTTCTCTTCTGCAGGCTAAACAACCCCAACTCTCTCAGCCTGTCCTCCCAGGAGAGGTGTTCCATCACCCTGATCATCTTCATGGCCCCCCTCTGGACTCGCTCCAACACATCCATGTCCTTGTTATGTTGGGGGCTCCAGAGTGGGGTCTCACCAGAGCAGAGTAGAGGAGCAGAATCATCTCCTTTGACCTGGTGACCACGCTTCTTTTGATGTAGCTCGGGGTATAGTTGGCTTTCTGGGCTGCGAGGGCACATTGTTGGCTCATCTCCAACTTTTCATCCACCAGTACCCCCAAGTCTTTCTTGGTAGGGCTGCTCTCAATCCTTTCATCCCCCAGCCAGTACTGATCCTGGGGGTTGCCCTGACCCAGGCGCAGGACCTTGCACTGAGCTTTGTTGAACCTCACGAGGTTCACATGGGCCCATTTCTCAAGCTTGTCCAGATTCCTCTGGATGACGTCCCATCCCTCAGGTGTATCAACAACACCCCTCAGCTTGGTGTCATCTGCAAACTTGCTGAGGGGACACTCAATCCCACTGTCTATGTCATTGATGAAGATATTGAACAGTACTGGTCCCAACATGGAACCCTCAAGGACACCACTTGTCACCGATCTCCGTCTGGACATTGAGCCATTGACCACTACCCTCTGGATGCGACCATCCAAACAATTCCTCATCCACCAAACAGTCCACCCATCAAATCCATACCTCACCAATTTAGAGAGAAGGATGTTTTGGGGGACCACGTCAAAGGCCTTAGAGAAGTCCAGATAGACAACATCCTTATTGACAGACATAGTCACTTCATCAGAGAAGGCCACTACGTTGGTCAGGCAGGACTTTCCTTGGTGAAGCCTTGCTGGCTGTCTCGAACCCTTTTGCTGTCCTGCACGTGCCTTAGCATAGCTTCTAGGAGGATCTGTTCCATGACCTTCCCAGTCACAGAGATGAGGCTGAGAGGTCAGTAGTTCCCAGGGTTCTCCTTTCTGCCCTTTTTAAAAATAGGTACAATTTAGGAATTCTGCGTAGTCCTAAAATACTACTGCAAAATAGCATGTTTGGAACATGACAGTAAATTAGGTGTTTACAAGCAAAAACTGAAAGAACTTTTTAAGCCTTCCCCCCCCTCCCTTTCTTCTTTCATCAAGGTGTTATGCTGCTTGAAAACAATGCCAGACTTAGCATTGGATGGAGTCCTCCATTCAGTAGATACCTTTCATAGGAAAGGTAACAAAAAATTCAGTCCCTTGACAAATTAAATCCTTGGCCTCTCTATTCAAACAGACAGCAAGGATCACAGCTAAAGCCACACATAATAGCGGTGTTTCTCTGTGATGTAAATCCATCTTCACAATGATCTGGATCAAGACAATCTAAGAGATTTTCATTTAGCAACAAAATGAACGTTTTGAAAGAAAAAAAGTCAAAGGGAGATGAAAAAGGTCAATAGAGGAAGGAATTACAATACAGCCCCTGTAAGCAAAAGCATGGTCTCTGGAGAACATGAGAGCTCATCAACCTCTCCAGTGATTAGGAAAGCACCTGAATGGTGCAAAATAGTTAGCAGTTGACTAGCACCATTTGTAAATACATCAAGAACTAAAAAATTAGTGAGTACTAATTTTATTGTCTGGAAAGGGTAAAACAAGTGGGTTGTGGGGACAAAACTTTATGCTGTACCAGTGTGTGATACTTGCACTGAAATCACCAGGTGCCTCCTCTTCTAATATGCAGACCAGAAGTGGACTTTTACTCAGATCCTTGCTTTGCAATGTCTCCACTGACCAACGGAGCCTCAAGCTCACTCTTCTGAATATTGACAACACACATGCTGGCATATGGAGACCTCAGAGGGGTTTAAGAATGAGAGAGTAGTCAAGATCCATTGGTGTCTGATAATTTTCTTTATTGGAAAAAGGAGTTTTCTACCAGTAAGGTCATTGCTTTGACAGATTGTGTAAAGAAGCCAGTGGAGGGTGGGGAGTATGCAAACTAGGCTGCTCCCAGTTGAAGTATGTGAACAAAAGAACGACAGAGACCATGATAAAAGTTGATCGTGTGAGTAAAAAGGCCAAACCACTACCACATGCCTGATGAAAAGGCAGGAAAGATGTTGTCCAAACCAGGACTCCCAGGAGAGATGAGATCACACTGAGCGGGGGAGGAGGGTACGTACAGGATGTTGTTTTGTAACTGTCTAGTGTTTTCCAGAGTAAAAGTGATTGTGGCTTGGCTAAGCCCAAGTTCCTCGCCTGCCCGTTACTTTATCCCTAAAGACTAGAAACAAGAGCTCCACCACCAGGTAGGCTCTCTGGAAATGCATCCGAGCAGCCTGGTGCTGGGAATTTCTATTGTCAGCGAAGTCTCTGGAAGACCCAATCTCTCTATGCAGATGGAGATGACTGCCCAAGAGTTGTAGTACTGCCTCAGAGTCCTGAGGCACAGAACTAGACTGCCCAGTACCCAAAACCCAGTTCAATCAAACTGATTTGGTCATCAAAGGTCCACTCTCACAGCGAGGAAAGGGCTTTGCCATAGCATTCTGCTTCCAAGCTAGGTCTTCAGTCAGAGGAAGTCAACTCCTCTTCCTCACTGAATCTACAGGCTAACAATTATGTCACTCTAAGAGTAGGGAGCATTTTTACACAGTATTTCAAGTGGACCATAGTTTGCTAGATTCTTTATTTGTGCTGAATTCCTTTTGCAGGGGCACAGTTTTAGAAGAGATTTTAGTAATTTCTAACTTTTCTGGCAGTAAATTAATCCAGGCTGCTCTTAGAGGCCCTTCTCCTTCCTTTACCGACTTCTCATCTCTCATGTGCTATCCACTCTCCTGCAAATTCTATTATCATAATCTCAGAGTATTAATTTCATTTGCCAGTATGACTTTTCTTATCTTTTGCACTCTTGGCTTCACTATGTAATCGTTCCATTTCTCCTCCGCTTTTAATGTTTGATTTCACTGCTGTACCTCCTCCTTGCTCTGCCTTACTTTTTCTGGTTCTCTGTTTCACAGGGCCTTCTAGTGTGTTAGTTTTTGCAGAGTCAGCTCCCTTTGAAGACTCGGCCTCCGTTTCCGTTACTAACAATGACAAGCTCTGGCGTTCTGTTCAGAGTATGAGGGACAGCACGCGCTGATGGTTATGCCAATCCTCTTGATATTAATTATTCCTTTATTCTATATCTTATGTTTATCCCTTCAAACATTTCATTCCATCTTGTCAACCTTTCTTTCAAGCTCCTAAACTTTCCTCTGGCACAATGTAATACTCTTGTTTCTCTTATTTTTTCTCTCTCTGATGCCTTAGTTATAAGTCCAATTAAGTTCTAAAAATTAAGCACTTTCTCTTACTAACTGCTCTACTTGACAGTACTAGACATGCTTCTCACTTCAGTTAAAAAACCATATCACAAATGTCAGACAATGATCAATTGCAACAAATTGCACATCACCTGTTTTGTAAGCAAACCTATTACCTTGACTTGTATGAAAGAAAGAGCCCCCCGAAACCTCTCTGCTCCCTTATTTTGAAAGTTGTTACTCCACATTCTCTGATAACATAGCATATTAAGACCACTGTAGGCCTTGTAATTAGGGCTTTGAAGTACGCAAACTTAGACAGCTATGTGGCAGGATTTAGGATTTCTGTCTTGCTGTTTCCTAGCCCAGTCTCCTGTAAAGCAAATATACACTACTAAAATATATTTTCCTTTTGAATGTTGTTTTTTGGTCTCTTTCTTTCAGGGCTTCATCCACCTCTATTACTTTCATCTGTAAAGGTCCTCATCTGTCTGTGCCTGAACGTTGGTTTTTTAATTTGTTTGGTATTGATGCAATTTTTGTAACTACAACATGGGAAGAAGGGACTGCGTTATTTTAGTTTACAAACTAAGCTGCACCAATAAAGTATCTGTCTGAACAAAGTAGTTTGGGGCAGAAAGTGTCTCACTCTTTTTTATAACTTACTATGTTAGTTTATTACTATTATGCAAATTAGGCCAAATTACTAAACTCTTTCAGTTATAACAGCTCAATAATTAATTGCTTGGGATAATCAGAGATCTGAGAAAGCTATTCTGTTTTCTCATACCCCATCAAGAAAATAGCTTTTAAGATTCATCACACACTGCCTACCAATAATTAAAAGGATCTTCAAAGCCCATTATGGTGATCCACCCCTTCGGTTGCCAGGAAGGTCTCTGAGGCCTTGCACATGACGTATGCCAGTCTCACTGCAATCCCAGTACCCATTGACCTAGGGACCAGAGAGAGCCTAAGGACAAGAACAAAACTGTGCGGTGTCCTGTGTCCAGTTCTTGTCATTCCACACTGACTGGAAATTAAATGTCACTTGGCTGAGGCAAGTCAACACCAAGTGACGCAAGCTGTTTGTTCTCCAGCTGACTTCCTACGAGCACGAAGAAATGGGCCAAACGTTTTGCTAGCAAGACAGATCTGAAGATAAATCATCAAGACATATAGAGTGCATATAAGGACAGACTGCACTGAAGAATGGAGTACCTTACACATCATTAGGACCACACCATGCATGTAATCACCTAAACAGGTGGGTGAAACAGCACAAAGGGATCACACAAATATTAACTAATCCATATGCATTTTTTTCTGGCTGTGTCTGGACTCTTTGCTACAAGAATCCAGAGCACAGAGTTGTCCAACAGAAAATATATGTAAAAATCATCACAGCTTATCTACTGCTCTGACCAAGTCAGCTGAAGGCAATTTTATAGTGCCATAATAACCTTTTAGATTTATAACTGAATATATTTACCAGATGGTACTTTTGGGGACAGTTACAACAGACAGCAAAGAGCAAATATTTCATGAGCATTTATAGGCACAACAGCATGTAAAAAAGAACAGGCTGCAAATCTCAGAGTTATGCAGCATTACACTAAGGTGAAGGTTTTCCAGACATCCAAATCAAAGAAGAATGCAGCTCCCTTGAGCAGTCAACAGATAACGTCCAAACTGGAGGAGGGTCTGAGGAGGAGCAGTTTGTTTTCAGTAACAGGAGTCAACTTCCAAATCCAGTATCAGCTGTGAGCTGTATTTTCAGATTTTCAGTTCCCACTGAGGTCATAGGGGAGAGCAGAGATGCTATTCACAGCCCTTTTGGTCCCTTTTATGCTCTGGTGGGGGCGGGGAGAGGGAGAAGAGGAGCATAGAGGGACAACAGGGGCGCTTAGAGCATAAAGTGGATTCCTACCCAGTGTCTTACTTTTCACTATCAGCATTCACAAATAAACTTTGTTGTTCATTCTCTGAATGCCTCTTAAGGCCTAACCAAGACAGAATCCCATTTTTCCCAGTATGGGGGAGAGAGCGTATAGGGTCTCAGTGGGCAAAGGGCAGGGAGTATTCAAACATAATACATTGAAAGGTGACTCACCACAGGTTGCCAAACAGGAGAGTGGCACTGCTGGGGTTAAACCCCAGCATCCCAGCGCATCCCTTTTCCACACCATGACATATCCCTGAATCAATGTAGTTAAGCTTTTGACACAAGAGAGGACATTTGAAAATGAGTAAATATAGCTACCAGAGCTATATAATTTGCCTGCAACCCAGGTTCTAATGACCTTTTTTTTTTAATCATTAATGGAAAGATTAATGGGTTTATGTCTATAAAACTGGAAAGAACATCTTGCCTATGAATGCAAGACTGACATTTTTACTTTATCTTTTGTAAGAGAAAAACATACACCAAGAATTAAACTGAGATCTTAAAGTAAAGACATGATTTTCCAATGGGGCATGAAATTAAACCATCATTATGAAATGACTTGATTTTGACGCAGAATAAACAAAGATTCCAAGCGCTTTTTTATGATGGACTTGGTAATGTTCTGTTCCAGCTGTTGTTAATGGCTACAGAGACACAGTTTTCTACCCTGCTAGATGTACAGAAAATCAGTGGCCTTCACTAAAAGCACTCCAGTCAAAAGCACTGCGTTACGTTCACACAGCATATAGGCTACCCTGATTTTTGTCCCAGCTGCCCAGAGCTTCAGGGCAGCTGTGGCAGCTACCAGTAAGAGATACAGCGTCATAGCAACCCTTGTTTTCACCAGCAGTTTGCACTTGCTGAAGACTTGCTTCATCCAACTGTGGAAGAATTCCCTAGTAAGAATCAAAGCCAGCAGTTCTTCTGCTTATAAGTCACATCATGACATAAAGCAGGAGAGGGAGTCATAATTGATAGCAAATGACTTCCACAGATGTGACCAGAAAAGTGAGCAAAGACAGAAGCCTGCAGTTCTCAGTGACATTGTATCTTCACTAATCTACATTTACCTCCCGTGGACCCTGTCAGGTTTTCATCTAAAAGAGTGGTACTCTTTCATACTACATGGCCTCTAAGTTACATGAGCTGCTGTACATTTCTAATGCTTTGCTTGATAACAAGAGAGTTCGCAAACAAAAACTCTTTTTGGTCTTTACAACATACTGTGCATTTTTCTCTTTCATCTCTGGATGTCTCTAAAGAAACTGAATGAGCAGGGCAAAGAAAATCAGCAGAGCATAATATGGCCATTAGAGTATCAACTGTAGTGTGTGCATTTATGAACCTGTCACTCGGAGATTAGACCAGACATGCTTCTCTCATCAAAGGCTTCAAAGTCAAGCCTGAATACTCAACTGACTTTCCCAAGATGGGATTCTCCTACTCTCAAAACAAACATGTCATTTCTGTCTGTGCTGGAGAACCCTCTCATATAATGCCACATCAAGTATAATTAGTTGCATTATTGAATCCAACTGCGCCAGCATCAAATTCTCTGGTAAGTTCCAGTGTGGCTGACTTGCTGCCTTGTAATTTGCTGACAGAAGACATTAAGGCATCTTTTCCGTCTGCATTAGGACTGCTCTGAGTTCATCTACAGTTCCAGTGAACTGTCATCTACTGCAGCCTAACAGCTTAGAGCATTAACTGGAGAGCTGTATTCCCAGGTCAGGCGCTGGGTTACTATACAATTTCTGGCAAGTTGCTTAACATTTCAGATAATCGTTCTTCTAAACTTAGTATTGCTATATTTACTATACTTCACAAGAATTTTGAAAAGCTCAATTAACATGTATAAGTCTTCTGGCTTAGATAACAGGCCCTGTTGAAATGCAAAGTATTACCACACCTATTAAAGCTGCTTTACAAATCGCCATTTATGGCTATATCTAACCAGCAATGCTGGAATGTTTAGGCACTTTTGTTATCTTCTCAATAGAAGCTAGACCGCTTGCTCAACAAATAAAACTACCAGCATGATGAATCTTCCTGCTCACAGGTCATAAAGATTGATTCCACATTTTAAAATTTGGCAATTTTTCTTTCTTTCAGATCACAGCTTATTTAGGGCAAGGCAACACCTTTCATCTGCTAGAAGAGAAATTAAGTTTTTACTAGTAAATTTCAAAGTACGTTCTTCTCCAGCATAGTGGAACGTCACCCTGTTTGGGTCCCGCTTTTTACTTCTGTGTTTGAAGCCCTGCACAAAGTCAAAGGATGAAGTTATTAGAGGTTTGACATGCAGGAAAAATGTTATGGGCTTTAACTATTCATGGGATAGTATACACTGTTAGCAGTGATATAGTAGCTAACATTACAATGACAGCTTTTACAAGGTAAATTGTAACCCCTTTACTGAAATTATTTCCTATTTGAAAGATAGAGACTAATAGTTGAAGGCACTTGACTCCAGCATTGCCCAGATAGTCAGGAACTGAAAGCAGTAATGCAATGCAAATGAATAATTTTCAATCTGTGAAAACGCCTACCAAAGAAATAAAAAACAAGTAAGTATTGATCTACACTCACAGGCTTCAAGGTCGATCCATTTCTGTTATAACTGATGGGAAAATTCCCTTTCTCACCTTTACTCTCTGTTGTTAGCTAACAACATCTGTCACACACATCCACCTCATAACCACAAATGACAATTAATTGGTTTAGCCTCCAGACAGGGTGTAGAAGTACCTAGTGATGTTAGCTGATAGCAGTCAGAATACTCTGAGTTCCTGTTTTATTTGCATAAGGGCATGATAAGCTTGTAAGGACTGGAAACAACTGCATTGCAAATTCGTAGCAAGTTCTCCATAAGACTCACAATATTAAGATTATCCAAATGCATGTGAAGGGGCACAATCCAGTGTGCCCATGCAGTGTGAGGGATGCAGTCAGTAACCATCAGGCTTCTCTATAGAAATAGTTCCAAACCAGTTCATCCTTTGCACTTTTATAAAGTATTGGAAAATCAACTTATAAACACAGGATAGCCATGTATGCAACTGCTTCTGGAGTACAGTTTGTGGCTTGACAATTAGTAGTATTTCATCAAAATATAACAAACATCATCTGTGATTAAGGAAGAAAGTAAGGAAACTCTATTTGCTCTTGTAGGCATTTAGTGGCCCTAAGTAAGCCAAACAAAACTGTATTGTTGTTCTCATCTGCTCTCTCATAGAGTTGTCAGCTCACATGATTTTATCAAGAATATTCCAGTACACCATATTTTTCGTAAAACTCCAGTTCATGAAGAATTTCAGTTTGTGGTTTTCAAGCAGGTGCGTTCAGTGCCTACCTTAAGCATTCAACTTGCATGGAAATCCTAAAGCGCCTAGAGAATCCACCCTTCCTGCCGAATTTAAGCAGACAGGATGTCCCTCTACAGGCCTCCAAAGACACTTCCTTCTCTCCCTTGATGAGAAAGGGATTCTAGAGGAGTGTCCCATTGTGGTTGAAATGAAGCCTCAGGTTAGGTGGCCTGGACACCAAAAGGAGCTTCTTGTGTTGAGGTTTAAAGATACACATCCCTCATGTCTAAACATTCAAAGTCCAAAGGCAGAGCATGGTACATTTTATGGCACATTGAGTCATGATTTTTAAGTTACACTCGTGATTTTTGAAGCCTGTTTATTTAATATCCAGAAGCACCGCATAAGCTCTTGGATAAATATTCTGGCTTTCAAGTATGACCCATCACGTGTCTTCCTCTTTAAATGAAGCCCAAGTAGCTTCCTTAGGTGGACTGCAGCAACGGCAAGCGTGCAAGAAGCTGTCTGAGAGTAGCGAGGGCTGTATGTGTGCATCCATGCTCCTTTCAAGCTGAAAGGGAATTCAGTGTGTTTGGATGAGCTGAGGTGGCTGATGTGAATGGCTCGTGCTGTGTGAAGAAACAAACTGGGCATTAAACACAAAGCATTTTCTTTTGTAACCTCAGTGTCGAAGATTGGGATTGCAGTCCTCAGTCATGTGGCTGAGCAAAGGTTCTGCTTATTATGAGCACGTGTAAACACGAATAGATGGATGTGATGCTTTGCAAAAACCCTGAGCAGGGACTTTATTTCCTTTTAAAGAAGCCACTGAATTCACAGGTACATCTCAAACCTTTCTGAGAGCATCTCTGCCACTCAGTGCCTTTTCAGTATGAACAGCAGCTTTGTGTGTTTTGCCTGCCTTGGTCATAAAGTCCCATAGCATAAGGGCCTAGAATCTCCCAATTTTATGATGATAAAAATCAACTGTCACAAGGCCATCTGGTATTATCAAACAGGGAAACTGTGGAGGCACACAGCTTTGAAGTAGTCTGGAATCTTTTTTTTTTTTTTTTTGCTGAAAAGTCATGGTGATGGCCACAGTGAAAACAAAGGGCTGTGGCTAAGAAGAAGGCACACGGTCTGTTGCAGCTTCAGTACAAAATATTTTGTGTCCAGCTCTTTTCTTTTTATAGTTATGAAGGCTTCTCACCAATAGTCTTGAACATCACAGAGAATGGCAGTGTTTAGAAAAAAAATCAGTGTGCTAGGAGCTTTGAAAGGAATTTGGAACATATTGTTTACTGGATGTTAGCAGCTACTTGAAATTGAACTTTTTCTGTGTGTATATATTAGCATCTTCCAATCCCACAGGAATTATACACAAATATCCAGCTCTACTGATGGAAAACATGACAGGGTGCATTTGGCAAGGATTTTTCATTCAGAACTGACTTCCCTGCCAGGAGGTTTCGAGGCTCATGCAGCATTGTTCATATGGCACCTACCCCTCTGCAAACCATCAGCGCAGCTGAAAATGCTTCCTGATTACATCACTTCTTTTCATTTTCTTACCACTTAGTAAAAGTTTCCTCTGGTGGGGAAAAAGGTAGGATTGTTTGTCTCAGCCACATTAAATATTCTCACACAGCTTCCTGTCCCAATTCGAATAGATTTATTAGCAAAACCCATAATAGATTTCATGTGAGGAAGAATGGCTCAAAACAGCGATTTTTGGCTTTTCCTATTTCTGGATCTTCAACGTTTCTGCAGGGGAGGTGGGAGGCATGTACAGCAAACATAAGCTGAGCAAAGCCTTGATTTCAGTAGCTGTCTTTCACAGACTGCTCATAGAAAAACACTGTCCTAAATCATTAAATCACGGAGCTGAGCTTGTGCAATGTTTGCCTCTATGAAGCCAGGAAGGTAGTCCTGTGCAGGATTACTGCCCATGATTTGCCCCATAATGCCTTCACAGGTAGTTATTCACAAAATCTATCACACAATAAAAGGAAAAGACATCTTCTCTTCAAAACAAGATACTTGTCTGCAAGATTGCACTCTCAGAGTACCTCACAGTATGTACAGTGTGCATACTATACATGTGTACATGTATGTGGTATGTATGTGGTTGTATGTATGTGGTACACTAATTTTTTTTAACAGTGGAGTATGTGGTGCACTCATTTTTTTTAACAGTGGAGAATTAAGGAGCAAAGGAATACCTTTTCGGGTATATTCAGCAACCTAATTCCTGAGGAATTAGCAGAACACCCGAAATCTTCACCTCTCAATGGAGAGAAACAAGCTTCACAAGGCGTGACGCAGAGCAAGATGCTCACGCAGGTATTGTAAATACCCTCCGTCCCCCTGTGGGACTGCAGCCCACAGGGGACCCACGCTGCAGCAAGGCCACCCCCAGGCGACTGCAGCCTCCAGGTGAGCCCTGCCAAGGCAGGGACACCTCTAAGTGACTATGGCCCACAGGCAACCCACATCGGAGGAAAGGCACGAAGAAGCAGTGTAGCAAGAAAACCTGAAAAAGCAAAGAGCAGCGAGGAAAACGAACGAGAAGCAAACAGCAGCAGAGGAAAAGCAATAAGAAGCAAAGTGCAGCAGAACAACATAAATAAGCAAAGAGCGCAGGAGGAAAAACAGTTATGCACACAACCCCAGACCTCCTGTGTCACCCATCACCTGACCAGAGCAACTGGGACAGACCGAGTTTAACCCCCAGCAAACACAGGGGAAGTTGAGCCTGGGAAAGAGGGAGGGAAAAGTGTTCGGCTCAAGTGATTTTTCCGTTGCTGATGTTCTCTTTTTTCTCTATACCCCAATCAGCGATCAGAAGTTGATGTTAACTGGACATAAGTTAAGTAAAAATACCCTGAGTAGAGATGTTTTGCCCATGACGGATGCTCGGACACTGATGCCAGTCAGCAGTGTGCTTCCACAGGGCAGCTCAGCCCAGCAAAGCTCCCATTCCTCCCCATGGGAGCACATACCTCTCTCCAGTAAAACTGGTCAGGACCCACAGTGCCTGGCTCCCATCAGGTGCCCCAGCCAACAGTTCCCTTTAACTACTGCAACATAAAATGTCATAAAGAGCTTATTAATCGGCCAAGCCTAAAGCTACAAGAGTATTTCAAAATATTCATTATTAAATTTGGAGGGAAGGGGGAATAAAGATTTATATTTGGCAGTAAAGGACTGCAGCCCAATATTCAAAATAAATAAATAACTTAGTACAGATATTATTAAACACAGAGTTAGGTGATTGTCATGTTACAGGTGAGGTTTTAACATTCAATTTTTCTTTCACTACAGTCAGTAGTAAAACTTGCTTTTACTTCAATAGGAGGTGAATGGAGCCATTAAGTGGAGCTGAATTGTGAGGCCATATGGTCTCTCTCCTTGTAGTTTTCTTCATGTTGCAGGTATTTGTTTCTGTTTTGTGTTTGTATTTACATTTTCTTGTCCCTTTTAGTGCCCTAAGGAGCCATTTATAAGTGGTCATAACACAGTAACTCACAAAATTACAGCCCTATAAATTATTCCCTCAGGCATTAAAAGAGACTGGGAAAATACAAACACAGACAGACTCAAAAACCTTTATTTAACAAAATATAGGCCATTTGGGGGTGGGGGGGGAATCATCATTTCAAAAACTGGAAAAATACTTGTCTTATAGACAGACGTCATTTGGTGGCTAACATACAACAAATATAAGAACTAACTAGGCCTTCCATATCATCTTACTAGGTCCAAACTAATGTTTTATTACTGGGGAAATGAGTTTTATGTAAAAACAGTGCATATTGCTAAATGACAGTGTGCTTACTTATCAAATCATTTACAAAGTGAAACAATTAAAAGCCAGGAAATTAATAAAGAAAATCTCAAATCTTACACTTGCAACACTAAAAAAAGAAAATACACTGAGGGCCTCTTTTGCAATGATACCATAGAATATCACACTCATTCCTACATTTGAATGTCCCCCTCAGGGACAAGGGAGCAGAACAGAGCTGTCAGATCTTTAAGGACACTTTCTAAGAGAGCAAGAGCTCATGATCCCCAGGTGTAAGAAATCAGGAAAGGCAGGCAAGAGACCAGCATGGCTGAGTCAAGAGCTGCCGGTCAAACTACCAGACAAGAAGGAAATGCACAGGCAGTGGAAGCAGGGACAGGTATCCTGGGAAGAGTACACGGCTGCTGCCCAGTTGTGTAGGGATGGGGTCAGGAAGACCAAGGTGCAGCTGGAGATTAACTTGGCAAGGGATGCAAAGATTAATAAGGGCTTCTACAGGTACATCAGCCAGAAAAGGAAGGTCTAAGAAAAGCGTACCATACCTGATGAGCAAACTGGTAACAATGGACAAGGAGAAGGCTGAGGTGCTCAACAACTTTTTTGCCTCAGTCTTCACTGGCAATCTCTCTTCCCACATCTCTCAAGTTGATGGACCTCAGGGTAGGGAGTTGGGTAGCAAAGTCTCTCCCACAGTACAAGAAGATCAGGTTCAAGACCACCTGAGGAACCTGAATATACAGAAGTCTCTGGGACCCAAAGAGATGCATCCCAGAGTCCTTGAGGGAATTTGCTGGTGTAGTTACCAAGCCACTCTCTATGATATCTGAAAAGTCATGGCAGTCAGGTGAAGTCCCCAGTGACTGGGAAAAGGGAAACATTGCACCCATTTGTTTTACACAGGGTAGGTTCAATTACAAACTCTCCTCAGAAGTTTCCCAACATGCCCTACCCTGCTTAGCCTGTCAGATTTGGCAAGATCCCAAAAGAAGGTGGTATAGCCATTTTAAGGTCTAGTCAAGTGATACTAGATTCTTCACAAGAAGATTTGGACTAGAGATGTAACAGCAGAACAGTTCTAACTAATGTTTGCAAGAAGACAAATGTCTCCATGTTAATCCCAGAAACAATAACAGCAAGAAAATGCCTTTGTCAGTTGTTTACAAATGTTTTTTTGACCTCTTAGTCCTGGAGATTATGAATTTCAGATGGATGTACTGGATGCCAAATATATTAACTCAAATAATCATTGCCCTGGGGACCCACCTCTCTGGGAGACCAGATTCATCAGTAGACTGTGCTGCAGGACCTGATTTTGGGCCACATTAATGTGAAATCAAGCCCAGGGGAAGGAATCTTAGTATTCACCTTAAATATTTTATGAACTAAATTCATGGTTATACATTACTTTTCTGGCCACAGTACTGCTGTCACAGGATTTGAAGAATGTTTTGCTCCCTCTTCCTTCTGAAAGGGATGAAAAGTGGATGAGAAACCATGTTTTTCACTAGGACAAGCTACTGAAGAGACACTACGTCTGCTGGAGAGATAAATGGAGTTGTCTGTCCATCTGCATTTACAGGGGGGCTCTGCAGGGTAATATCCTGGGCTATGTTAAGTCTCCACAATCTGCAAAGAAACAGCTCCAACTCACGTCAGTGGTGAAATAAGGCCCAGAAGAGCAAGGAGAAGACACATCACAGTTTCTCAGAGAGGAGGTTTTGGGCAGAACAGGGAGAAGACAGGCTGCTAAGGACTAGACCTCCGCTGAACACAGTTCTCTGCTAAAGCACTGCGCACTTTTCTTTTTGCAGCATAACAAAAAGCTCCCATTTGGTGTTCTTCCAGAAGGTACTGATAAATTGTTCTTGCCCATAGAAGATTTCCCTGATAGGGGAGAGTCATCAGTTCAGCCTTGCTGGATGCTTTGGTTATATTCCCGACAGGCCCAGGGCTGTTTGCTGGTCCCGAGGACAACCGGCCTCACACGGAGAACACCACATGCGTCCCCTTCCCTGTCCACCCATGAAACCAAGGTAGCAGCGTCCAAACCAGCTCCTGGGAATGGCCCCTGGATGATTTCATGGCCAAGTCTCCTCTGCGAATGTACCAGCTGTCTTGGGCCACAGCCAGGAGCTATGCAAGCAGTTCAACTAATATAGCTATGTATCTTACTAATATAGCTACAGCCACTTAGAGCAAACTTGGAGCAAACGAAGGCAAGACAGATCTACTTAAGACCTTGATGCATATGGATGCAGTACTGTCCCACTTAGAGTGAGATTAAAAAATCCCCCTAACCATCCTATAAAACCTTTGTCTGAGTCTGAAGCAAAATTCCTTCCAGATTATTTTGTTTCTAACAGCAAACAATTTTAAAACCCAAGTTTTTACATTCACAGAAATGAAAGGTTATGGGCATCGTAAATTTTATGACATTAAAACTTATAAACCTGTTTTCATATCAAGTGCGGATTGTGCCCAAGTGCCAAGTATACAATCTACTGAATATTTTTATAAAATCAGTTATTTCAGCAGATACAAAATATCAACGTTTAAGAGCTGTGAGTTATTTTTTATTTGTAAGGTTACATTCAGTAAAATTCATGGAAATAAGATGTGATTTACTGGAGACTGTAGACTGACAGCTTTAAAAAACTGGTTTCATTGCAAACTTTCCATAAAGAAATTAATCATTGATTGTCTGAAACTTGAAAACCACACATTGTTAATTTTAATCTTTGTACAGGAAAGTTAAATAATACATAAAGTAATATATTTAAATTAAAACACTGGCTTCAGAACTTCTCAGAACAGAACTCCACTAATAATTTTTTTAACTGAAGTTATCAGAATATTTAAACTAGTATTTGTTATTATTGGTCAAGTTTCCACAACCCATTTTGCATTATGCAAAATAAAACTTGAAGTCAATACACTCCCTGAGGAGACGTCAATCAAAATGTCAGATATTCTCAGGCTACGTAGATTCTTACAGAGGACTGGATCATGCAAGCAGCTGTAGCAAATATCAGTGTTTTACTGAAAAAACATGCATGCAAAAAGTTGATTTATCTCCAGAGAACAGTCTTCATTTAGGGATTATAACCTCAGAGAGGGAATTGTATGAAGTTAAAGCTTCCTAACTTGAGTTTTCTGATTTCTGGCAGGGTCTTTGTTGGCAGCACAAGCATGCATTTCAGTTCTACATCCATCCTAACCCTGGATGGCTCGTGAGCCTAGGTCAGCTAAGGCTATCTATAGGTAAGAGCAGACAGGGGAGCATTGTGTTTACTCACCTTTGCTTCCAGCAGCTTGTTTGGCCATTTACCTGCTGACGACTTTCACTCCTGCCTCTGGTAGAAAAACAGTCTTTGGCCCTCCAACCCTTGACAGGCCACCTAGTGAATAAATCAAATGGCCTTCAAAAGCGATTCAATTAAATACTCTTAACATTAGTGTGGGCTCTCTACTAGCGTACCGGAGGAATATGCCAGTTGGCTGCTGGAAAGAGGTGAGTATCCAGACTGGACTTGCTAGCTGTCTCAACCAGTGCCATGGCTTTAGAGGAAACTGCTTTTGAAGACTGCCCTAGAAAATGGTTTCTTTTCATTAAAAGGTTATTACAGCTCAAACCATATAACCAAATTTATGTTAACAATTCGTTCCTATGTCTCAGAATAATTTTAAGATGGTGCCGTCTTTCACTCATGACAATAATTCTACCGAGAAGGACAGCGATTTTGTACGGAAATCTAACACCAATTCTTGTCTCAGTTTAGAAAATATACAATTTAGTTGTTATTGTGAACTGCTAAGTCCCTGAATACTATGGACAATACAAGAAAAATCTTCATCTTTTCAGAACCCACAGTTATTTGCATTCTTACATATTGCATGTGTTTATACATTTATATTATTTGTTCTTTTTCCTTTCACTATCCTTACCATCCTCTTCCCATTCTCTGTTCCCATACCTTCACTGACAGTTCACTGTCAGCAATCTTAGTTTAATACCTGTGAAATAAAGAGTTTCAACCTCTTGATGTTGTACCACATTCAACCCCAAGACAAGTTTAATCTTCTGCTTTAGTCGCAAGATGACTCTTGCGAGTTGCTGCATTTTGGTACAAAATAAACCCATTTTATTACATTCTTTTGAACTGCCTTTGAAGGGAGAAATCCTGCAAAGATCATTCTGTCCTGTGACGTGTTCTGGTAGTACATTTGCAGAATTTACATCCAAATCTTCTATGTCAATACTTCAGATTTCAACAATGGTCATCATCCACAATGCTAGTAAAATACACAGGGTTCTTAGCAGACTGCAAAATGTTCCATAAGAGAAGACACAGCTCCACAGCCTCCTCACTTTAGCCAGTTCTGGTTTATATCTACCTGACATTCTTTATTCGCATGCGCTCTCTTTTATACATTGTTTAAATATACAGTAAGGTTGCTGCTCTTGGAGCAGTATAAATATACAACCTAGAGTAGGTAATCTCAGGCTCAGTTCATTATTCAGTTGCATACACTGGATTAGCATAGGATTTCAGTTCAGCAGCTGAGGAGTCCAGCAGCATTTTACAAAGAGCTTTTTATCCTGCTTTTATGATGATTTATAAATGAAAGAAGAAAAGCAATGTCTTTCTTAAAGCTTCATTTTAAGTAACATTTTGAGACTTTGATTGAATACATAGTTCATTCAAAATGGTAAAATTTTACTCAAAGGGTACTTCTATTTCTAATGCTCCGGTTCGGTTTTAAGGGGTTTTTGGCTCTCTTCCATCGTCAGGAAGTATTGTTTCCAAAAAATCATCATTTATTAGAGCAGTAAGTCTTTAAAAAGTACAAAGACAGGCAAAGAAGTGAACACCATATTCTTTTTAAAAGCCTTCTAAGGAATAAACGAAAGGTAATTCAGCCTCTATCATCATGCCTGGATCTGCGTTCCTTCGTTACAAACAGCTTTATTGATCTCTGAGTCATTCCTCCTGGAGGAACTACTTAGGTGCCTTGGAAGCCTTCTCATAATGTAACATGCCGTAACCTTGAAAACACGTCGGGGAATAGCTGCACCATTATGCAATGTACAGTACAATCTATGAATCAGGGTTCCCTTACAATGGCCAGTGCTTCACAAGAGTTTGCCTTAGTGTCTCCTGTAGTATCTTTCTGCTGGTAACTAAATATTTTAGAACAGTTTATTGTTGACTCCAGGGACAGCTGTTGGGGAGAAAATTCCTCATTTCAAGCCAAATATGGAGTTCATGGCTTAGCTCAGGAATTGGACAGTACCCAAGAATTTGTTAGGTTTTCTTCCCCTTTGCTCTGAATTGTCCAACATCCCCCCCCTGCTCCCCCTCCCCCCAAAAATCCTCTACAATAATAAAATTTAAAGCGTATCCAGAGTGCTTACTACATGCTGACATTTTCTTAAAGGGACGGTGTCAGGATAACTTAGACGTAATTCTGGATTTAATAAAAACTTCTTAAAAAAACGCCATAAACTTAATACAAAATTTAAGATGATTTTAAACTGTCTCAGCAAAAAGAGCAGTTCATATTTTAAGAGGCCCCTAATGTTATTGCATTTCTAAGAAATGCCTCACTCTATAAAAGCTAGCAAGTGAAACCATATAGATTTTTCAGAAGTCCAACACACTGGCCTGCTCTCACTGCCTAGACAGAGAAAAATGCAAGGAAGAAACCCCTAAAATATTTTTGGAATGTTTCTTTTTAATGCTTTATCTTAATCACACATCATACATATAATAGTTTTTATTACAGCAATTACAACCTGGTAACCAATGTCCCTTTAAAAGAAAATATATGCCTTTGTCCTAACACTTAAGTTGCAATTGGTTATGAAAACAATAATATATCTTCCATTTCCACTATCCAAAGGTCCACCTATTTTCGTATGACCAATCATAACAAATACGTCAAGAGTATTAAAATACAGGAAATACTGACCAAATTCCTCTCCAGAAAAATAAAAAAAGGAAATATGTTTATAAAATGACACATATTTGTTACAGGAAATGTCTCCATTTGAATTTACTGTATAAAACCTCTGTTGCACTTAATTTCTGCCTATTTCTAATTTGCTTTTAAAACATAGGACAACAAAATGCAGATGCATGGAGCATGGGAAACAAACAGGAGGAACTAGAGATGTGGGCACGACTCCAGGACTACGATCTCATTGGCATCGTAGAAACTTGGTGGGACGACTCCTATGACTGGAGTGTTGGCATGGAAGGCTACAGGCTCTTCAGGAGAGACAGGCTGGGGAAAAGAGGAGGCAGTGTTGCCTTGTATGTTAACGAGCAGCTGGAATGCATGGAGCTCAGCATGGGGGTGGATGAAAAGCCAACTGAGAGCCTATGGGTTAGGATTAAAGGGAAATCGGGAGCAGGGGACATTACAGTGGGGGTCTGCTACAGGCCACCCAACCAAGAAGACCCAGTGGATGAAGCCATTTATAGACAGATAGGGGCAGCATCATGTTCACAGACCCTGGTTCTCATGGGTGACTTCAACCACCCCGACATCTGTTGGAAGGGTAACACAGCAAAGCACAGGCAATCCAGGAGGTTCTTGGATTGCATTGAGGACAACTTCCCTCTCCAAGTGGTTGAGGGCCCAACAAGGAAAGGAGCTATGCTGGACCTTGTGCTTACCAACAGGGAGGGGCTGGTAGACAGTGTCAAACTCAAGGGTAGCCTGGGCTGTAGCGACCATGAAATGGTCGAGTTCAAAATCCTCGAGGCAGCGAGGAAGGTGCGCAGCAGGCTAACGACCCTGGACTTTGGGAGAGCTGACTTTGGCCTCTTGAAGAATCTGCTTGCTATAGTGCCATGGGATGAAGCGCTGGAGGGAAGAGGGGCCCATGAAAGTTGGGCCAGTATTCAAGGACCACCTCCTCCAAGCTCAGAACCAGTGCATCCCTACAAAGAGGAAGGCAGGCAGAAAAGCCAGGAGGCCTGCATGGATGAATAAGGAGCTCCTGGACATGACCAAAAGGAAAAAGCGGGCCTATTGCAGTGGAAACAGGGGCGGGTAGCCTGGGAGGAATACAGGGGAATCGTTCGAGCAGCCAGGGATGGGGTTAGACAAGCCCCTCTACTCCACTCTCCCTCTCTCCACTCCACCTGGAGTACTGCATCCAGCTCTGGAGTCCCCAACAGAAGAAGGACATGGACCTGTTGGAGCGTATCCAGAAGAGAGCCACGAGGATGATCCGAGGGCTGGAGCACCTCTCCTATGAGGAGAGGCTGAAAGAGTTGCGGCTGTTCAGCCTGGAGAAGAGAAGGCTCCGGGGAGATCTTATCTCGGCCTTCCAGTACCCAAAGGGGACCTACAGGAGAGCTGGGGAAGGACTTTTTACTAGGGCATGTAGTGATAGGATGAGGGGGAATGGCTTCAAACTGGAAGAGGGCAGGTTTAGACTGAACATTAGGAAGAAGTTTTTCACTTTAAGGGTGGTAAGGCACTGGAACAGGTTGCCCAGAGAAGTTGTTGAGGCCCCATCCCTGGAGGTGTTCAAGGCCAGTCTAGACGTGGCCTTGGGCAACCTGGTCTAGTGGGAGGTGTCCCTGCCTATGGCAGGGGGGTTGGAACTCGTTGATCTTCAAGGTCCTTTCCAACCTAAACCATTCTATGATTCTATGATGAAAAGAAAGTTACAAATTCCACGAGGTGCTTAGAAAATACAGCTTATCGAGATAATATTACTCTCCACAGCTAACATAAAGGTTTTCTGTGAATGACATCTTACAGGTCACATAAACACTGTCACAAGTCTCTTGGGAATGACATGATACAACAGTTGTAATAGAAGAGGAACTTGCTGGCAAGAAAAAAATATAGCTTTTCAATAGAATAAGGCACTATCAAGAGTAAAAGTAAATCAGTAACTGCTCTCCTCCAAGGCATGGGTAACTCAAACCAAATAATGCTTAATCCTAGTGATATGCAAAGTATTTTAAAGATTTGCAATTGGGAATATCTGAGCAGTTATGAGCTAAAAAAAAATGCTTCTTGGGTTTTATTGAGAATTCTTTGTGGAGGCGATGCACCTGTAGGATGTTAGTCCAGCAAAAACAGCTTTATTGTGATCACTCCCCATGGCCAGAGAGCTCTGCCCCCTAAAAGGACAGGTAAGAGGCGAGGTCCGAGGCCTTTTCCTTGGTCATGCGCTGCAGCCTCAGAAACTGCCTTCAGCACCCACTGCAACCATCCAGACTGGTCGGAGTGGTCAGTTCCTCTGGGAGGAAATGAATGTTGGTCCTTTAGGCAACCAGTAGTGATAAACAAACCTCCTGCCTGGGGCAGTGCACAGTGAGGTATTAAAGAAGAATGGTTGCAGAGCTGTAGGGACCTACTGCAAGGCATCCAAGGAAGACAGGGTCAGGAGGCCCTCTCAGCTGTTGCGCCACACACTGACCTACCTTGGGCAAATGGCTATGGCTTAGATGTTCAAGGAAGATCTTTTTATGGCACTAAATCCACCCTACCTCTGGATGTATTTATACTTATAGTCACCCATCAGGCTAGAAAGTACTTAAAAATTTAAAAACCAGCCTGGAAATCAGACTTTCTCTAGCCTGGTCCCTGGAGAGTCTTTACTCTTTCTCAGGATTTGTCTTATAGGTGTTTATTTGTGCAGAATCCGTTTGGGATATCTCCAGACATGGCCAGCAGAAGCAATAAATGTGATTACAGCACTACATTCACCAAAGGAGGATAGGATACAATTCCCCTCTCTCAACCCAGAGTCATTCACCACTTTTCTAAAAGTCTGTGCCTCTTACTGTTAAAGAGTCAAGATTACTTAAAAATAGAAAAAAGTATAAGAAGTTAATGAAGCCCACAGTTTAGGGAACTCCTTGGAGACATATCTTAGTTCTCTAACGAAGCAGATGTCTCCTCGAGGCTTGGAGCCTCTACTTCCAAGAGCTGGAGCTTTGAGCAGCAGACTATTTTATACTGGCTATTTGCTGACATTGTGTGTTCCGATCTGGTTTTACAGAAAAAAAAAAAAAAAAGGCACACCTGTATAACAGTATTTCCAGAGGAATCCAGGGCTTTCATTGGGCCACAGGGATGAAGCAGCCTTGGAGAATTCCCAGTGGACTGGCATCCCAGTGGAAGCAGGCATCACTCAGCCCAGGCTCAAAATTCTTATAAGGAGACAGGCTTATGCTGATTTTCACATTGATAAAAAAAAATAAAAAAGGCTCAGATATTCATGCAAAAAATTGAGTGTTTTATGAGATTAGACACTTCTAGTATTAGATAGCAGCTAAATGGGATTACTTAGGATGTGGCTTGGATTGTTTTTGAATTTGGTTCCCTGTTGCTAGTTCTAAATCTCTAAGCAAGGTACAACAGAAGAAAGAGTCCCAACCAGATGTTGTGAGAGAATTAGAAGCACCTTCAGCTGTCAGAGCAGAGGATGGTCCATAACTCTAAATCCATCCCTACCTCCACGTCTTCCTGGTAACCCCTGGAAATGCCACAAAGCTAAAGGAATCTACGGAAAAGGCGTTATAACCTTTGTTCGGGAGGAGCTGGTGGTTTAGGGTTTTTTTTTTCATCCAGGGGGTGGAGGGGGGGCTATAAAGAAGATTTTATTTAAAGAATTCACTGGTAGGCAGTAACAGAATTCTTGGCACAACAAAAGTTAGAAGACGTGCTTTAAGTATAATAGGCCTCTCAAAACCAGAACAATGGAGACCCAAAAGAAGAGAAACAGTCAAGCTGGATGGGTTTCATGGATCAGATAGTCCCACATTCGCATCAAGCCTGAGCTCCTAAATCCTGTTCTGGTCTGCCCTTCTAACACAGATATGGTAAAACTTTATTTTCTCTGACAAAACTTGCAGCACTCCTGTTTAGCAGAGCACTTTTCATAACACCTACAGGTTATCACCTACTAGTGCTTTGGCTTGTATAAGCATGGGGCCATGATAAAAAGGTCACAGCTTACACATGAGGGAAAAGAAAAACATGTAAGTGTTACTGCAGTTTTTCTAAAGTGGAGTCCTGAAAAAAAATCATGTAAACTGTGCATAGCTGTAATGTGAAAGGGGACATTTGTTTCTTCAGAAAAAAATTACTATGGTGCAAGAATTGTCTTGGCAGATAAACAGGACATATTTGCCCAGTGTGTAAATAACTTTCTTCTGTTAAACTTCAAGTGAATAAGTAACTTTTTGAAAGGGAAGAAGACTCCTTCTCTTTACCTTTTGTACAGAGACACATACCTGTTGCTTTAAAAAAAATTTAAAAAATAAAAAAATAAAAAGATTTTTAATTCTACCTTTTGACCTCGGTGGTTTCGGCACAAGTTTCAAATGTCAGACCAAAGAGTATTGCTCATGAAAAGAAATCTGCTGGCAAAGGTAACACTTCTATTGAGGTCACATTCTAGAGTTCGAAGTGTGGGAAAATTGATAGTTTTTTCCCCATTTTCCTAAGAGATTAGTCACATAAATATTTTCTAAGTACAGAAAACACGACATATGACTTTGCCTATTGAAATGTATTTGTTTGAGTGTCTCTTACACAGTTTCGCTAGAAGGAATGCCTGCCTTCTGCAAATTGCGTGCAAATGGGTTCCTCCCTATTGGCTGACCTGGGGAGGAATGAAACCTCTCCAAACCATAGCAGCTATCTGGACAGAAAATCCCCCTGAGCGGAAACCACAGGAGGTCTGTGCTTCTGGAGATGCAGTATGCAAATCCAGCCTTACGTGCCGTTCCGCTGCGGACCATGTGTATGCAGTAGCATATTGGCCACATTAACATCGCATGTTAATGCCAGGCTGAAGATCTCAATTGAGCCCAGAGTCATAAAGGTTTTCTGCTAGAAAGAGGTCATTAACACAAACCTCACCAAGCTGATGCTGAAACCTGCCTCTTTGGAGGGAGAAGGGTGGGGAAAAGAGAACTCTGCTCAGCTCGGGCAAGAAGTTACCCTTTTACACTAAGCTGTGGTCATCTCACCAACCTGGACTATTTTACAACTCAGACAGCTCAAACTCTAGATACAATTTTTTTTTTTTCCAATTTAATAGCAAGTCCATCAGGACATGGAACCCAGGGCTCTCCTCGGTGCTAGCATGGAGCATAAACGTTCCCACTGTGATATTTTGCCCCTTGCCAGAACTCAGAGAAAAAGTCACGTCTTCTTGCCTATTTTCTTTGGGCAAAATTACTTCTATCTACATTATTATACCTGCATTTTTTTTCTCTCAACTTATTTTGTGAGTTGTCAGTGGCTGGACTGTTTCATTATTTGCTGTACAAGAAAGGAGAAGAAGGTTTTCATTTATAGCCTACCAGGAGTTTAAAGTACACAGGCACACAAGTTTTCAAAGGAATGAACAAAACAAAGCCTAAATGAGTTTTTCTACTGGTTTTAGATAGGTTTTGACACTCAGCAGGTTGGAACTACCTAGTCTTTTCTCATGATTCACAAGTAGGTCCACCATATACTTTAAAAGAATTAATGAATATATCACCCTGCAGAACACTAATGCATGCATTATTCATTCTGCCTCAGCTTGTTTGAAATGTTTGCGTGAAGAGGAACTCTAGTAGGTACTGTTTCATTTCATCACATACAGTGTCTGCAACCTGACTGCAGTAAAATTTACAGCACTGGGCTCTTATATGATTAATATACTACTGGCCTAAGAATCTGTTATACTTTTGGTACCATTATATACATGGGTTTCTGATGGATACTATTCTTCGTGACTTCACATATCATGGATTTAAAGCTAACAAATGTTTCCTTAAAGTATGTTTTTAATCTTATGTATCAGACACAGGAGACATTCTATGAAATTTGTAGAAGAGCTCCTTTGGAAGAAGCTGATGCAATTCAAGCTAAGCAAGCAACCTAAGATTAATCTGCTTGGGTCTACTCATCTGTCATTTAGAACGAGATAATTCCCCAAAACAAAAAGACTAACAGAAATCCTAGACAAATAAATTAATAAAAACACCCAACGAGGTTTCTCTCACTTAGTTATCAGGCAGAGCAAGGGAGAGGTGGAAACTCCACAACACACTAACCCGGACACCTCCTCTTTGCTCTTCTTCATCATGCAAAACAGAAAGGGCACCAAAAAAAACCATTAAAAACCTACTTGGAACAGCTTGCTTGTGGTGGAATCTGCACTGTTCAGAGGACAGAAGGCAAATGGGGAAACAGGACGTGAAGGTATAATACATGCCACTGTCTACCTCCAGTAGCCCTCTTGCCTCCTCTGCAAATGTGAAACAGAACACCAGCCAAATACTAGCGGAGTCATAGTGGAAAGCAACGAACTTTGAATATGGCTTCTTCTGAAAACTTGGGTGGAGAACTAGGACATGAAAGCTTACCTGCATGAACAGCCATGGTGGAAACAGCTGTCTCCCTCCTTACCTGAATTCTGTTGGGAGCAGTTGAAATTTCATGGTGTAGCTGTTAAAAGAAAAAAAATTCTGTTGAAGTGCACAACAATAAGTTAACCGTGAATTTTTTAATTCTTTTCATTTTTCCATTCCCCATATGTATATGATTACAAAAGCTCCACTCATATTTTTAATTAAAATATTCAGTGCCAGAATGCAGCTGACAAACTGCTGCAGCTCTTGTAATCTGTAGCACAGTCCTTCAGGGCATCATTTACCAAATTTGACCAATATGTTTAACAGTTAAAACAAAATTAGCAAAGGTTTGCATGATACACTGCTTGAATTGTATGTAATTAAGAGTATACAAGCTCTGTTGTCTCCATTGGTATCTAATATGGTTTTATAATAACCAGACAGAGGCAGTCTTTGCTGTTGGGAAATTAATACTGTACAGAGTAATGCAAAACTGACTGAAAACATCACTATAGAGTTTTAAGATACAACAGAACTGAACAGACAAAGCTTTTTTTATAAAAGATGTGATCAAAAACCAGACGTGAAAACACTCGGATTGAGTAAAAGGCCCTTGGAAAGACACCATCCTCTAACAAAAAAGCCTCTAGAGTTGGTAACCAGCAGCTGCTTGAGACCCTACCACACAGTGACCCTTACTTGAGTTTTAATAGCAGATGACTTCAGATGATGAAAACAAAACTAGAAGGGAAAAAGAGACTATTTCAGTTTTAAACGCACTAATGAGCTATTACTGTAAAAACTAAAGAGTTTTCCAGAGCACTAAATAAACCTTTAAGATAGCAATTTACCACAAATAGGTGAAACATAATAAAAGTTTACAAACACAAACATATTAAAATTGTATTAATGTACCCTGCAAAGACGCTATCACTTAAATGTTTATGTGATAAGTTTCCGGGGAATGACAAGTAGGAGAAAATTGTTAACAATAACTGCTGGTTTTTAGATTGGATCCACTCTTGAACTTTTATTCTTCAAAGTCAAATGCACAGGATTTTGTAAGACACAACAATGTGTATTTTTGTTTGGAACAAAAAGTCTTGGTTAGAAATAAAAATCAGAAGTGACTTTTCACTGGATGAATTTTTAAATGTTGTTCCCCAGATGACAGGAGACAGTTCTGTTTGTTTGGGGTTGGGTTTTTTTGCGAGAATGCCATAGCACTTCAGAACAACTCAGTACAAATGGGAAAAACCTGCTCAACCTGAAGTCATTGGAAGAATTAGACCTTGCTTCACTAAGGAGAAGATGTCATTCTACATCCTAAATACCAGTAGAATTTTAAGAGTTGACAGGAAGCATTTCAGTAGAAAAGAACATTCTGACACTACAGAAAGTCTGTACTATTAATATTGTACAGATGGCAATGATATTAACTCATTAATTATTATGCATTTTATGTATTTTCTATTTATTTTAAATATCGTTATATTATATTTGGTCAATATATTTAGAACTTTATTTGTATTTTATTATTTTACATACTTACTAGAAAGATGAAAATTTAGCCAGGAACAGAAAAGAAGTGATTGGACAGTGGGCACTGGCTGAGGGTTACCTGTATATGCATTAACTCATAAGTGAAAAAGACCTATCACAGTTATCTGTGGCTTAGTCAAGAGAAGACACTTCTTCCTTTTATTCCAGTCCTTTGATAAAGCTGTCAGATGCTGCCTTAGGACTGACACAACAGACAGGCTGTACGTACAGGCGCTATTGTGTTTGCACAACACATGACCAGATCAAGTGTAACTACACATGTTAATACAGAGGTTCAGTCAGAATTTGACTGGTGTTGACATTGCCCACACATTTTTTCCAAGATGTTAGTTTCCTTAGCTAGATACTCTGCAGTGAATGGTCACAACCTCAAGAAGTGAATACTTCCTCTTGGGTTTTGTTCCTTACTGTCTTTTCTTTTTTTTTTTTTTTTGGCTGCGTCTTTCCTTTTTCTGCCTTTGATGTATCGTTCCTCTACGCCCACATTTTCATCTTTAAGACCAGCCTACAAATGCACAGAAGATCAAAAGCACTGTTGTGAAAACCACATCTCTGTTGACTCAAACTTGTGGTGCAAGTCAATGCTAATGCTACAGAGGGGATGCAGGTCAGCGTGATAGTGGCAGAAATAGGGCCTTCCTCATGGCTGTCTCATGGTTATGCATTATAGGAAAAGCCAACACCTAAACCCCACTTAAGAAGCATTATAGGGTAACATAGGCAAAAGTCAGCTACAAGCATCTTGCATTCCAAGATAACAATATGTCACTTCAAATTTACCTCTCTTGACTTTCAGATGAAAAAGCACAAGGCGGAGAATGAAAAATGCTCACCTAGGCACCATTGCCATGTTCACAACAGTCACGCAAACTATTTTCGCTGATGCCAGACTATTAACTTCTTACATATATTTATGTGGAACAAGTGACATCCAGTGGCTGGTACAGTCAATTACTATTCAACTCTCAAGCCAGGTGCTCCAGCATCCCTATCTTTCTCCCTCCCTTCAGCTCCCTTACTCCAAGTGCCCATAGCGAGTCAACCAGTTTTTCTGTCTGAGAACTTCTTCAGCACCCTTACTAAACGAATCACAAGGGAGAATGACACAAGGATTAGTATGTAGATAGGAAGCCCAGATCACTTTTAAATGACAATTTTCATGTTCAGGTTTGCAGTAGCATTTAACTGCAAAGCCATTTATGTGGTAATCTCAAAAAAGCAAAACGAAAATTGATTTCCTAAAGGTACTCCAATGAAATTTGCTACCTGTCTGTGATACACATCAAATGAAGTGCTACACAGAATACTCTCAAAAACGGACATATTAACAGCTGAACTGAGTAGGCGAATTTAGAAGTTGTTCCTGAAAAATCCCACCAAGACACTGCTTGGGCTGTGAAAGGGAGCACAGGAGCAGCATTAGACATTTTGCCCAGGTAACATTCTTACAAATATCTGATATCCACAAGTACTTTCATACTTATAAACCAAATTCAACCTTATTTTTATGAGCTCAAAAGTCAAGCACTTCCATACTAACTGGTTCAGCATAGATAATGTTACATAAAGACCTAGGAAACCATCTCCTTGATCTGTTTTAACTCAACACTTCTCACAATAACATGACCCGGGCAGAAGTTATACACCAGTGAACCTGGACACAATGGAATGATCCCAAGAAAACTGTCCTACGACAGTCTCAAGCGTAAGGCCCAGTCACAGCATCAGGAGCTTACCAGACCTTGCTGTTGTTCTCACTACTCATACCAGAACTCACTGAAAAAGGACAGAGCACAGAAAAGAAGCTCGGGTCCCATCAAAAGGCAGCCACTGACCACTTGTGTCATGAAAGCTGCTAGAATGAATACATTGCATGACAACGATACAGCTTTGGGATAGCGGGCGTTTATTTTACTTTATATTATTTTATTATCAGTGAGCAAGATACAAACTGGAATTCCGTCAAGTAATAGAAGAATGCTATAAACTATGTAATTCTGTAACAGACTGAAGTATTTTAGTTAATTTTAAAGAAGTATTTGACAAAATAGTCAAATCAAGTACTCTGTTCTGAAAGACATCAAATGCTAAAAACCACCGTATGATATTTAAAAAGCTTTGCCCTTTTTTCCTACCTTGAAATATCCTCGATATCTATTCACCACACATGCACAACTTCTTTTATTTGCTGTTGCTTACTTACAGTAAAATGCTTCATTTTTTTGCTATGTTAATAGTAACATGTGCGTTCTGTTTTAAATTCTTACCTAAGAATTTTCAAGATTTTAGGATTTAAAATAGAAAAGTTAACAAACATTGCTGCTAGAGAAAAAGAAAAATGGGCAAAGCCATTTAAGAATAAACGCCAGAAAAACATACCAGATAGAATCATAGAATGGTTTAGGTTGGAAGGGACCTTAAAGATCACCTAGTTCCAACCCCACTGCCGTGGGCAGGGACACCTCCCACTAGACCAGGTTGCTCAAAGCCCCATCCAGCCTGGCCTTGAACACTTCCAGGGATGGGGCAGCCACAACTGCTCTGGGCAATTTATTCCAGTGCCCCACCACCCGCAAAGTGAAAAATTTTTTCCTGATACCTAATGTAAATCTACCCTCTTCCAGTTTGAAGCCATTACCCCTCGTCCTGTCACTACACTCCCTGATAAAGAGTCCCTTCCCATCTTTCCTGTAGGACCCCTTTAGGTACTGGAAGGCTGCTATAAGGTCTCCCCAGAGCCTTCTCTTCTCCAGGCTGAACAATCCCAACTGTCTCAGCCTGCCCTCATAGGAGAGGTGCTCCAGCCCTCTGATCATCTTCGCGACCCTCCTCTGGACTTGCTCCAACAGGTCCATGTCCTTCTTATGTTAGGGGGCCCGGAGCTGGACACAGTACTCCAGGTGGGGGGTCTCATGAGACCGGAGTAGAGAGACAGAATCACCTCCCTTGACCTGCTGGCCACGCTTCTTTTGATGCAGCCCAGGATTCAGTTGGCCTTCTGGGCTGTGAGCACAGATCACCGGCTCATGTTGAGCTTCTCATCAACCAACACCCCCAAGTCCTTCTCCTTAGGGCTGCTCTCAATCCTTTCTCCACCCAGCCTGGATTTGTGCATGGGATTGCCCCCACGCATGTGTGGGACCTTGCACTTGGCCTACCACATAAATATTTCATAATTTTAGATCGCATAGCAGTAGGAAATGTTAGAAGGTACAGGTTTGCCTGACCTACCACAGAAAACAAGTTCTGTACAAAGAAATAATGCAAGACCAAATAATATAGCTGGGCAAGGAACCAGACAAGCTTTCAGGCTAACACACCCTTCAAGCTGAGTACAAGCCCATTCCCAACTAAAAGAAGAAAATGAGGTCTGAAAAATGTGCCTATTCTTTTCCCAATTACATCGGTTGCCTAATGAAAGATGTCAACTCTCCCTTTCATTTTTAGTCTGTTGTGACAACAACAGGCCACCAAACAATAGCAACAACCAACTCCCCGAGAAGGAAAGGTCTTTTTCAGAAGACAATGTCATAGCTGCTCTGTTACACATTCTGCACAAGGATTGTTTCTCATTGGTAATGGGAACACAAGCTAAGCCAGAGAGAGCTGACTTCAACATTTCTGGAACAAGCTTTCAAAAAAATCTCTAAATGTGCAACGAGGCAGCAGTGCACATAAAACTCTTAGATGTTCAAGCAAAACGTTTTTTGTAGAGATAAGTATCATCTGAAACCTACGTTTTGACAACTCACATTTATTTATACCAACACATGTAGAAACAGAGCTTTACCCCCACTGTTTGGACCTCAACAGTATTTATTCCTACAGGATTCTAGTAAATGATGGCAAAACACTAGCTTTTAAAGATGTGCTTATTTTGTGGCAACTCATATTCCACATCCTTAACACTTACATAGTGCTTGGGGTGACAAAGATCCTAGGTCCTCTTGTAATGTAGAGGTATTACTGTCACAGGGCAGTCATGAGGCAAACTGGGACTCCCCATTTCAGGGTATCAGACCTTCCCTGGGACACAAAAGTCTGAACCATACAGTTCTTTAAGGGGCTTTCTTTTCAACCATCCCTTATTTTGGGCCCCAAAAATATTTTCTACACAAGAAATACCATCCAGTAAGGGGATAACGGTTTATCTATACTTAATCAGAAAACATGAATTTCATATTTCAAAGATAAAAATCTCAACATTTACACTTCTTAAATGCCTCTATTTTGACAGCTTGTGAAAACTGACATAAATCGCAAATAATTCCTATTACAAGCACTGAACTTTGTGATACAGTATCAGATGAGGGCTGGATAATGTATCTTCTTGTGTCTTTATTTTGATGAAACTTTAATATACAAAACAAAATTTTCACACACAAAAAAAGCTGCCTTTTATGCCCAACTCATATTTTTCTATGTTCCTTTCCTATTATCTTTGTAGTCAACACAATTTAATGCTTGCAAATCATGGTAGTTCTTTTCCACGTTTCCATTCCTATTAACCACGGCTACCTCCTCCGACACAAAATGCACAAAATTAAGAAAATAACCAAAACTAATTTTCACCCGCAAAATGGGTTATACTGCAAGTTCATCAGAGTAATTGCAAACCAATTACAACTATTCTTAAAAGTAAAAGCCACGAGGGAAGCAATTTTTGGAGCTAAATAGACAAAAGGGAGTTGATACTACCTCTGCTCAGAAACGGAAAAATATTAATGAATTTAAACTCTGGCAGAATGCTTCGGTATTTCCTGCAAAGAACATAAGTCTTCAGGTATGGTAAACTTAATGTCAAACTGATCAAAACCTGAGCTACTTCCCTGTCCTAACCTAATATATTATTAGGTAAGTCTGGCTGAGAGTCAAACCAGTATATTTTGGAGATAAAATAAAAAAGATATTGGTTGAAAACTAAGGCTCAAACACTGACTTTTGCACCTCACCAACATGCTTTTTTGAGAAAGAAAAAAAAGCATTGCTTGCGGGAACAATTCGAACAAAACAGCTTCTCAAAGACATATCTTCCAAATACTAGAACTTACTTCCAAAATAAAGAGACCAGTAGCCTAAATGCTTTTACAGCTACTTGCAGTGAGTTCTCTTACTCATGGAAGGCTCTGCTTTACGGGTTTATTGAAAACTAATGGTAGAATACCACCTAAACACACACAAAACCAACATGGGAGAAGTCTGGAGATTATATGTGTTCCAGGTTCTGGCTGGTAAAAGATTCAGCTTTCTTCTTTTTCTTTTTAATAGCTGACAATTTTAAAGACAATTATTTTGAGAAGAATGCATGCACAGAAACAATGTGTTGCTAAGACTACTACTTATTTTATTTAAAAAATGGTTGCTGTTTGTAAGTCATTTTACATTTTCTGAGATGGAAGGCTATCACACCCATTCAAACACTGAGATTTAACTATTCAGCCCAAAGCCACAGAGCTGGTCCCTGAATAGAATGAAAGAGAATTGATTGTTAACAAAAGTCAAAATCACCCCCTCTTGAAAATTTTCTCATTTGTCATGTCATCAACAATAGACATAAAACGTCAGATGCCTCCTTCTTATCCAGAGGGGTACACTGCAATTCATCAGGGAGACCAACCCAGTACATCTGCAGGACAACCAACACAAGTCTTTTGACCTCCTACATTACACCATTTGTTACAGTGAGCTCTTTGAACTGTATTCTGGTCTTCGCAGCTTCATCCCAACATTGTTTTTCTCAGCCTTTCAATAAAAAACATTTTAATAAATCTGAGGAATTGCAACATGTGCCTAACAGGAGGGCTATGGTAATCTCAAGGTAATACACTGAGCTATATTTCCAAACTAAGACTGAAGTTTCTCATTCATATCATCTCCCAGTCAGACCATATTCACTCTATTCAGATCTTTAATGAACATAAGGGATTTACAGCTACCTTAAAGAGCAAATGAACCATAGAATGGTTTGGGTTGGAAGGGACCTTAAAGATCATCTAGTCCATCCCCCCTGCCATGGGCAGGGACACCTCCCACTAGACCAGGTTGCTCAGACCCCCATCCAGCCTGGCCTTGAACACTTCCAGGGATGGGGCATCCACAGCTTCTCTGGGCAACAACTTCCAGAATCTTACCACCCTCACAGTAAAGAAAAATCAACAGGTTTATATTTGAAAACAAATGTTAGAGAAACAGAGTAACATTTTAGAACCAACAGCAATGGTCAGTCTACAGCAGAGATGGGAAGCGGCCTCTCTTTTCTAGCTTGGCAACAGAGTTATAGATACAGGACAGTGATGTGCGGTACTGTATGGTTTCCTGTCAAATCAACTCCACAAAAAATGCAAAGGTGACTACTACCTCTTTTGGAGGACAACAGAAATTAGATCCCTCAGTGAAAGTTTGCATTTAAATACCAAATGCCATAACGATTTCACACAAACCAAAAAAAGGAACGAGAAGGTAAAAAGGCAACAGATACCTCTTGCTCCATCACCCTGACAAAAAAAAAAAATGGTTCTGAGGTTTACAGACAAAATTCAGCAGCTCCATGGGTAACCAACGCTGTCCGCAGATCAAATTGACCAGTAGAAAGTGTGGTTTATGATATCTCTGGGAGTTTAAAAAAAAAAAGAAGTCAGTGTCACATCAGGAACATAACATGAAAATTAGAGCAACACTTAGCACATTGCACTATGTTGATTACACTTCTCTGGTTTTAAAATTCAAATATAGTTAGACAACCTTGTATTATATGGTTCACTAAACTAACATTCAATGGATACTTTTGGGGACAGAGTGCTGATGAAAAATAAGGATTGTTGATGTGCCTATAAATTAGAGAAGAGGCAACTTCCTGTGTTGTGTCCACACATTAACAAATCCACCATGAAACACTTGAAAACTTAAGTTCATTGTACCACGGCCTATGACAACAATGAGCTGCTGAGAATGTAGAATCAGAAAACCAAATGGGTTTTCCTATCCACATCTGTAATATTTTAATAGCGAGAATGGGCAACTGCTAGTTATTACTGCGTGAGACAGCTTTAACATCTGCTTGAGCTTTTTATGTTCACTAGCTGTTAGTTTCCATTCTGCTAGGGATTTTTTAAATTGTGGGTTAGACTGACCACGTAACAGAATAACTTGATTTCATGCTGTGCTAGAGTTCAACTGCAATCTTGCTTCAGAAGACACTTCTTACCAAGTGTAAAGCTCCCTCAGTCCTTTTGTCCTCCAGTTCCTTTGTTGCTTCCTTCCTTTTAATAGGGAAAGTTTTGGATAATAACCAGTTTTATGGGTTTGGACAACAAGATACAGGAAAAGAAGGTCAAGAGACACGCAGGGCCTTTTCCTGTTCTCACACCTAATTGCAAAACATCACACCGTTAGTAAATGACATATTCAGCACATCTAACAGAACTGAATCATGTATAACCTTATTTTCAAAGCTATACCTACATGAGAAGTAAAGGTCTGATCTTTATAGCATAATTACTTTACTTTTCTGACATACAATTTCTTCCCCATCTTGTCTGACACACTTCGACCCTATTTTCAAAACACGTAAGAGACATTTTGTACTTCTTGTTCACACAATATTCTAAAGACAGCTGTTAATCGGTAAATAAGATTTAATAGTTATTTTCCATATCCTTGTCTAACTGAAACTGCTTTGCAGAAGTACAACCTAGAGTTCAAAAAAGCGTTAAGAGGTGTGACTTTAAATATTAGCCATGTAGAATTCAGAGAGCCATTTCTCTAACAAGTAAAACTGGTTATTAACTTATAATTTATCTATGCTGTGCAGATAATGGGACTGTGGAGTGCCAGGTTTCAGAGTGATGTACAGGGCTACATGCCCTCTTGGAGTCTATGGGGAAAATAAAACCGATCAACCGTCATTAAGGGAAGACCAGAAACTACCTATGCATATGTTCAGTTGAAGAGTACAATCCCCCTCATTCTCAGGGAAAATCTCTCTCCAGGCAAATGTGAAATAGAGAAAACAGAGTCATTAACTTATATTTCCTCTAACACTTTCTTCTGTTCATTCTCTTCTCATTAGCTAACATTTCTCATTACGTTTGCAACTGGAAAAAGCATTCTTTCCTTAGAAGTCATTATGAAGACAATAATGATGGAATACAGGATATAAATTAGTTCCTTAATTTCTCAAGCAATACCTTCAATAAATGTTTTAGGACTGTTTTTGCTACTTCAAAACAACACCTTTTGGGAACTTAGAGCTTCAAGTATTACTAAGCCCATTTATGAAAATGTGTCAATATGTATCTTCCTCTCAGGAAGAACCATGTATTACTTTAGTCTAACACAGTTAATGTAATGTATCTGCTGGGCAGCTACAGAACAGTTGGATTATGCAAGTCATTACCATTTTACCATTAATATTTTTTTAATTTATTTTTAATTTAAAAAAACCCACCACACACTAGTGATATTGTTGGAAAAATACTCATTGCAAGTCTTATGGAATGAGTATTTGAACTGCAGTGCTTCGGGACAGAACAGAATGCCGAGATCTCCCAGCATTCAAATTCCTTCCTGTAAAGTTTTCCTGCAGAATGTGAAAGCTTACACAAAAGCATACATGTGAAAAAAAGGCAAAAAAGCTTTTTTTTTTCATTTTGTTTTTGAGTGGTTTTTTTGTAATTAAAATTTTAAGTTAACTTATTACAAATAATTAAGCTGTAGAATGGAAGTAAGTGAATTACACCCTCTCATTCTCTCTTATGCTCCGGAGATCTAGAAGTCTACCTTAGCAATTATTTTGGCAGAATAGAATCAAACCTGGCAAACAAGGCACTCAGAGCTGAGGATATGAAATCCACTCCTATGTGTTCGGGGGCGTTTACTGTGCGGGGCCTACAAACCAAATGCTCATTCATAGCTCTAACGCACCTTCTAGCTTAGTTTCGAAAGAATCCAAGTTTGTGTGCACACAGAATAACAGAACAACTCTGCAACAGAACCCAAAACTTAGTAAGCGGGGAAAAAAAAACCTGATTCACTCCAAAAGCCAGCTTTTTATTCAAACTAAAATACAAAAATGGCTTCAGTCCCCAATTTCCGTATTTGAATGGACTGGGATTACGTGCTTTCTACAAGGAATCAACATAGCAGGATATGTATGACTCATTAGTTTATGACATGGATTCCAAAACTCCAGACTAAAGCAAGAGTTTGAGAAACATTGACAGATTAATAGATCACATAACTGCAAATTCATCATTTTGTAATCAGTGAAATTCCCCTACTTTTGTAAGTAAAGTTACAAAGCCAATTTACTAGCACAAAACAAAACTTTGTACCTCTCAGGACAGAAAGTAAACACTGCATTTCCTAGAAACAGCAGCTTTTACGGAGTTAGAATGTAATTTCTGATCTGAACAATAAATCGCTGGCCCAAGCAGGCCCAAGGGGAGGACAGGGATACAACAGGCCAGGCAGCCTAACCTTGACCCCGGGAATGTCACATAGCCAACTCCCCTGGGAACTTCACAAAAGACAAGGCAATTAGGAACAGGCAGCATGACTTCACCACAGGCAAATCACGCCTGACCAACCTGACTGTCTTCCACAGTGAGATTTTTGATTTTTATCAAGGCCTTTGACAAGGTTTCCCACAGCATCCAGGCACATTACTGACATATAGTTTGCACTAGTATGTGGAAAACTAGCTGGTCCACCAGACTCAAAATGGTTGTGATTGCAGTATGAAGTCCAGCTAGTGGTGAAGTACCAGTAGCATTCATGAGGGCGTCAGTGTCTTTATTACTCACCTGGACAATGGGAAGAAAAGCACTCATAAAAAGCCTACAGATTTTAGCAAATTGCAGGAACAGATTATATACTGGAGGGCATGACTGCCAGAGGGACCTCAGCCGGCTAAGAAACAGGTTGACAGGAATCTCATTAAGTTCTAAGGCAAATGCAAAGTCCATTACTCAGGCTGGAATAACGCCATAAAACATTACAGACCCGGGGCTGACTAGTCAGGAAATCAGAAAATTGTCCCACTAGACCATCATGAAACACAAAACAGCAGCACAACCTTGCAGCAAAGGTCAACCATGTATTGGGCTGCATCAGTCAGCATATAGCCAGCAGGTAAGAGAAGTACTGATTGCCCTCCACTTCATTCTTGTGAGACTGCTTCTGGATGAGCATGTCCAGTACGAGAAAACACTGACATACTGAAGTGAGCCAAACTGGGAGCCATCGTTCACACATGACATTACGAGGAGAAATGGAAGGAACTGGGTTTGTCAGCCTTAGGATAAAGGCAGAATCTTCCTATTGTTTTCCACGAGACAGTGGTGAAAACAGACCAGACTCTTCTCTGTCTGTACAGTAACAAAACCAGGCTAGGTAATGCATACAAGTTGCAGCGAAGAAAATTCCAATTAGATATTAAAATAAAATTGTTCACAATGGAAAGAATCAAACACTGGAACAGGGGAAGAGAGAAGTTGTGCAGTCTCCACCCAGGAGATTTTCAAATCAAAGCCTGGAGCAATCTGATCAAACTAGATCTCTTCAGCAGGGGTCTGGACCAAATTATGAGGATCCTTCCAAACTAAAATCCTCCATAACTTTAATAGTGCAACAACTTGTATTAAAAACCAAGATCCAAGATGTCTCATGGCCATGGACACACACTAAAAACTGAAAAAGTTCCACCAGCTGAACAGAAATTAGTGTCCTCCACCCTCTCCTTTTGTTCTTGCTGCACTGCTCTGCCATCAGAACAGATTTTCATAGCCTGCTTGAGGCAGGCTAGAGTAAACACCTCTTGGGTGATAATAAGTAGCTGGAGACAGCTAGAGAGAGTAAAACCTTCAAACTCGTAGTCAGGTCCACAAAAGGACAAAGGCTTTACCATTTCTCAGACTACAAATCCATATACTGTAGGTATATGCTTCCCAGGTGGGCTGCTCAATCAAGAGGGAAGAGAGGTTACCCCATGAATCAACGCCAGGCTGCAGCCTCTGAAAGAGAACTCCAGTCTCGGCTTGACGAAAACATTAAAGCTACATGTCAGACTTGTGCAATGATATAACTGGATGGACTATCAGATGGCTAACATTATTCACTTGTCATTCACTTTGAAGATAGAAACTGAAATCATCATAACAATCAACTTGACCATCACGTAGAACTAAATAACCAAGAACTGAAACAAACATATGCCAACTGAAACAAACCTCAGCCAACAGAAAACAAAGCACTCAGCCCTCAGTCAAGTTAGTTCTTACCGCTTTTTTTTTTTTTTTTTTTTTTAAGTCAAAAGGGCAACACATATTGGGATCAATTGCTCTCAGAAGTTGTCTAACCCTCTCAGTTTACAAGAAAAGCTCATAGTGATGTTGCTATGGTCAGGTGACAGAAGTCATACCTAGAATGAATATTTTAAAGAACCATTCATATTAAAAAAAGAAATTAAATATGCATCTTTCACTACGATTCCTTTTCATTACATTCTTCAATCTCAACATCCTTGGTGGCACTTTGATATTTTAACTCCCAGAAAGAATCTCAGCCTACTTACCTACTCAGGAAATACAAGAGGAGAGTAAAGAGACAGCGATCAATAAGGAAAAATAATTGACTTTTTATTAGCACTTCAACAATTAGCTGGTGTTCCATGGTGAAGCACAGTTTTAAAGACAACACTGGTACCTCTGATCCAACATAACAGCATCAGGTTTTTTTCCAAATACAAAGGGAAAAAAAAAAATGTGTTCCGTTTTAAAGAAAAGCTAAGTCTTATATTAGCTACTTATAAGCAGAGACATGTTGCATACCGCAGCTAGATACTTCAAGTTTGACAAGACAAAAATTAATACTTCGGGATGTTAAATCCCTTAAAATCCCCTTTTTGCTTAGGTGGGAGGGGGAGAGAGAGAGAGAGAGGATTATTTCCTTGTCTTTCCCCTTGTCCCGTTTCCCTCCTATTTTTGCAGACCTAAAAGAAAAGTTGACTACAAGGAAATCAAGAGGCCATACACGCTACATTCAAATATAGCTGCCACAATGTTTTAAATTAAAATTCAATTACAAGTCTTTTCTTGCAGTGTACAACATATTAATGCTTACATGGTAATTTTTATTTCGATTATATGAAAGAGATTTGTAAAAAGGGTAGCTTCTTTCATACATTGTTACATTTCTTAATCATAGAATCATAGAATGGTTTAGGTTGGAAAGGACCTTGAAGATCATCGAGTTCCAACCCCCAATGCATTACCTGTTCAAAGTCTGTGTTTTAAGTGATCTTCACATAAAAACAGAGGTAGCTACGTAGAAGTATTACATTTTATGAGGTCTCTATACATGGTGTAATAAAAAAAATGTTTGTTCTATCAATCAAGATGGATTAATTTCAAGACTTACTTCATAATAGTTTCTCTTCCCCAGATACGAATGCTTTCTAATACAAGTACAGCTATTTCTATTTAGCCTTCGTCACCATGGACAGTTGCTACATCAGTATAGAAATATGGTAAAACTTATTTTATTAGGCAAATATTTGAGTTTCACTCAAGTATACTTAACATAATAAAAACAAACCAGCAACCTATGTCATAATTAAATTTAATTCTTTGCTGAACTTATTATGGCAATTTAACATTGCTTTTAATTAGATTAGGGAGAAGTAAAATAATCAAAACACTGGATTTTAAATTTGGTATCACAGAATCATACAATTGTATAGGACGGAAGAGACCTTTAAGATCATCAAAGTCCAACCCTCAACTTACCTCTGCCAAAACCACAACTAAACCATGTGCCTAAGCACCACTTCTGTCTGTGGTATGTTTCTGTGCTGTCCAAACAATAGCTTATTTATTTAGAAAAATTCTAATAAACTCCAGCATCTGAAATAGGTTCAAAAGTGCCTTTTCCAGCATCACAAAAATGTTAATTGAGAAAGCATCACTAATTTTTAAAGTAGCAGATACAATTAAAAGTCTAAGTGAACATAAACTGAAACACTGTGGTCCAAATTCTATTAACAGATCAGGTATGCAAGATGTTTTGCCTGTGCAGAACTGGACTATATTTTTCCTCAGACACTTAAAAAGGCAACAACTGGAAAAGATGGAGAATTTAGCAGCTGCTTAAAACAGTTAGGCAGTGCAAGTAAGTAAGTGTACATTTCCTTGTCTGGCTTGAAGATCAGTTGGTAGGTCCCTGAAATCCTGTGTTTTGTTTTATATAACGTAAGCGGGCACTACAAAAAAGTGGAACTGCATTTTAAAGAACTTTCCTAAAATGTTCTTGATTCACTGCATCCATACAATCCACAAAAGAAACAGCTCAATTTTTTCAATATAGATTTAACAGAATATTATGTTTAGAATCTCAAACCACGTAAGCATCTATTTGCATCTGCTTGTAATTTTGATTTAAGTTTTAATGATAAATAGTTGTTTTGACCACACTGGCCAAAGAACAGCTTTGATGATAAGACCGAATGCAACTTTGGCACAGTATTTTTTAGTGAATTTCTATGACAGAAGTACAGACAGCTACAAGAAAGAAGCCAGTAACTACTTAAAGGTGACCACAAGTTATTAGTTCCTGCTTCTAACAGCTCAATGTTAACCTTAAAAAGCACATTTTCGTTCTTTAATGCATTGCCTCATAGGAGATTTAGTTTGAAGGGCTAATGTGGCCGTCCTTCCATAAAAGCCTTCATTCCCTGACTGAACTACATCTCCTAGGAATCAATGCAGTCTTCTCCAAGTGCTGGCTGCATTATGAATGTAAGAGATTCTTCTAACTCTTGTTTTCCATGACTGTAGTCAAAATCATAAGCGGAATATAAATCAGTATTTAGCTTTGATACGATTCCCTGACTTTGGCCTGCAGGGCATCACAAGTCTTCTTAGCATCTCCCAACAACATGGCAGTATTGGGTTTGTAGAAGATTGGATTGTCCACCGCTGCGTAACCGACTCCCAAAGATCTCTTCATTACAATGACCTGCACATAAAGAGTTCATGTTTGAAACAGTAAAAACCAACCACCATCCCCCCTCAAACAAAGACAACACAAAACCAACCTCCACAAACTAAGGGAGAGGAAGAGAGATCCCTGGTCAAAATAGGGTGCTTACTGCTTCAAAACTGTATTTCAAACTTTAATATAGCAAACAAATTGATAGCCAGATCAGTTTCAGAAACATTTTATTGTTAAACACATGTCAGATGAAGAGACTGTGGACACTATACATGCAGATGCTTTTACCTTACTCCATGTCATAAAGTCAAAGCAAGATGGGCACTGATGATTACAACATAGAAGGTTGTACTGGTTTCAGCTGGGATAGAGTTAATTTTCTTTTAGTGGCTGCTATGTTTCAGATTTGCTATGAAAGGAATGTCAATAATGCATATTGTTTTAGTTGTTGTTAGGTGATGTTTATAGTATTCAAGGACTTTTTTTTCCAGCTTCCCATAGAAGCTGAGAAGGTGCATAGACAGAATGGCCAATAAGAATATTCCGTACAATAGACGTTATGCTCAGTATAAATGGGAGTTGGCAGGGGTTGGGAATCCATGATCACTGCTCAGGTCAGGCTGGGCAACCAATTCATCGATCAGCAAGAGTGACTTGTGTCTTGTATATTCTTTTACCATTATTATTATTGTTACTTTCCTTTTCTGCTATTATTGTATTACACTGTCTTTATCTCAACCCATGGGGTTTTTTTTCCCCCCCTTCCTGTCGTTTCTCTCTCTTCTCCGTAACCTTCTGGGGCGGGGGGGAATGGGGAGTGAGCGAGCAGTTACGTGATCCTAGTTGCTGGCTGGGTTTAAACCACAACAGTCCCTTTTGGCTCCCCACATTGGGCGCTAAAAAGGACTGTCACAGTTTAACGCCAGCCAGCAACTAGGACCACGCAGCCACTTGCTCACTCTCCCCCAGTGGGACGGGGGAGAGAATTAAAAAAGTGTGAATACTCATTGGTTGAGATAAAGACAGTTTAATAAGTAAAGCAAAAGCCATGCACACAAGCGAAGCAAAACAAGGAATTAATTCACTGCTTCCCAACAGCAGGAGCCACCTCCAGGAAAGCAGGGCTCCATCACACGTAATGGTTACTTGGGAAGACAAACACCATCACTCCAAACATTCCCCACTACCTTCTTCCCCCAGCTTTATATACTGAGTATGATGTCATAGGGTATGGAACAGCCCTTTGGTCAGCTGGGGGCAGCTGTCCTGGCTGCATCTCCTCCCAATGTTTTTGTGCACTGCCAGCTCACTCGCTGATGGGGTGGTATGAGAAGCAGAAAAGGCCTTGACTGCTTAGCAACGACCAAAACCACCAGTTTGCTATCAACACCATTCTCATCCCAAATCCAAAACACAGCACTATACCAGCTGTTAGTAAGAAAACAACTCTAATCCCAGCTGAAACCATGGCAAGGGTTTTGAGGCTATTTTATTTTTGAACTATTTTAGGAACCCAATTCCCTTATGGCAACACAATTCAGATGAGCATTCTCACCAGTACTTGGTGCAACACACTCTCATACTTCTCCAGACTATTACTCTGTATAACTTCATACATGGGATTTTAAAATAAAATAAAAATCCCAAAATAAATTTCAGCCAATTTTAGCTACTAAATGTCAAATTAGTTAACCACGGCACCTTCAGCAGAGAAACTGCAAAGCTTTAACAACTTAAACCATGTACACGTTTAGTTCTCAAATTGCAACACAAAGCTATGCACAAAGCACTGATAAACATATGCACCTGCGACTGAGTACTTGAATGGTTAACCTACAGAAGAACAGGCTATGACTGGGTTCAGAAACAGAGATCAAAGATTTCGTAGCAAGGAAACTCAAGTATATGTACTTTACATCAGATGATGTTGCTTTCGAAGAGCAAAACTGGTGAGGTAACTAAACTGTCAGTTCAATCTGGACAGACTAAACTCTACTCAAACCCAGCCATTCATTTGTTTGGTTTTTTATTTTTTATTTAAGCATATTATTCATTTTTGTATTTCCACCTCAATATTGAAGTTGTCAATCAAATTTCCTATAAACTTAAAAAAACAGGTATTTGTATAGAAATGCTTCAGGCCTGCAGATTTGAGCAGAAAATCATTTATCCTAATCACATTTTTTAGCAGAAGCACTTTCATTGGTCTTTTCTACTGCAGTCATCATTAGTCTCACTAAAGCACTTGCTGATTATTATAAGATCATGAACAGTGCTTCACACTCGCAAAGTACTGACTGTTTTGTTGGACACCTTGCAGAAAAGCCTCTCATGAAAACCAGAAGAGTAGGAGAACCTTGTTAGCTTATCCTATAAGCCATGTTTTTAAAACCATGCTACATAAGGTAGGTGCTAATGCAACTCTGTTAATCTCACCTGTTTGGACTTCCAGACCTCAAGAACTGGCATTCCAGCTATGATAGAGTTCGGATCTTCCTGAGCTGCTGAATTAACTGTATCATTTGCACCAATTACAAGGACCAAGTCAGTTTCTGCAGCAAGACAAAGAAAATAGAACGGATGAAAAATTATCTGATGCCTGAACACTGAAGCTGATGCACACATTTGTGTTTAATCTGATCTTTAGAGGCAGAACCACTCCTTATGGTAAGTAATCCACAAACGTTTATGGGGACTTCATTTACAAATATTTTACAAATTTATCAGGCGAGTTATATGTGAGACTCCAAGTATGCTACCAACTAGCTAAAGCAAACTGCAAGCATCCACAACCCCATTCCAAGGGACTCGTTAGATCACTCTGCCACTCAAAAGTTAAACCCTTTGATATTTAAATGTGGTTTCATATGCACATAGTATCATCATCTTCCAATTTCTTTGTGCCTGGCTTTTCCTTTGAATATTCTTTCAAAAAACCTTTCACCAGGAACTTTCTGATTTTTAAATAAAGATGTAAGAAAGCAAGAAGTTGTCTGTACAATTCTATATTGGTTTGCAAGGCATGACAGCGTCAAGTCATCCACAACACTTGACCTTAAGAAGTAACAGTAGGTTTCCTGTACGGAGCAGTAACAGTGATAAAAAGACACAGCATTTGTCATTTATCTCACAGCTACAAGCAATTAAAAAAGCAAACTGTTCTCTTGGTTTTGGAGGAAAAAAGTTTCACAGGCCTGTTTAACCTCCCTTCAATATCTACTTTTTTCTGTACTTCTGCATTCAGTATTTCCCTTCGCTTTAACTGTCTGTACTCTCTGCTTCTCAGTTTCCTGCTTCTGAGTCAGGCTATTTCTTGTATTCCTCTGTGCTCACTTGCCATCAGCTGGGAGAGCACTCAGATTGCAAGAGAAAGGCCTCGGCTCCTCTACAGTGGTACCACAACAGGCACAAAGAAACTGAACAGCCTGACTGACATTTTCTACTTTTAAAATCCTAGTGCAATGTAAAACCAGAATGAAATAAAGATTGACAAGACCAAATCGAATCTGCTGGAAACTTATAGCTCGCGTGCTAACCTGGGAAGTCTTCATTGATCTCATCCATTTCCAGTACAATATCATAGGGAACACCAGCTTCTGCTAGGAGCACGTTCAGCTGACCAGGCATACGGCCAGCCACAGGGTGAATACCAAACCTAACAGGAAAGAAAGTCCAACCCCATTAATAAGTACTGACCACTCTGTTTTCTACAATAAAATTGCCACCTGTGACCCAAAAGGCTGAGAAGTTAAGTATAAGCACACGTGTGAATTAATAAAAAGAAATAGTTAAACCTTAACAATATCATAATTACTTTTCCAGTGCTGCCGGGAACTGAGTGGGTGGGAAAGGGAACGAGGCCCATAGATTTGACTCTTCACCTGGAGAGCAGCTGTTCCTTTTCTGCAAAGTTAAAAGTATGACTGACACAACAGGTATGCAAAAGAATATGCTCATTTCCCAGTAAAACTAAAATAGCTAGGAGTAGGAGTACATTTTTAAGAAGACTTGTTCAGAAAGTTGTTGCATCTGCAAAGTGGCTTTGGAGAACCTGCTGGACGCTTCTAGTGACAACACAGAAGGAACTTGTGGCCAGAAACTCCTGGGAACAGATCACTGCAAAACGAACCAACAGAGTAAATTTTCCACCCAGCAACAGCTTATACCAACAAGCTTTTCTTCAATCACTTTTGAATGTAATAGGACTATTTTACCATTCTGTCTGGCTACAACCATCAGCCTGAGCCACATGACACATAGCAAGCACTCATGTCCACCTTCCAAGCAGTACCATATTTAAAACCCTGTGAGAGATACCTTTGGTTTTTTATGAATCAGCCTTTTTGCTGCAAAACCACCACCCACATTAATATGCTTTGCAGGTCCCTCACATCATTGAAAAGTGAAAGCATCACAGAGCAAATGAACTGGCCGCAACATAACGCTCTTCATGAAAAGGCCAAAAGACTGTGCAGCCTTCCAGTAGCGAAACCACTCTGAGACCTAGAAATGTCCTTGGCAAACGACCTTATTGACTCAGGTATCTCTTAGAGCATGCATGGTTATCATAGTCTAACACTCCAGCAGAAAAATAAGCAGGGATTCTACTTTAAGCAGAGGATGCTGCTTTGCTGAATTAGGTTAATGTACCACTTTCTTCTCATGACTGGTCTCAGGAGGAAAAAAAAATAAAATAAAAGAGATGGGGAGTGAGAAGATGGAGAGCTAAGAAGCTATACCAGTTTAAGCATGACAATTTAAGAAATGTTTTCAGAACAACTCAAAACCAACTTGGAGAAAACACACTGCTTATGAGTTACTAAAAATTCAGTCACACAGGGTGGCGACAGGGGGTTTTAAGGCATGCACACAGTTCTGTAAAAGTAAAAACCTGAAAAAAATCAGAATGGAGATGTTAAACTGCTTTAGCTGCAACTCCCAAAGACATTTTTGTTAGAAACAAGGCTATTTCTTGTGGGCAGCTGAACTCTTCTGATTACCTACTGGCCCTGAATAAACTAGGTAGATCACTGTCTACTGTCCTGTGCATTTTCTGTCTTTCCAGCTCTGGAGCTATCACCAAACGTAATGCTGACTCAAGCACACCAGAAATGCATCAGATGAGTGAGTACATAGCTGAAGTTAAACGTTTAATAAGGAAACCTACATGTACTTTGGAAGAGACAGAAAACACCCAAGAGAAAACTAAATTCTTGGATTTCTGAACATAAATCTCTGAGCAGAAATCCAAGTGAGTCAGGAATGCAATAAAAGGACTTCAAACTTCTTCAGAAGGGATGGAAAGACTGATAAATCAACTTGCCACGACAGAGGGATTGTTACATATTTCTATTTTCAACTCCACTGCAATGGAAGTGGATAAAACATCACTGATGGTCCACAAGTCACAGTCACTTATGAATTTAACATTGTATAAATACATCCTTAAAAGGGCAACTGAGCACTCCATCAGCACGACAATATTAAGACAATGCAAAGATGAGACAATTGGAACTCCAGAAACAAAATTAAGGACATATGATTAATCCACATAATACTAGATATACCAGAATTTTAAGCTGTAGATCAAACAGCAGGATAAAAGCTAGCTTTAAAAGTATTGTGTTTAAAGAAACAAGGAGAATAGACTGTTCACTGTTTCTGAACATTTGGAATTCTGCTGCAAAGGATAATACCTAGAAGCAGAAAAAGGACAGCAAATATACAGGACAAAATATTAACAGCTTACATTTCACATCACTCAGTAATGTAAGCCATGTGTAGTACTGCAGCTAGTCCTAAAGTGTACCAAATTCAACCACTTTCAGTACAGTAGGAGAACTCTTATTCTGAAGTACACTTGAGAAAACCCATCACTCCTCTGGCAGTGAAAATAGATTTTCCAACAAAATTCTCTTTTGTTTCTAATAAAATTATTCAAGCGTCTTTGTGACCAAAGCTGTTTTGGCAATACACAAAACAAAATACTCGTGAGGTTTCTATTAAATACTATATACACATACAATCTTATTTCAAGGGCTGGAAAGCCAAAATTTAAACTGCCAAGAAAATTAATTTCACCTTTGACTTCACTATTCCTGGCAAGAGGCGAAAAAAGAAGAAAAGAAAGGGACAAGTTATCTTTGTTCAGGAAGAGTTATGGCATCAACCATCAGTAGTTAGAGACTTCTGACAGACTGCTTGAAACCACATACTGCGTATTCACAAAGTTTGAGAAAGCTGTTCATGCAAAAGCTTTTTGGACAAATATTGAAGTGACTCCCAGAAGTCTGCTTCTAAGACCGTGTTAACCAAGTATGACAGTAGCCTGCCAGTACCTCTTGAAACTGGATGCGCAAGTGTGTCAAAAAGAATCATTAAAAATGTGTGCCTCTCTAAGGTTTTCATTATTTCACAAGATAAAATCTACGTGAAATTAGGTAAAATCTAATTGAGATTAGCCAGTCCAGCTGAACGCAGAATTCAGGTAAGCATAGAGAAGAGAGAGCTAAAATCCCTGATGGCTCATAACATGCCTAATAAAAGCTGTGTATCTTGCTCCTGACTCACAACAGCAGCAGTTCTTCAAAGCTATGTGTGTTATGGCAGAAACATTTTGTCACATATGCTCTCCCAGATGTTCAAAATATGAACCTCATTCATATTCAGAAATTCAAAACATGAATGATTTTAAGAGAGACATGTTTTTATGGTAAAAATGTTTTAAAGTGAAAAATTGCTAAGTTTCTTTGATATGCCTTCAATATCAGTTATGCAAGAACTTCCTTAGGTTGGCTGGTTTGTTTTTAAATCAAGCAGAAATCTCACACTCTTTTGACTTTCTGTTTACATGACATCAAATTTTCAGTCTACATATACTTTAACCATAACAAAGATTCACAATCATGCTGTGACTGACTTGAAGCATTATTCTAGTAGTTCTCTGAAACACAGAATTCACCAGGAATTTTTTCATTTGACCCTGCCCATGTAACATGGGGCTTGCTTATCACCTCCAATTGTCAGAAACACTGTAGTGAGCATACACCTCCTTGCTACTAAGACTTCACACCTAAACAGCGTAAGTACTAGGCAAGGACATTCATCCTTTTAAATCAGCCTCTTTTGTGCAACTTTTTAGCTTTAGAAAGACAACACAGCGCACTCAAAAATAAGTTCATATTTTGAAGCTTTTCTTGGAATACAAAGAGTGCAACATTCTCTTTTAAACTTAGACTAAAAATCTACAACTCCCAACATATACGTCATATCTAGGACAGCATTTTCAGCACAGAAAGCACTTAAATTCGGGGGCCGGGGGGGAGTTATTTAAAGTAGTATGAAGTTAATTATAGTAGTATGAAAAGACAACTAGCACATGAAAAATTACTGAAAAATCTCAGAATAGAAATTATTTTTTATACAGTTCATAAAGTCAGCATCTATCTTTATTACAACTGGATAGATAACATTCTTGTAATCAATACTGAAAGAGCTAGCACCTACCTAACCCAATGCAGAAGAGTTTCAAGATCACTTCATCCATGTAAAGATAGGATTCCTGTCATTATGCCAAAGCTGGACAGAGTGATGTAAGTAAGTAACATCTGGCTAGTGCTTAATTTAGCTTACTCAACACTTTAGACGCTGTATATACAGAGAATAATTTGCCCCAGGGTTTTGCCTCACCTCCTCTTCCCCCCACCCCGTTCACTTTATTTGTGTTTTGACACCTCTTCACCTCTGTTTCCAGTACAGACAATCTGTTATTCAAGGTAACAGGAGGAAAAAAAAAAACAACACTAAAAAACCCCTAGATGAACTGAGAAGTGCATCATTCAGATACTCCACAGCATGAATCCTGCCATATGACAACAGTTGCAGTGTAGCACAACTTGTAAGTATCACAGTATAATGCACTCGTCACACATTATAGATGACTATGTAGATTACTAGCATGAAAGCACAGAGCTAGCTTAGCTAGCCTAGGTTTGGTGTCAGAGAAGGCTCCAGGGAGACCTTATTGCGGCCTTCCACTACCTAAAGGGGGCCCTACAGGAGAGCTGGGGAAGGACTTTTTACAGGGGCATGTAGTGATAGGACAAGAGGGAATGGCTTCAAACTGGAAGCAGGTAGATTTATATTAGATATTAGGAAGAAATTTTTCACTTTGCAGGTGGTGAGGCACTGGAACAGGTTGCCCAGAGAAGCTGGGGAAGCTCCATCCCTGAAGATGTTCAAGGCCAAGTTGGATGGGACTGTAAGCAACCTGGTCTAGCGGGAGGTGTCCCTGCCCATGGCAGGGGAGTTGGAACTAGATGGTCTTCAAGGTCCCTTCCAACCTAAACCATTTTATGATTCTGTGATTCATGACTGAGGCAACAACATGTCCCCAGAAGCAGTACTTCAGCATGGACTAAGCTCAGTGGCTCTGCTGGGGTCAGGTCAGTTAAATTTAATCTGAATTAAATTAGTTAAATTAAGCACACTTAAGTAAGGGTTGGTACTGGCTCCCTATTTCCAGCCACGATGGTTTATCACAGCAGGGGCAAGATCCCAATACAGGGCATGGGCCTGAGCTCAATGCAATAACCCTCCCAACAGCAGGGAGGAGAATAGCAGCCTGCCTCCAGAGAGCATCATACACTGACCTAGTAAGGTCACCCAGAGCGGAGCTGACCCTTATGGAACCAACGACACACCTACAATACATGCCCAGGAGCACACAGATACGGCTGCACCCTGGCAGAAGCCGGTAAGGTACAGCAAGGTTTGCTAGTTTTCTCTAGCTACGCTGATATGGCACTTAAGCTAAAAGATCTGCTGGACTCCATTTGTCCCTTCATCTGCAGCATTAACAATTCAGAACCCACCCAGTTAATTTGACTATAAGAAACAAATTGAGAACTGGCACACATGTACACAATTAGTGTCTTCCGAGTAAGCATACTTCAGCTTCCCAGAAACTTGCATCAGCGCATATTGTTCTTATGCTGCCATTCAGCCGTGACAGTCATTTCCATCTCCATCTTACACACACCTAAGCGTATGTGAAGTAGTTAAGTATGTTAAGAGTGGTTGGGACAGAATCTTAACAGCTCATCCTTTGAAATTCTTATAGATTTTCTTGTAGAGCAACAAAGAATGATGACTGTAAATTGATACAATTAAACAATTCAAGTTAATCAGTTTTATTTTTTAAGTTGTAGATAAAAGTGTAGGTTGTACCCATCTACACGTTCTATTACTCACAAGCAATTAGGACAACAGAGGAAAACAAACCCAGAACCTTTAACACATTTGTGTGGAGCTCAGCCATAGAGGTCACAATAAAAATTAAAAAAATGTAGATCCAACATAAAGTTCATGCTATCACATTTTCAAAAGTGTTAAGCTATCAAATGTAAACCCATGTTTCCATGTGCTCAAAAATAATAAGATTCTCCAGCATCAGAAGACAGAAACCCAAGTTCTTCAAGGTACCCACCTATAAAAATTAGATTAAAAGAACCCAAAGCAAAACACTAACATATTAGCAACTAATTTGAAAGGCTGTTAGAGGTAATCAGCATTTCTCTCAGCCATGAGAGTTACCAGAAAACCAGCATGTTTAATTATGAGTTAGGTTTAGAAAGTCTACACAAAGCACAATTTTAAGAGTCCTTTCACCCTGCAATAAGTTTTTCTTATCAAAAGTTTCTTACTGTGCAGCAAAGCAAAACACATGGATAGAAGTAGTCTCAGGAAAGTCATACTGTGGCAAAAGCTAAGATACAGTTAACGACATGAACATGGACAGCATCAATTACCTATGCTTATGTGAGAACGTATACAGTTTTAAAATGAACTGTAATACTACTTAATAATTGTGTCTCTACATATAGATATAGAATTACTATAGAATATAAAATCAGAATTTCACAACTAGGGGCCTCCAAACAACACAGCATGTGGCTGAAGAACTTTGGTAAGGCAAGAACTTTCAACAATTTACTCAGTTGTAACTTGCAGAAATATGACACCAGTTGTAGAACAAGTATTTTCTCTCCAAGGCCAATGGATTCTCGGGACTACAGGATTTAGCCTATGAAAAGTTTTGTTGTTTTACCCATCCATAACAAGGGAAAGCTATAATGAAGGCTCAGCAATATCCAGCTTTGTATGTGATCCTACTAATGCATTAAAGATGTGATCTGCTGCAAAACCATCTCAACTAAGCGATGATGTTAGCTATGCAATTTAATAACTAAAACAGTCTGAAGTTTCCAAACTGTCCCGTATTTCCAAATCTAAACCCCAGTCAAAGGTTATGCATCATGTTATATAATCTGCGCTCTTCACTAAGAATGTTATGGCTATAGGCAAAGTAAATGAAAACAGCAGCTCCTCTGGATCAATCATGAACCACGAAGAAAAAAAAAGGCCATATGACAGACGCAATTTTTCTTGGCACGGTATGGGCATTACAAATTTATGACAATCGTATGTCCATGCTGGCACCCCTCCACAGCGGATGTGTGAGAGTGTCACTACATCTGGATGGTGAGCGTACTAGGGTCCCGAGGCACTCCAGGCCTACTGAAACCAGAGGGACAGCAGCTGCACTCAATGAACACCGTGGGAGCTCCGCAAAGTGATGAAAGGCCTGAATTACCACAAACTGTAAATACAGACTTATTTCATTAAAATACTAGGTAACCACTGCAGTGATCCCTTCCTGAATTTGACTCATTTCAAGTATAAGCCAGTTATTTCAAGGATTCATTCACGTTTCTCCCCTGCAAAGCCAACATAAAAGGCAAAACCAATAATTTTTTATTTCACCAAGGCTGATAAAAAAATAAAGCTCACCCCCACAGAAGCGCCAAAAAGAAAGCCAAAAGCACACGACACTGTCATCGCATTAGCCAAGAAAGGTTCTTCTGTTGCACAAGTAACGGGTCTTCAAAATTTTTAATGCAATTTGGACACACACAGAGCTTTTGCTAAACATGGAGAAATAAGGTGCGAAGAGAACTGCTCCAGGAAGCAGATATACCAGCACCACCCCCATTTCTCAGGTGTGCATGAAAAAATACATTTATAAAGCAATTTTATATGCAAAATTGCAACATTATGGGTAAACACTAATAAGTAATTGCTGCTAAACCCTACACCAACCCTTCTTTTATCCATCACAATACATGCTGGAAAACACTGCAAAAACTTATATGCAACTTTTCAATAAGCTTGGAAAAATAGTGGAAGAAGAAAAACAAAACCAAAAAACACTAATTGCTAGAATACTGATTCCAAAGGAAAGTTACCATCTAATTGAAATAAACACACAGAAATCAGAGAATGAGTCTGGCTAGCCAGCATCTGTCCAAATATCTTGCTTCAAAAGAAAACCAAGCACTGACTAATTTTAAAAATATTAAGTTACCATAAGTAGCAAAGATTCCCAAACAATCAGCAAGGGATGCATGATGTTAGCTTTCCAGAACTTTCATTATCAATAAGGTTTATGAAAAACTGAAGAAGGAAAGGACTTGAGGACAATAGTGGCACCTAAGAATTATCTCTGCTCTTTGGAGCAGCACTCCAGTAGAATAAATCCATGGGACTGGCGACATGCACTCCAATAATCCTTTCATGCAATACTAATAACAGTCTTGCTTACAATAGCAAAAACTTATGGGAACCCCATAAGAGTAGGTCTAAGTTGCTTAACGGATTGGCGTATCTGTCACAAGAGCAGAGGCTGAGAGCTGTGATTCTTCAGCCTGCAGAAGAGAAGGCTCAAGGGAATCTTATCACTATGTATAAATACTGAGGGACGAGAGTAAAGACAACAGAGCCACATTCTTCTCAGTGGCATCCAGTGAACAGACAAGAGGCAATAGCCGCAAATTGAAATACAGAAAAACCCGTTTTACTCTAAGGGTGACTGAACATTGGAACAGATTTCCCAGAGAGGCTGTCAAGGCTCCATCTCTGGAGATTACATATTCAAAACCCAACTGGACAAGGTCCTAAGCAACCTGCTCCAGTTGACTCTGGTTTGAGCAAGGAGGCTGGCTGAACTAGACAATCTCCAGAGATCTCTTTAATTTCAGCTATTCTGTGAAAATTCAGGTTACATTAAAATAGTGACAGAAGTTTACATCCTCAGACCTCAGCCAGTTCCCTGGCTACTTTCTGAACAAATCAGTCTGTAGAAACCTTTAAAGCATGGTGTGAGAGAAGATACAACAGCCCTAATGCTTGGAAGAGGCAAAGGGAAATCAGGCAGTATATCCTGTAGAAGCTAAAGGCCTGCTGCTAACATAAGATCACATGGACTGACTTATGAGGATTTTGAGGAACACAATAGACCAGAGATACACTTTTAACAGAGGCACTGTGTGCAGTGCATCAGTCCAAAACAAGAAGCTCCTGAGCATCTGCAAGACACCTCTCATTAACACACACTGAATGTCTTCAGCTATTCCAGAGTGCAGAAAGGGTTAGTAGAAGAGTAAAAAGGCAAGGTAGACTGTGGATGTTTAACCTAAGAAGGGCATCTAACATGATCGTGCGGTTAATTCTTTTGAGCATTGTTTCAAACATGCCAATCAGAATGGGATGTTACCATCTATATTATTTTTATTATATACATACAAATGTTACTGCGTAGTAGGAAACATTATTCCTATTAATGCAAGTCAGTTATCCCAGGAAAGAAGTCCCATGTTCTTGGTGCAGAGGCTGCTACCTGACCTACTCTTCCACTTCATAGCACACTGACCCCCACAAATGCTTTTCCATAATGCAGGTTATTTCCTTCCTAGGAGCCTCAACTATTCCCATTGCACCCCTTAATTATTCCCCAAGCAGAGGTGTCCGTTTCCTTAGGAAATTAGGACTTAAAAAAAAAAATATTAAAGCTATTTTAGCCTAGTAAATAATCCCCCTTGTTGGAGGTTTCTCTAAGAGAAATTTCTCAATTCAAAGCATTTAAGTTAAGCCTGCACAGTCTTCCACTGACTACAAGCATAACGAAAAACTGTATTCTCCCTGCACTGAAGTCAGCTGTTGTGACTACTCCTCACAGTAATGTAATTCCACAAAGTGGTTACTTTCACACAGCTCTTCAACTCCACCTTTAGAAAAGGCTGCTAACTGTTCTCTTGAACACAATACAAAATTCTATATTAAAGTTTTACTTTACAAAAAACTTCACTGCTTGTTTTGTAGAAAAATACTATGATATCCAACGCCGAGCATATATATCTAAAGGAGCTAACTTACCTTTCAAAAAAGTAAGATTTTGTTGCTACAATAAAGAAGTATTAAATTTTAAAGCCATTCTTTTTAACTGAACTTCAGCATGACAGCCAAGAAAACCAAACCAAACCAACCAAACAACAAAAAATTATTCTTCAATGGCTGGGACAGCGTCTAAAAACCAAATTTAAGAGGAGTGTAAGGGAGTAAAGGATCTTTTACACTAAGCCATGAAGTTTCTAGATATTCAGCTATAGGTTAGTAAGACTAGAGCATTCGTCCAGCTAGTATTTCTGAAAGACAGATCAGCATAATGACTGCTGAAAGCAAAATTAAACCAAAACCAAGACTTGTAAGGGATTTTAATAGAACAACAACAACAACAACAACAAAAAAAAAACAACAAAAAAACCAAACCTGTAATACTTTTTGTCAAGGGAAGTACTTACCTGACATTTTTCCCTTGTTCTCGCAACATCTTCACCAGATCAGCTATGGGGTACTGAGCTTTTGCTGCACACAAACCATAACCTAAACAAATTTCCAAAATTTTAAGCTATTTTTCTGTTCCAGTGCAGACAGAATAGTCACAGACAATAAGTGTACCCTTTACACAGACAGAAGCTCTCATAATTAAAAATAAACAAAAAAGTTATATATCTCTCTATATACACACACATGCATAGATCAGATACTCATATATTCCCAGCCTGACCACTGTAATTCATCTCTTCTTTTTGGTCTCCTGACCACTAGGAGCAAGAGGCAAACTCCTTGAACAAGTTTGCAAACTTCACTGGAAACAAAGATAACTTCTCAAATTAGACCCTTACCTCACTGCTGTTTTCACTTAAGTTGAAACAAAATGAAAGATGACTTTGTTTTCTAACATTCTTCTCGTTCCTACACTAAATAACTTTAACCCAAGAGTTACGCCATTCAGTTGAAGGAAAACGAGTCTTGAGCTACTGCATACTTGACCGCACATAACAGGGAATGTGCTATTCAACCATATGAGCCTACAGCCAATGTAATAGTTTCAGACAACTCCGGGTTTTTGTTTTCAGGGCTTTTTCTACTTTAATTGCAATATTTATTGTATACTAAGTTTTAGACGTTTTTCTGCCACTTTTTTAATAAAACAATGCATAATTGAGCAGGTAGATGAGAAGTGTAAACAAAATCCTCTCTTTCAGTAACAACGGACAGATATTTTGTTACTGGTACCACTGGTACTGTGGTAGTGCTCGGAAACTCACACCACAATAGCTGCACACAAAATTAACTGTAAACATAGTTTACAAAAGACAGTCTGTCCTGAAGAATTTAAAATCTAGATAAATAGAACAAAGTTTGAAGAGACACACACAAGGAAAAATAAAGTGGTATACATGTCTACACAGAGGAATGATGACTAACCTGGGAACAACAAGAGATCCCACAGACCCAGTCGGTATTTGACATGCTGCTGCTATATCGCAACTGAAAGACATGCTACAATTTTTTGTCTTGGGTTTTTGTTTGGTTTTTTATTTGTTTTTTTTTTTTTTAATAATACATCCTCTGAACATCTTGCTGTATGAGCCAAGACTGTCTTACCTGGAGTAATAATAATATTATTGGCTTCTTTTATCATTTCAATTGCGTTGTCCACATTGATCTCTGTGTGGGTTCCAGTAATTTCCATGGGCTTCCCACCAGCTGTTGATGTGGTGCCGTAGCCCCCTAGAATCACATTTGCAAGGGAACGGTTCATAGCCTAAAAGACAAGAGGTTTTTAGTCAGCTAAAGATGAAATACAAAAATAAAGGAGAGCAAATATCCACAAAGAAAACTTCTGAAAATATTAAAGCCTTCCTGACAATAGTCTTTATCTGCTGGTCTTGCCTGCTTACAACTCAAAACAGGATCCTTAAGATACCCAGATTAACACAATAGCCAAACATCAGCTTGTAACACAGTTATATTACACATACAATGAGAGAGCATCAGCATTTCCCCAAGACAAAAACCAAAACAAACCAAATAGCAAGTATTGGTGTCTTTGTTCTTCAAAGGGAGGAATATAAAAGAATGTGTATTCGATGACAGAGTTTTAAATTATTTTTTTTTACATACATACATATATATACACATATATACACACACGCTATTTTTGCAAGATACTTGAAGTTCTTGAGCAATTCAACCTGTAAGCACAGAACTGCTATATGACCACATGGAAACCACGTAGCTCTTACTGGTAGTACAGAAGCAAAGCTCCTGCAGCATCAAGGCAGAAAAGAACACAACAAAAATAAGCAGCCACACAAAACTAACCAAATGCTAACTCAAAACAAATTGTAATGAACTGAGGGGGCCATTAACTTACTGGCTGAGCACCAAAGGGGAACAAGAAATCTTAAACTAGGAGCTCTAGAAGACAACATATCCTGAAAATTCAGCTCTCTAGATACACAGCCAGGAACAGCCACTGGCTAAATGCTTTCGCTGGCATGTCTCCTTGTGACCGTGGTCCCAAAGCAATATCTGGAAGTAGGCAAAACTTGTAACTGCAGTAAACAAAGCTTTAGATGCAGGCAATGAACAGGATAAATTGCTTGTTTAATTAAACATGTGTGTCATACGTCTGCTGTGCTAGCTTAGAAACCACAGTAAAATTTAAGAATGGAGAGGCACACGTACAAGGGAGAGGAAGCACCCACACAAAAGTACGCTTCCAAGTGTCCATTTTCCACTGACATTTCAAATCATGCAACTCCACAGGTTTTTTTTGCTATAGCCTGAGAAGGTATGACATTCTGTGAAATTCAGCATCTAGCAAACAAGCACAACAAAGATGTTAGAAGAACTTTTGTTTATCCTGATAAATCATGACCGTTTCAGATATGGTAAGGAAGGCACACAAATGCAGTGAAATCAGCATCTTTCTACTGTCTGCAGTAGGCAGCAGTTCACACCCTCGAAGAATACACTGCCTTTGCCATGTTATCACAATATTAAACCTTCAAACAGGAAAGCACACTACTTCGTATATTACTGCAGTTAAGTCACAGGTAACACAGCCGAGAAAGAAGAACACCTTCTTCAAATGCTGTGCATGCTAAGCTTACAAGCAGCACTCTCCATGCATATCTAAACCAAAAGACAAAACTAAGACCAGGCCAAAGGGGGCGGGGGAAGCTCAAACATTATTAGAAATCTGAGAATCCACACAAAGCAAGCATGAGATTGAAGCACCACCACCTAGCTCTGCACCAGAGAGCTGAGAAAAGAGGGGGGAAGTCTGTCAAAAGAGGATGTGGTACAGAAGGCTTAAAAATGAGCCAAGACCTCATCAAGCAACAATTAACCAATGCAGCTAAGACCTGCTCAGCACAGGGACTGTGTGGAAACTCTCCCACAGCCTCTTTCACCTTCTTTACCACCACAGACCACATATGAATAAAGCGCAGGCTTCACCATTCACAGATAACCCAACTACTAGCAAAACACCCTCTCTGCTGTGCATTCACAGGTGATACTGACCAGGAGCTCACAGCCCAGGGAAAACCAAACCTTTGATCCCTGAGAACTCCAAGTCCTTCCACTGTGCCCACAGAAACTGCACAGCTAGTACAGGTGATGGGCCAGCATACAATTTATTAGACTAACACAATTTGTCCTTTCTCTTGCTTTGCTTCATCATCCCAAGTAATGGTTCCTCTTCTATCTGAAACGTCTTCCCCATCCCTAAGCATACCAATTCTAACACTACAGTTGCAATCATCAAGTATTAACTCTTCAAAAAAAAGGTAGGACATGCTTACACAAATCAAGTGTTCTGAAGAAAACACATTATGTTAGCATTTTAGAAGAAGTCACAAGTCACAGGATGATTGAACAGTACAGTCCTTCGCTTTTTTGTTTTGAAGCTAAATTCTTTGTCCTTAACTCACCCTACTAATAGGTACAAAAGAGGATTGGATGGAAAACCAAGCAGATACCAGTGCAAAAACTAAATGGTTATCTGAATACACGTTGGCCAATTTTATCAACTCAAGCTTTAAGAAATCTGGATAGTCTTTGGATGATTAAGCTACAGTTTTATCACAAAAAGTAATTGGAAATGTTGTAAAAAGAAGGTTTCAACCATTAAGATTTCCACAAACACCTTCTCATCTGTACTAGATAAGCTTCAATAAATATACTGCTTTGGATGGAAGTCATACACAGGGCAGGGAGGAGAAAACTGTTGCTTCATTAGCACAGGTTGCAACAGCCTAAAGCAGAGTTTATTGAAACTCTTGAGCATTTTTGCTCCTGAAACGCAGATTCAAGACAATGACACTGAATCCTCTGATTATAACAAAGCTTTCAAAAGTAATGCTTTCCATTAAAGGAAGTAAAGCAGAAAAGAAAAATGCCAGGCTAGAAATAAGTTGCTCTGCTTATTGTGCAGAAATTATACAAAAGAATTTTAATTTTACTGTCTGATCAACTTTAATTGTCTAAGCTTATGTAAAGCAGCTCAAGACTTCTAGAATACTACCTCAAAAAACTAAACTTCCTGAAATTTGAGAAATACGTAGAGGAAGGTCACTGTCACTGCATAATTATTCTGCTGATTATTTCTCAAGGCTTCCTATTTACCTAGATTCCTCCAACCAACAGATGCAAGTATCATAGAATTGTAGAGTGGTTTAGATTGGAAGGGACCTTAAAGATCTCCTAGTAACAACCCCCCTGCCATAGCGTTGCTCAAAGCCCCATTCAACATAAAACTCTGAGTGCTGAGAAGAGCTAGCAATAAAACAAATAAAAAAAAGAAGGGGACAGTAAAAGAAAAAAGAAGGTATAGAGTGACTATCCCTACTGGTAAATACGTACCAAACAGATCGTATTTTCACCAAGACTTACAAGAATTTGATCTTTAAAGAACACACTTTTCATCCCTGTGTTGCCCAGAAGCATCATCTTTCTATTGACATGGACTAAACTGCTGCCTGTATACAAATATATATATAAAAATATATTTATATATAAAAAGATATCGCATGAGCCACTTAATCTGATTTCCTTTTGATAAGGAGACACAAAATGTTCAAGAAAGAACAAGATTCTTTAAAATTCATACCTGGAATTGTTCATTCCAACTCACCTCCGTGAAGCTGCACAAAAATATGTTTTTAAGCTTTTCTGAAATTTTTCCTCAAGAGAGATGAAAATTAATGATACTGATCATTCCTAACATGATAACAACACTACTTATCAGCAGAGACAAAGTAAAAGACAACAGCCAAGGCTGACCACAGGAAAACATCAGGACAGGAGAACAGCAACACTGATGATACAAGAACACAAGAGCAGAAGTGAAACAGAATTACGCAACAGAGAATCAGGAGGTTGGCAGCTGTTGCACTGTGAACAGTTTTAAGTCATTACCTCTCCATCTTTGAAAACAAAAGGGAGAGACACGGGAAAAGAAGATACTTCTGTACAAACGTTCCAGAGAAAAGGACACCATTAGTAATAACGCAACATTCCACAGAGTTGACGCTCAAGTTTGCCGCGACAGAGACAGCATCAGCAATACACTAATGCAAGCCTGCTGCCACCCTGTGGTACTTCAAAGTAGCTGCTCTGAACAAAGCACTTTCCTATTCTCCAAAAAACAAACTTTAAATTTCTCCCTAATCGAACCAACTTTTTTTTTTTAAAGGAACTCACTACTTAAAGTATCTCCTGCTGATAAATTTTAAATTTAGCTTAAAATTAACAATACTGCAGAGTGACATGACAAAAAAAAAAAAAAACCCACACCTGAGGACAAGTGATCATACTGATTTGAGGTCAGATTTAATGCCCAAGGCAACGCAAAGGCTTTCCTCAGTTTTGAAGTACACATCTCTCCAAATCAGAGAGATGACTGACATCTAGTCCAACGGTATCAATCAAGAATTTTCTAGTCTCTGAACACACAGCAGTTTGGTCTTCTGATTGCTTATCTTCCTAGCAAACATGCTGAGTGAGGTTTTTCCTTACTTGGAAAACAAGCACAATTTCTGCTGACTTCTTACCACACACATGATGTAAGAGAGGATGGCCCCAGAGGAGCCAATGAGTGCACCAACAATGGTCAGCAAGTTGTTGTTCAGTAGGAAGCCCTCAGCACACAAAGCCCATCCAGAGTAACTGTTCAGGACAGTAATAACGACAGGCATGTCAGCACCTCCAATAGCTGCTGTTAAAGTGACACCCTGGAAAAGGACAGAAAATACTTCAGTATAAGCTACGACTAAGGAGAACATGCAGAGAAAACAGCCTGCCTGCAGCACTGAAAAATAAATATCTTTACTTAAAAACCTAGTCAACCATTTTCAATGTAGGAGATGTCAAGCTATGGCTTGTGGATTAGTGTTATCGATTCTGCCTTCTGAGAGAGCACAGGAAGGCACGCCACTGTCCTCATCCTCTGCTTAGTCACGTATTTTCACTCGCAAAAATATCCTACCAGCTCCATGGAACTGCTCATACCATTAAAGGATTCATACTAAGCAGTCTTTTGCAAGACTCAGTTTACAGAATGGTAACATTCAGGGTAAATTTTGCAATAGCTGGTGTGAGTGAATGCGGGAAATCACACATGGGAAAAGTCTTACTAAGTTATCACAATAACCTGTAGATCCAGTGCTCTTTTAAATATTTGAAGGATAAACTTTCCAAGAAGTCTTTTAAAATATCCGTTTGTAATGTAAAAGGCTCCATTAAGTCATAGCTGCAAAAACTCATTATATACATACATGCTTGTTCTCTGGAACTGTTCTGGTTTACAACTAAGTTTAGGAAAGTCAGCTGCTACTTGCTACTGCAAGGTAGCATACAGGGACTATGATGATCATATGACTGAAGGTGCTAAAAAACACAGTCATTAAGAGGAAACTTGCAAAGCTGAAGAACAAACTGCTTGTTTTATTTGTTTCACCTGCAATTCTCTGACTTACCATTATGGCTGAGAGAGCTGACACAGAACCTAAGCAAGTAATTCCGGTAGTGTAACTAGGATCCATCATGTACGGAACCATTCCACCAATGCTGGCAGCCAGCAAACCTGCATTCAATGCATGTCGACCAGGCAAGAGCAGCGGTGCAGAATTCAGGATACCTGCAATCAAATGCATATTCAGAGATTGATACAAACATGCAGGAAAGCTTGTCTCTTGCCCCAGAGAAGACTGAATACCTCAGCAAAAGAAAAATTAAAAAAAGAAAACGAAAGAAAACAGGAGGGGCAGAAGATAAAGCAAGTTAGTGGAAGCTGAGACCTTGTGCTGACTCAGTATGGCAAGACATTCACACTTACTCTAGACTCTCAAATACTCTTGTTTTACTGATCTTGTTTTACTGGAGTGCTTCAGAATAATCACAAAAATCTCTTCTCTTGAAAAGCTTTTTTTTGTTTTTATAAACATACTTTTATTCTAGCCCCAAGTCTCTGCCAGTTGTGTATGAAGCTCTGCTACAGGAAGCTTTTTGCCAGAACTTCTTAGTACAGGTATTATCTCAGTCTCTCAAAAGCTGTGTGCTTAGAAAAATATGACTACGCAAACAACCCCAAATATAAAACACACTCGGTTTCAGATGCTTTAATTTCACCAGTACCCTCAGTGACACAGACTTCCCACAGCTTCCCACATTGGCAGAGACTTGAGGGGAAAGAGGGTTTGGTATTTGTGTGATTCAGTTTAAAAAGACAACTGCTTACTTATTTTCACCCCAGGCTCTTTTTTTTTTTTTTTTTTTTAAGTTTTCACCCCACAAACAACATAGCAAAGAGTTAAAATAATGCAATTTTGTCTGTTACTTTTGGTGTAAGTAATTACTTTCCAAGTGTCACATTTAAATTTAGCTAAATTCAAGGGAAAGAATGAACTGGTGGTTTCAGGACTAGGTGTCAAAGTCTGCACTACCTCTACTTCAGCAGTATAGACAAGCTTATTATTATCATGCTGATATGAAAATGCAAGGGGAACAAAAAAACAAACAAAACCAGGAGAGTCAGCTGAAACAGACAGTGAAGTTCACTAGGGACGTGCACACAAATCACTGAAGGGGTGGAGGGGTAAGATGGAGAAGAAAAAAAAAATAACCAAGAAGAAATAAATGAGTAACTACTTAGCAGAAATACATACTACTGACAAATCCTTCAAAAGATTATTAGAGAAGACAGCTTTCCTTCCATGTCATGCTTCCTCCTTCAATTGCTGGTCTCAAACACTGAAGAAAGCAAACAGATGTTTCCCAAAGGAACTATTGCAAAGCTCATAACAGAATTAGTAATAGGAAGCTGTTAACCAGAACTTCTTAGTACAGGTATTATCTCAAGTCTCTCGAAAGCTGTGTGCTTACAAAACCAAAAATAAATACAATAAAGAAACCTTCAGGTGCATGAGAATCAGGAATTAGTAAGTATTTAATTTAGAATGCATATTTACTAAAACAGTAAGAGGTATGGAACATGGAGTTTGCACAGTAGGTAAACAGAGAGCAAACTGAACAGTTTCAAGTGAGGCAGTCTCGACTGATACTGCAAGCTACCTACCTAAAAGAAGCCTGCAATGCTAAGAACAAAATCCCATACATATTAGCGGTGCTCACTGAGTCCAGCAACATCAATGTTTCAATTAAAATGTCTGCTCAGGAATACAAAGTTGTGATCACAAAAGTTCAATAAAATCAATTAGAGAAACAGTGTCAGGTAGTGTTTTAACAACACTAAAGCGATGTTTACTTCCAGACAAGATGAATTGAGGGAAGCTTACAGGACTTGGTAATTAATAACAGTACTATGTCCAAGCACTGAAGACAAACCTCATATAACTAAAGCTGTACACAAATTAAAAAGAATTAAAAAGTACACTCATAAGAATTAAACATATAAACTTTTACCTGATGCAAAATACGTTTCTTTCCAATTACACCAGTCTAAAGGCTGAGATAAACCCTGGGGGTAAAAAAAAGCCTTTACCAAATACTTAATTCTGAATGGAACGTCTCACCTTGCAGTTTTCCATAAGCAACAAGAGAGCCACTGAAAGTCACTCCACCAATGTACGTGCCCAGGTACGCCACAATCTTGGTGAGGTTTGCAGCTGGATCAGTAGCGAAGTGAGGATATTCAATCATGTATTCTGCTACACAGGTGAGCACAGCAGCCAATCCAACCAAACTATGAAAAGCAGCCACCAGCTGAGGCAGATCTGTAATCTGGATGCGTTTAGCAATCATCAAACCTATTGAGAGTTGAAAACAGAAGGGAAGTCTTACAAAACACAATGAATCTGTACAGCTAGAAATTAATGTATCATGGTGCAGTGTGCAATGAATACATGCACACACATGGCTGTCCCAATCGAAAAAATTTGTTCTACACTAGAAATTGCTATGGCATTTAATTCAAAGCTGCATATGTGTATTTTGTGCAATAAGGATATCATGGAAATTAGAAAGAAGACTAAAGCATATCAAGTTCTTAGCAGCTTCACTATATATTGAGAAATTCAACATTTTCTGTGAAGAAAGCACAGTGTGAAAAAGGGAATTTTGCAGCATTCAATCAGGAACTGAACAGAATTATGAAGTCAGGCAAGTTCATTCAGCTCTGCATACCCAGTTTCCCTAACAGAGATGACGTACTCCTGCTTTTCCACCAGTCTCTCCATTCTTTACCACATCCTGACCCAGTAATAGAAGCTCTGGGACTTATGATTATTCGTTCACATATTTACAAAATAACATATAGAAACCATAAGTGTAAGTCAGTCAATTCACCTGTAAGTTATACAATATTTTATGTCTATACAGCTCGCATAAATACGTGTTAGAGCACAGGTAGTTTATAGTATCATACACATACCTATGGTACCACCAAGTGCCATTGCACCCGACATCTGCGCCAACAATTCAGGTGAGGGTTTAAGGCCTCCAAGAGTTGCTGCTAAACCTCCTGCAACACCAATCATACCCAAAGCATTTCCCAGACGAGCTGTTCCTTGGGTGGACAGACCAGCCAGGGCACCAACACAGCATAAGCCTGAGCCCAGGTACATCATCTTTAAAATAAGAAAAACATCAATATGCATACATGAAGTACAGCCAAATTGCATTATCGTTATAAAAATCTTTCTGATTATTACACAAAAGGACTGATTCCTCCAGAACATGTATAAGCCACAGTTCTTAACTGAAGTTAAAACTCTTGACTGTGAGAAACTCTTAAGGAGGGTGTGATTTTGGCCAACTGAAATGTGGCATCTATTAAAACTTGTTTCCCACTTTATGACCTTCACTTATCTGCACCATGAATACTAAACTTGAGTCAAGCCAATTTTCCTCATCAGTTCAGAAGAAAGCTTTTCTTTAGTACAAACCCAATGCTAAACTGTCCTGTTCATTACAGGAATCGTTTCAGAATTTGCTTATGGCACATCTGAATTCCTGTTTTCAAAAAGTATAAACAAACTTAAATGAACTAAGCTGTACACATCTAGATAACTAAAAAAAAATGAAATATATTACAAGCCCTGAAGGTATGTTTGGATTCACTTTTTCCAAATGCAGAAGGCAATACACACTGATTTTTCTTACTACTGAAACAAGTGCAAACAAAGCTGAAATCTCATCCCATCCAGATGTCATACTTACTTCAGCTGTCATGCCAAGTTGAATTTTCAGAAACATTTAAACCAAAGACTGATTTCTGTAATATTTAAGGTGTAATTTAGGAAAACTGTCCAATAAATAACACAGTACCTGCTGCTCTACAGGAAAAAAAAAAACCCAAAGCTTTTAAAATTTGCAGATTCAGCATTTGGGGTATGATTGCAAGCTGATTACAAGACCATGGCTAATTTGCTATTTACTCCTAAACAAATTAAGCAGTGAAGAGGCATACCACGCATTGGACTAAGAGCCACAAATTTATCTACTTACCTGTTCAATATTATAGCCACCGTTGAGAGCAGCTGCATAGCCTCCTACAAAGACACCACCAGGAAGCAGGTACAAGTAGTTGTACTCAGGAGGATCTGTGGGACGTTTGAACATATCCAGCATTCTCTGTGTAACCAGAAATCCACCTGGACAAAGTAAAGGAACAATTTTATAAAAATAAAACCTGAAACTAAGCATATGCCAAGCTATAAGAGAAATGTCTGGTTAAATCGTATTACTACACAAAGCCAGCAACCGACACCAATAAAGCCTCCAAAAACCTAGTAATCTGGAAAACCACCAGGAAACAAAGGTGTAACTGGGGTGACATCCTGTTGTCTTTTTTAAGATTTGGAGGAAATTCATAAAAGATGGACCTAGAAAGCCTGGAGTACTTGCTCTGGCTCCATACTCTACGCTGACTGCAGGATACAGCTTAGTTTATGACAGTGTCCCTCTCCCTATCTACTCTATCAAAAAGCAGTATTTATAAGCCATATTGCTCACTTTCTTATCTTTTTATTTGTGAAGCTGGGACTTCTGAAGCTCAAGCAAGCAGAATTTTGTTCTATGCCACTAGTATATTTTTCAAGTAGGAAAAGGAATACAATGACAAATGTAGTACCATCTTGGGATATACAGGAAAAAATACTGTATATAATCATCACACAGAGGATACTGTTAAAGAAAAACGCACATTTAAATGCTTCCTTAAAAAAAGGTTACGCCACAGGGTGTGCAAACCAGATACAATAAACACTATTCTGGGAATAGGATCTGTCCTGGTTTGAGCGACACAGGACTAATTTTTCTTCTAATACTTGGGAAAACCGCACGTTTAGAAGACTCTAGTGTCTGAATTTGTGAAAATATTTACTTTACAGCCAGCTATGTTGTGTGGGTCTCAAGGTCTCAGTGTTTTCGAGCTTGCCAGGTGCAGGGATGAGGAGGAGCGAGACCCGGGCACTTGACTCACGCTGGCCAACAGAATTATTTCATACCATCAACGTCACATTCACTATAAATTAGAAAGTTTGCTGCGAAGTTCTTTCTCTCCCTTGATGGCTGCCATCCTGAGGACTTCGTGCCCTGGTGCCGGACCCCTGAGGCCTTCCCTTCCTCCTGAAGCTGTAGCGCTCGCAGTGTCCGACATTTGCTGTCCACTGCTGGGAGTGCACAGCTTCCTACTGATATAATTGGCTGAGTATAATCTTTGTATATTCTGTATTGGTGTCGGGATCAATATCGGTTCTTTAGTGCTGTTAATGTTAATTATCTAATCTTATTCTATTAAATCTGTTTATACTTCAGCTCCCGGGTTTCCTTGTTCTTTCCCGATTCCCTTTCCCAGGTGGGGAGGGGTCATCGGGTGATAGCATGATTGTCTAAATGACAACAAATTGTTATGGGACTCTCAAACCATAACAGGATCTGAGAGCATCCATCAGTAAAGAACACCCTCCACACACACTATTTTCATAGTACTGCTGGAATCCATACAATTAAAGAACTAGAAGAAATAAGAGAATTACAGAACTGCTTTAAAGTTACCCTCAGGAAAAAAAACTAACATTCATACCTGCGATATTGACTGAAGAGATAAAGGTCGAAAGCACTGCTAGAGTTTGATAAGTGTTTTCAGGAAGATAGTTTCCTCCCATCAATACCAGCCCACCAACTGCAGTTAGCCCTATTTAAAAGGGAAAAAAGTGTTACTGAACCTTAAAAGGCTCTATACCTATAGAAAGTTTCCTTTCAGATGTCAAACAGATACCAGTCAACAAAAACTTTGACCTCTACTCTACACATTACTATTTAAACAAAGACTACCATGGTCATTTTCCAAAATCCAAACATGTTTCAAAAGAAAAAAAAAAGTATATGAATATAGTTTTGAAGTACACAGCCTCAAGCACAGAGTCAGCCTCCGAGTACTTGTTTGATAAAAGAAACTTTGCTTTTAACAGTCAAAGTAGATCAGTCTTGTGACTTGTCACATATATACACACATGGATATACAAAATCTTATGTATTTAAAGAGTTGTGAATGTTATGGGTTACTTAGGAATTTTGTCTTCTTCCCCTCTCTCAAAACACATAGTTTGAGAAGACGAAAAAAGAATGCAGAAAATATGAAAGACAAGTTATTTTCAGGGCAACATTTTGGAGAGATGGGCAGAAAGATGTGTTTTATGAAAGGAGCGACTGCAGCACTCCAAGTAAAACAAGCTTTAAAGCAAACAGGTTAAGAGTGAAAAGTTACTTATGAAAATTAAAAATACTCCACATCACATTTGCCCTTCTTTTGAGAAAACATACTGTCAGAAAGACTACGTTTCAGATGTCCTTGTTATTTATGGAAGTAAACTCAGACATGCAAAGCCATACTAGGCTCTTCGGCATTTTAAAAAGCGTATCAGCAGACTTCTGTCTAAAGTTTGAGTAAAAGGAGCTGTGCCTACTTGAAACAGAAAATAAGCACTTGTGTGACAGCTACTTACCTGAGATAGCATTAGTTACTGACATGAGTGGAGAGTGAAGAGCAGGAGTCACACCCCATACTGTATGGTACCCCACTATTCCAGCTAAGCCAAATGTCGTCACCATTTGTGTGAAAGCAGTATTAGGAGCTGCAATGCCCAGTCCTAACATGCTGGATAAGCCTAGAAGAAAAGCACAGCAAAACTTTTCTATAACTTTTCAATTGTTTCTTACATTTAAACTGTGTACAAAAGGAGTCCAGTATTGAGCTAAGAGCAAAATGGGAGTTTTGTGCATGGACTTGTTTCAAGATCAGCTGGATCATCTTTGTCAACCACAAGGCTCTTTCGGTGCTAGTGTTGCTTTTACAATAGAAAATAAAAGCATACACATCTTTGTTATGCATGCACACAAAGCAGCAAAGATAGGTTTCTACACCAACACTGAATCCTGTCACTCTCCTGTTCTATAGCAAAAATGTACAAGAGTCACAAACGTGTTGAGATACTACTTAGAAGACTCAAAGCATGCATATGAAGAACAGAGGTTAAAATTAAGAATATTCAATTCACTAGTTACCTCATGCAGAAGTTCTGATGCACACATAATACCAAATGACAAGAAGAGCCAATATTTATTTGTCAGGACAGGTGTCCCATTCTCAGCAGATTGTGTGTATTTAACTCTCATACAATACATTAAAGTTTGAAGAAAGCAATGGCATTGAATTGATTCTGCTGCAAAGTACAGGCACAGTCCCTAGCAGGAGTCCTTCAGAGTTTTAAGTATTTTACTGGTATTTAAATAAAGCCAAACACACATACATGCACACAGCATGGGTCAGGACTGTTTGAAATGGTAATACTTTTGGTTAAATTTCTAAAATTTTATTTTCCCTCTCAAAAGCCATTATTAAACTACACTGATTTTGCACTAGATACACCAGCAAATCAACTGCTCTCCCAACTAGTTATTAAATTCAATGAGTGAGATGACGAGTCACTTAAAAGTATTAGCCAAATGAGGAGCACTCTACACTGATTCTCCAACTCGAAGTTGCCTACCTGCTGTGTATATAGATGCACTAGTCATAGTTTTTCTAAAAGGTGTAATAGTAGCTGCTTTTTCCGCTTCCAGCTCTGCTACAGTCTTCTGCTTCACAGGGGCTCCTTGAGGAATGTTATTTGGTGGAGGTGCTGGGAAAATCACCTTGCCATCCTGACAAGAGATATTTACAGTTATCCCTAACATGGCACGTGCTTTACAGTTAGAGGAGCCTACTCTTCTTAATCCTGCAACTCAGATAAGTCTTAACATCCTACAGCCATGCCCCGGAAACATCTTCCTTTTCTGCATCAGCAGAATTTTGCAAGGCTGGATGATCAGTACAGCCTGATCCAATTAACCATACTGGTTTACACATTTTTCAGACAAGATTTAATATCAGTGTCCAAGAGCACCTGGTGGAAACACAGCACAAGGCTTGAAAGCAGGAACCAAAACAAAGATGTAAAGTTTCTTAAGTAGAAAACATTTATACAAACTAAAACAGGGTCTTGGAAACAGCAAAATCTGCTACAGATCTGAACTGTCATCAGAGCCTGCCCAGACATCAGCTAGGTATCAAGCATGATGTCTCGCATTTTTTGCTGTTCTTCAGGCCTCTGGTGGAATAACTGGTGGAGCTGTCAGACCCAAGCTGTGCACGCCACTTCAGTGGTCTGGGAGAGCTGGAGTCAATACAAGCCTCCTCTGGAGTAGATATCATAAGCATTACAAAATTTTGGCAACATTATGCAGCAGAACTCAATAGAAATTAGTATGTCTTACCTAAACTGCAAATTAAGAGGAGAGCTCATACTGGCCCATGACCACAGTTTGTATTTTATTATTTCCTAATAGAGCATAAAGTATCCTGCATATTTTAGTTTCACCATTTTTTCTGAAGTTACTCTTATAAGAAGAGAAACATGTATTTATTCACAAACAAAAAAAAAGAATGTTTTTCTGGTCCTATAGTAATGTTTCAAATGTGTTAAATAACTATGCTTTTATCACATGAATACAACACGCAAATTTAATCTTTTTCCTGTTTTTTCGATAGTAGACATTAGATATTTCTTTATTTATGACAAGATGACAAAAGCAAAGAGGTTTCCCTTCACAAAAAGGGACAGAGGAATATTCAGCTGAATACAAACATGATTGCTCACACTGTCCATCAAGCCACATCTGAAGTCTATTAGCATGCAGTATATTTGAATGCATTTTAAAGAGACAACACTGATAAACATAGGAGTATGTACTCACAAATTAAGAAGAGAATATTTACCGACTTACCTTCATTACTACAGTTCCTCTAATAACATGATCCAGAGTCCCATAATCAAATTCATCTTTTGGATCAAAGTAGAAGTTCTCTTTGTCAGGACTAATGGCCTTTAGGAGTTTGATAATATTATTGGAATACAGAGTACTGGCCTGAGTAGCCATTCTGCTAGGTAGGTCTGTGTAGCCAATGTGTGTAACACCCTGAAAAAAAAACCAAGTAAAATACTAAGGATTAGTTCAACCTCTTCAGTAGCAGCATCTCTTCCAATATAGCCTTCTGGAAATACATATCCAAACTGTTTCACCTATTTCTGTTTTTAATCCCCAGCTAAAACTTTCACCTGCAGCTATAACATTATTAAGCTGGGAGAGGATTACTCACAACAGTTACAGCATTCAACATGATCAAACCCAACACCTGAAATGCTATTAGCAACATGGCTACACTGAGAGGAAGATGCATTGATGCAAGAGCTTGTCCTCTCCAAAACCTACCATTCTCTCAGGACTTAGCTTCTTAAAGTAACCAGGTAACAGATTATCCTGCCCAATGCTTGGCATCTTCTCAGTCCTTCTGGAGGGCATGCACTGGAGGAGCTTCCTCAGAGCTAGCTAGCTGTGCAAGTAACATACCTGGATTCACATTTACATAAAGATGTAACATAATATATCCACACTGTTTAAAGAACAAACGTGAGTATAGCTGGCAATCAGACTCTTGATCTTTTGGACGGTATGGGAAGCTGAGGCTGGCATACACTCTTCATGTTCAAGCAGGCTTGTGTTAAAACACTGCTCCTGCAACTTATAGCTAGGATCCATGCACGGATCTTCCAGGAACTCTGGCTTCTTAATGCAATGCTCCAGCACAGTGCTAATAGTTCTGCACTACTGCTCTTTTCCCCAGCTCAGTGCCAGTACGCTATATCCAAGGGTAATAGTCCTCCAACTGAAAGTGCTCCATATAAATTATTCCTGCAAGTATCTGCTTATTTCTGTTCTACACACTCTTAATTTCGTTTTTTAAGCAATGACATCAAAAGAAAACCACAAAACCAAATATAATGCGTAACTCATGATAGACACACACAGCCCTGCTTATATTAATGACAACCATGGCAGCAGTATGTCCTAAAGGCTTCCCTAGAGCAGCATAACAGCATTATGTCCTTACACTACCAAATAACAACCTTGTAAATCTGCTGCTTTAAGTCTCATCACCCAGATTTCTGTAACTGCTAGCAGATTTCTCACAAGTACCACAAATAAAATCCAAAAAGTAGAAAACAAGCCCTCAACTGAGCCAATGAACACTGGAGCAAAACCAAAGTAGTTTGTTCAGTCCAGAGCAAAATTGCTTTAATGAACCAATTCATGCTACTCCTAGTTTGGGTTACAAGTGGTTTGGATACTTTAGGGCAGGCACACTCACATTGGCAAAGCTAAAGACATACAAAGACAGCACCTTCCTGAAGCTGAAATTATATTGAGCTAAGCCAGAAACTTTGCACTGAAGTGAACACTGACATAGTCTGATCCTGTTCAGCTTACCTATGACAGGGACTGTTATCCTCCAGTTGAGGGAGGTGATGAGCAAGTGAAAGCTTTTGCTACTGCTGTCTCTTTAGGTAGACCAAGAAATAGACATCAAACTACACCCTCAAACCAACAGAGACAAATCACTGGACTTGGAAGTCTAAGTAGTAAAACACTTCCATGATTAAGAACCAAATTAACATTATCCAAAGGCATTTGTTTCTTTAAAAATCTTCAAATTGTTATACATAGAGACAACTAGTGAACAAATACAAATTTAAAGGATTACTTAAGTCCAAATAGCAAAATCAGCTACTCATTTTCAGCACACAGTTTACAAAACACAATGTGAATTCATGCAAACTGAGAAAGATCTGCAGAGTAAAATGCTCACCTTATGAACATACACTTCTCCAGGCTTTGTAGTCTCAATGTTTCCCCCTGCTTCTGCAGCTAAATCCACAACAACGGAACCCTCCTTCATTGATTCAATCATATCTTTCTTAAACAAGATGGGAGCTTTTTTGCCTGACAAGACAAAGCATAGTAAGTTAAACACAAAATACAGTTTTTTATCTGTAGAGCTCAGGAGATGAGTTCTCCCCTTCACTCTCTCTCTCTAAACCTTATTTTTGTACGTAAAATTTTCAAGTCATTAGTACCTAGGATGAAATGTCACAGGTTTGTTTACACAGGCAGAGAGAAGAGATGGCAGAACATCTTGCTCCCAAGCACATAAAAAGGTGTGCATGGGCAGTCTACCAAAGACACTGGCAAATCCAATTTCGTCCTCAGTAAAGACACTTCATCCAATCTTACAATTCAAGTCACAACCAAAAAAAAAAAAAGAAATGTCACATCATAAATTATTAAAAGACAGATGTTGTGCAATAGAGAGCACCAAAACCTAAGCTCTACCTTACTATGTTTCAATTACAAAATACAATACTGTTTCCACTGGACTTGTTTCAGTGCACAAGCTGGATAGTAGAAGTAGCAGTGATGCAACAAATATGCAAGAAAACTACATATTCTTACTTTGTTACTCTCTACTCCTTGTTTAAAAAGAAAATGATGATATTGAGTCAAAGACTGCTAGTTTTTGAAAACAAAAGTTGTAAAAAAAGGCACACACTTTAAAGCCAGGCATTTATCAGGGAAGGGAAAAGTTACATGCTCACACAGATAACACCTGTTTTCACTGCAGGCACAGCTCCAAAACATGCCAACTTCAAAAAGATAAATGAAAATTAGCATCTTGCACATAAAACATACCTGGAATAAGTGCTGTAGTGATGATAATATCAACATCTTGGCACTGTTTGGCAAAGAGTTTCATTTCAGCCTCAATAAATTCTTTGGACATTTCTTTAGCATAACCACCTTGTCCCTCTCCAGATTCCTTTACGTCTACTTCCAAAGGCTCAGCACCAAGAGACTTGAACTGTTCCAGAGCTGCAGCTCTAGGAAAAGAAAATTGGGGGGAGGGAACAACCACTGCTTTAAAAACCCACCATGATTTTTCTAATAAAAAGACACGTCTTTTTAGTAGTAGTCACCTTCACGTAAGAAACGTAAAACTAATTCTAGGATTAAGGAAACCATAAATAAAAGTCCTCAACTTTCTGTATTTAGTGCAAAAAGTAATTGCATCACTAATTTTAGGTCCCAAATGAAGATACTTGGATAAGGAATGAAGGAAGGACTGAAACCATACTGTCTCCTGTATAGTCAGGAGAGTTGCTCCATGAAAGTCTCAAAGCTGGGAGCTTAACTGTTGACTATCTCTGCTCACCCATTTCTCTTGTCATGACTAGGTCAATCCACAGCCCAAATTTAGATGCCTAAGATAGGTGATAAATACACAACCTGAGGCCCTGTCTTTAATCTGTGAAATAGAAAATACCAGTAAGTCAATGGGGAGGCACCGTTAGTACACGGCAAAGGAATGCCGCCTGGAGAGCAGCGCAAGGTAAGTACAGCTGCTCCAACCAGGTTAGCCTCAACAAAGACAAGGCTGAAGTGCCTCTATACAAACGCACGGAGCATGGGGAACAAGCAGGAGGAACTAGAGATGTGGGCACGACTCCAGGACTACGATCTCATTGGCATCGTAGAAACTTGGTGGGACGACACCTATGACTGGAGTGTTAGAATGGAAGGCTACAGGCTCTTCAGGAGAGACAGGCTGGGGAAAAGAGGAGGTGGTGTTGCCTTGTATGTTAAGGAGCACCTGGAATGCATGGAGCTTAGCCTGGGGATGGATAAAGAGCCAACTGAGAGCCTATGGGTTAGGATTAAAGGGAAATCGGGAGCAGGGGACATTACGGTGGGGGTTTGCTACAGGCCACCCGACCAAGAAGACCCAGTGGATGAAGCCCTTTATAGTCAGATAGGGGTGGCATCACATTCGCAGACCCTGGTGCTCATGGGTGACTTCAACCACCCTGACATCTGTTGGAAAGGCAACACAGCCAAGCATAGGCAATCCAGGAGGTTCTTGGATTGCATTGAGGACAACTTCCTTCTCCAAATGGTTGAGGAACCAACGAGGAAAGGAGCTATGCTGGACCTTGTGCTTACCAACAAGGAGGGTCTGGTAGACAGTGTCAAACTCATGGGCAGCCTGGGCTGTAGCGACCATGAAATGGTCGAGTTCAAAATCCTTGAAGCAGCGAGGAAGGTACACAGCAGGCTAGCGACCCTGGACTTTGGGAGAGCTGACTTTGGCCTCTTGAAGAATCTGCTTGGTATGGTGCCATGGGATGAAGCGCTGGAGGGAAGAGGGGCCCAAGAAAGTTGGTTAATATTCAAGGACCACCTCCTCCAAGCCCAGAACCAGTGCATCCCTACAAAGAGGAAGGCAGGCAGAAAAGCCAGGAGGCCTGCATGGATGAATAAGGAACTCCTGGACATGACCAAAAGGAAAAAGGAGGCCTACAGGGAGTGGAAACAGGGGCGGGTAGCCTGGGAGGAATACAGGGGAATGGTCCGAGCAGCCAGGGATCGGGTTAGACAAGCCAAAGCCCAGATGGAACTGGATCTGGCAAGGGATATTAAGACAAACAAGAAATCTTTCTTTAAATACGTCAGCGAGAAAAGAAACACTAGGGAAACTGTGGGCCCTCTCCGGAAGGAAACACAAGAACTGGTTACCCGGGATAGAGACAGGGCTGAGGTACTCAATGACTTTTTTGCCTCAGTCTTCACTGGCAAGGACTGCAGCCACACTGCCCGTGATGCAGAATGCAAAAGCCAGGATTGGGAAAATGGAGAACCGCCCACTGTAGAAGAAGATCAAGTGCGGGACCACCTGAGGAACCTGAAGGTGCACAAGTCCATGGGACCTGATGAGATACATCCGCGGGTCCTGAGGGAACTGGCAGATGAAGTCGCTAAGCCACTAGCCATCATATTTGAGAAGTCGTGGCAGTCTGGCGAGGTTCCTGATGACTGGAAAAGGGGAAACATAACCCCCATTTTCAAAAAGGGAAATAAGGAAGACCCGGGGAACTACAGGCCAGTCAGTCTCACCTCTGTGCCTGGCAAGATCATGGAGCAGATCCTCCTGGAAACTCTGCTGAGGCACACAGAAATCAAAGAGGTGATTGGTGACAGCCAGCATGGCTTCACCAAGGGCAGATCATGCCTGACTAATTTGGTGGCCTTCTACGAAGGGGTCATAACGGCGGTGGACAAAGGAAGATCGACTGATGTCATCTACTTGGACTTGTGCAAGGCATTTGACACTGTCCCACACGATATCCTGGTCTCTAAATTGGAGAGACATGGATTTGACAAATGGACCATTCGATGGATAAAGAACTGGCTGGACGGTCGCACTCAAAGAGTTGCGGTCAACGGCTCGATGTCCAAGTGGAGACCAGTGACAAGTGGCGTTCCTCAGGGGTCGGTGCTGGGACCTGTACTGTTCAACATCTTTGTAGGAGATATGGACAGTGGGGTCGAGAGCACCCTCAGCAAGTTTGCCGATGATACCAAGCTGTTTGGCGAGGTAGACACGCTGGAAGGGAGGGATGCCATCCAGAGGGACCTGGACAGGCTGGAGAGGTGGGCCCAAGCCAACCTCATGCAGTTCAATAAGGCCAAATGCAAGGTCTTACATCTAGGTCGGGGCAATCCCAAGCACAATTACAGGTTGGGCGGGGAATGGCTGGAGAGCAGCACTGAGGAGAAGGACCTGGGTGTGCTGATCGACGAGAAGCTCAACATGAGCCAGCAATGTGCGATCGCAGCCCAGAAGGCCAACCGCATCCTGGGCTGCATCAAAAGAAGTGTGGCCAGCAGGGCGAGGGAGGTGATTCTGCCCCTCTACTCCACTCTCGTGAGACCCCACCTGGAGTACTGCGTCCAGCTCTGGAGTCCCCAACATAAGAAGGACATGGACCTGTTGGAGCGTGTCCAGAGGAGGGCCACGAGGATGATCCGAGGGCTGGAGCACCTCTCCTATGAGGAGAGGCTGAAGGAGTTGGGGCTGTTCAGCCTGGAGAAGAGAAGGCTCCGGGGAGATCTTATTGCGGCCTTTCAGTACCTAAAGGGGGCCTACAGGAGAGCTGGGGAAGGACTTTTTACTAGGGCATGTAGTGACAGGACAAGGGGGAATGGCTTCAAACTGGAAGAGGGCAGGTTTAGATTGAACATTAGGAAGAAGTTTTTCACTTTGAGGGTGGTGAGGCACTGGAACAGGTTGCCCAGAGAGGTTGTTGAGTCCCCATCCCTGGAGGTGTTCAAGGCCAGGCTGGACGTGGCCTTGGGCAACCTGGTCTAGTGGGAGGTGTCCCTGCCTATGGCAGGGGGGTTGGAACTCGATGATCTTCAAGGTCCTTTCCAACCTAAACCATTCTATGATTCTATGATTCTATGAAGTCTTATCTGCACAGAGAAAAAGGCGGGGGGGCGCATTAGGGGTGGTGGTTTGTTTGGTTTTGGGTTTTTTACAGTTATCCTGTAAATCTGTAATTTATTTTGCATCACACGATATCACAGTAAATAATGAGACTAAATTTCAGTGTTAGGTAAACATTCACAACATGCAGAGGATTTAACACACGTTCTTGCACAGCAAGATAAAAGTATACAGGATGCTAAAAGAAGCGAATTAAACAAATCTGAAAAGTTTTAGACAGATTTTTATCATGCTTTTAAAACAAACTGGAAAGGGTTTATTTTTTTTAAGGCATATGCAGATTTTCTAACAAATCAGAGCCAAAGTTTTTTCATATCGCACATCATAAATCTGGAGATACATTCATTTTTATTCTTTCATATTAGATACAGCTAAGTAGCACTAGATGCCACCTCTGCATAAAAACAAACATGTATAAGTAATTTAAGTGCAAATACCGTATTAAGCTCATACAAATTCAATATAAGGTCATTTAATAGAAAAAAAGTTAATCAAGATTTCAGTTCCTGTAGCTCTGTAATTTTCCCAGTCTATTGCTCTAAAAAAACGGCTATGGGACAAAATAATCCTTCTGAACATAAAGACGAAATCTGAGGAAAGCAGAATTTATAGCAGTTTCAGCAGCAGTTTCTGTTGTTTCATCTTGAGTTTCATAAATAAAATAACTTGATCTCATTCTCTCCTTCAGCAGATTGAAAGAAGAGTCTGTCCAAATAGTTCCTAGCTGGCCTCTCTGGGATCAGGAAAGTAGAGGTGAATGAGAGCATGAAGCTATGATCCTGGATCAAAGCAAGCTATAAATGAGGGCATAAAGATTATTTCTTTACTACTTTCCCTGTGTCCCCGAAAAAAACAGAGACATGAAATTCTGGATAAAAACTGTAACTTTCTCATTTTCATAAAGCAACAATTTTTTATTCATATAGTTCTGAATGATTTAATGAGAAGGACTCTTTGGGAAGGTTTGGTTGTTTGGAGGTATAAAAAATGGAGGAATAATGATGGAATAAAAATGTTAGGATTCAGTGCAGTACAAGGCCTTTCATTGTAATACAGCCACAAACTACTTAATCGTAAAAAAGTTTCAGATTGCTACTATCATCTTCATACACCTACCTAGTATCAAATCCACGAACCACTGCACCCATCGATTTAGCTGCTCCAGCAGAAGCCAGGCCAGCAACTCCGCCTCCGATGATCAAGACCTAGAATGATACCATCAACAAAGCTTGGAGCATAAACTGAAACTACAGCTGGTTAGAAAAGCAGCAGCATTGTACTGCTTTCACAACTGCAAATACATCTCATTAAACAGTCATTTAAACAAGTTACCTTAAGACACAGAACCCAAAATGACTTTGGTAAAGCTGCACCGTAAATCTAACAGTTTAAAAGCTCTAAATCCTAACTTTACTTATCTGAGAGCCAACTCATCTGTAGCTGTTTATGTAAGTACAGGTTTTCTCCCTGATTAATCTTTTTTTTTCCCCTTCCCTAATTCTACTTTCATTTCTCTTCAATCCAATCCACCTGCAATTCAAATCAAGCAATCCCTTCCATCGCAGCCCTCAATGCACCACAAATCCCAATGTATCTGACTTTTCTTAACTGCTTCCTTGCCCTTCCCCATTTGGAAAAAAAAAAATCCATCCATGTAGAGCTAGTCTGATGTTTAAAACTAACCAAACTTAAATAAAACTCAAATTATTCTATTATTCCCAAAAACCCAACACTACAGGTAGTGAACAAAAATTGGTATGGGAATAACTCTAGGGATTTCTAAAGTCTCTAGAATTATCCCCAAGACAGAAAAAAAGCCTTTTAACACAGTTTCAGCAGTGGTTAGTTGTGATCAGGAAGTCCCAAGTTCTTCTGCCACAGTATCTGTTTAAGTGCACATACCTTTGCTGGAGGAACTTTACCAGCAGCTGTGATCTGACCCGTGAAAAATCGACCAAAGTGATTTGCCGCCAGCACCACAGCCTTATAACTGTCAATTAAGGATGAACATCCATCAGTATTTTCCCAGGCTCAGTACAATTCCATTTATGACAGCAATCAAAAGGGTGAACATTTGACCATAGCATATGTACGATAAAGCAAGTTTAATATTTTACTATTGAGCACAAGTTTAATAGTCTTTGTTCATTTCTTGCCTTTTTAAAACAATAAATCATGGAATGCATTTTCAGACAGAACTTTTAGACTGCAATATACTGAATGTCCACAATTATTCACTCTCTCAAATTAACAATAAACGCATAACTTGACAAAAATTAACTCTGTGGTCTTTGAAGCTACCTTCAAAGGCTGTAACCTGAGGCTTGTTAAGGAAGGAAACACGAACAAGCAATTGCAAAACCCAGAGTAATTTTGCAGTAAGCTCACTCAGACAAGCAAGCACACAGTCAAAAAAGATACTCTGACCCTAACTCTGTAGAGCTATATGGCTTAGGGCAAACAGATTAAACTTGCTACTTCTTCCGCCCCATCTGCTTTGTAGCCACCCGAGAATGGGTGGCTGGATGCCAAGTTAACATCAGTAGAGCTATCTGAAAATGCAGATTAATGGGTAATTATGTCTTTTCTTAACAACAGTGTACATTTTCTTGCATTTTTACTAACAGTGTTGTGGTTCAACAGTCCGGTTCCACTCTCCTTCTGATCTCTAGCATGGACATATGGAGGTCTGTATGCCGTAAAATTAGTTCTTATTTGGAATACAGCTTGTAGATTTTACACCTTTAAATACATTATAAATGCCTGTATTTTAATAAAATCACACAGAACAAAAATACAGAGAAGTAACCAAACATGTATGCAGATGTGTACTGCTGGTGTGCCCAAATCTGGCAGCCTTCTCCACAGCTTATTATGCCTCACAGACATCATCTAAGTCAAAAAAATTGAAAAAAGCAATAAAGAACCTAATAACAGAAGTCAGATTGACAACAACAACGTTTTAATTCACTACAATACCTACAATAACAGTTGCAAAGCACGAAGATGTCTAAGAGTATTTGGTCTTTTGTTTATATCTGCCATAGGAATTGCATTCATACTGAGTGCTGTTTGGGTTCGTTTGCTCCCAACAACATCAGATCACAATGACAGGCCATGTGTTCAAGCTGTCTTAAAGATATCTTTGAGCCTGCTCTGATCTAGTTCAGATCAAAAACACACTAGATAAAGCAGTCCAGGAATTAGAAGAACTGCCTTCAATTTTTATTTTTTTTTTTTTTTAAAGCCTTGCTCTGATCTCCTGCACAGCTGACCATAAGAAACTTAAGTTGCTTGGCACCTCAAACAGTGTCTTCCTGCTGGAAAAAGCTGTATGGAAACAGAGATGCAGAATTGTTTTAGATATATCTAATATCAAAGCACATAACTTTTAATCCAGCTATACTTACTCAACCTGGGAAGAAAAAAAAAAAAAACCAAAAGTAGTAAGATTCATACCCAGCGATGTTGGCCATGGAGCTAAGTGCATCGTATCCCTGAGCAATGGTGACCCGTGGAACCTGATCCATTGCCAAGACAGTAGTTTTCTTTTCTGCAAGTTTCTTCAGGAGGTCTGGATTTTGTGCTGGGTAGATAAAACTAATAAGGGTAGCCGCCGTCTTAAAAAGATCTGCCTCATGTACACCTAGAGCTGAGTTATATATAGGAGCCCTCACCTGAAGAAAGAGAGAATTGTCCAAATTAATCAGAGGAAAAAAAAATCAGAACACACTCAATTTCCTTTCTCCCAGCTTGCAGTCTGTCCATTCCCATCCACAAAGTACACAAGGAAGGAAGTATATCAAAGGCTGTTTACACAACTGAACTGAGTAACTGCACTTCTTAACTGCAGTCCACATATCAGAATTAGCTCTAGGCAGATTGGTGACAGGGCAGTAATAGTCGGCACACACCTTCAGAAAGATCTCATGGATTCTAACCAGCAGTTACTGGCTTTTATGACAGACAGCTGCCCCAAAACCCGCCATTTTTAAGCAAAATTATTACAGAACAAGTGTGCCAATTAAGCTCTACAGGCTAAGAATCACTGGTTGCAATGCACCATTACATACAGGGAATTTCAAGCATGAAATCCAGCAGATACTCATCTTGATCTGTATTCACTTCTTTTGAGTTTCTCACTTTCTTCAGAAAGAAACCTATTTAAAAGGGTTGTTCACAAACTAGCTCACAGAAATTCTACATCCAATCCTGACAGGGTAACTTCAAATACAGCAGTTAAAGGAAGCCTCAACATCAAGTTTAAGGTATTTTTGTTTTTTCCTTCAGGACTCTGCACAACCTAATACCTCTCAAGCAACTCCACTTCTAGCAGTCTTCCCAGATCAGCTACAACTCATTTAGTTACAAATACTTTTGAAATACACTGTTGCTGTGGAACTGCTGGATGTCTGATTGAGAAAAGTTAGAAACTTGCATCTTCAAAGTCCTAAACAACTCTCTCTAAAGAGTAACTTGAGTTGTATGTTATTAATTTTGGAGAGGAAGTTGTATCAGAGCAGCGATCTCATCTGATTGGAGTCCAGAACCAGTCTACCTTGGTCTAGGAAAGACAACTCCTCCAAGGTAGTTAAAAACTTGGTGAGAAATCATCCTCAATTTTTTCAATGTTGCCATTTACTAGTTTATTACTGTAGGTGCACACCTGAGCTATAAGAATAACAGACTAAAATTTAATCAGAACTTAGAAAGGAAAATATTAATTTAAAGGAACTTACTGAACTTTCAGCAAACTATTAAAAATTGAATTATATGTTTCTTCAAAAAGAATGTAATAGGAAATATATTAATAAAGCAATTACTTTGACAATCAAATCAGAAGCCATGACTTCCTTGGTCCCCTGGATCTTTGCTCCAACGTCTCTGTAATGGTCATCAGAAAATTTGGAAGCTTCTCCAGCACCAGATTCCACCACAACATTGAAGCCTTGTTTAACCAAGGCTTGAACTCCAGCCGGTGATAGAGCCACTCTCTTCTCATTCTCAAATATCTCCTTGGGGACACCTACAGTCAGCTGTTTATAAGGGATTCCTGTAAAAGCAGCAGATAAGACAGCATTAGTTGCACTAAAGATTAATGAATTGATATTAATGGCACTCTTCAGTGTGGTACAGACACATGCAGCCATGTCACACTTAGCAATTCTCCCTCCTAAGGAAGAGGAAGCAGAATGATATTTTCTAGCAGTGTAGTTTACATTTCCTTAAATTATACCCTCTTGCTAGAGATCCCTGTTCTCTCAGGAACCAGCAGGCCAGCACAATCAGCCACACAAGCAGTAACAAGTATTTGGTGCAGTTCATACCCATCTCAATTTATACAGTTCTGCTTGTATAATTACCATTCTGATTTATATAATACACAGTGTTCTGGTGCTAAAAAAATCTACCTGGGATAAGAATAATTTAATCCCTCTCTAGTCACTTCAACTTTATTGTGAAGAAAAAAACCAAATGAGCTCGAACAACTAAACTGCATTTTAACTGAATATATTTGTAACGTCTATCAAATTCCAGTTGTCTCAGATCACTATTAATGAATGTAACTTACATATCACAAAGTACATTGAAAGGCACAACTATATCAGTAAGGTACTCTCAGAGTTGCTACAGAAATGAAAAATGTCGATTCAGGAGTAGTTGAAAAATAATGGAATATCCACCTAATAGTTGGTTCAGTTAAGCGTCTCTTCAATGTTATCTCCTTGCCTTAACTTGTTCAAAGCTCTACTAAATAATACCAGGAAACTGCTGAAGCTGCAATTTTTCAGTTTTAGCTTACAGTTTCAAATTACAAATATCTAACTTTGTTCATGTACAATTTGTGGGCTTCTAGTCTATTATCTGAGAGTTAAACTTCTCTGATGCAATCAAGCATTTAAACACATTATTTATAAATACACAGACTCAAGCAGAATAATCATACATCAGACAACCACATTGCTTCAATTACACTAGATAGCATGCAGTCCAACACGCAGACCCAGTTCTGCACCAGCTTTCACTGATGTCTATCCAGAATTTAGACCTGGATTGGGACATTTATACACAAGACACTTACACCACATATATATTAATGAAATATAACTTGAGCAGTCTAAGCAGTCACTTATATTAAAATCACACAAAAAAAAAAAAAAAACCTCCCAAGAAACCTGTCTTGGAAACCTAAATAACCCACAAAAAAAACCCCAAACAAAACAAAAAACCCACACCCAAACAAAAAAAAAAAGGGGAGGAGGGGAGTGAAAGGCTTGTTTTAAATTACAAATCTGCTTTTATTTTGGCCACCAATACTATGTATTGTGCTACAAAAATTGTACCAGACTAGCGATGTGTTGCATGTTTGAGGAAGGCCTCCTTTTCACTTTTTTCCCCGTTTGTTTTTTAAGACAGAAACAAGCAAAACAAAGCCAAAAACATACCACACTATAACAGCCTTAAGGAACCAAATTATATTGATATTTGTAAGTCTAAATATTTAAAGTCTGAATCTAAACCTATGAAATAAAACTTGAACTACAAAGTGATTAAAGTTGAACATCTGAAAATGTTTTACATTAACAACTTTCAAGATACTATCAACTCACAATGTTCTGCAAATAAAACCCAGAGTTGCTATGAACTGGTACTTAAATATCTACACGTACTTGTCAGTCTTCTAACCCATTAAAAGAAACTGATTAAATACATCCAACAAGAAGACAGAATGAAAGACCACCAGACAAAGTGCATTACTTCTAATTATTTTTACATTTTTCTCTTTAATTTTAGCTTTCTCTTTGAAATTAAACTAATAAAGTGGTAACAAATAAGTTGAAGACACAAGTGTTTTTACATTTTATATGTTGGAGAACATATAAAATTCTTTAGATTACACAACAAAAACTAAAATTCAAAAAAACATGTTTTAACGGAACATAAAGTCACAACAGGAGCGAGAATACAGATCTAAAACAACAGACCCACAAAGTTAACAATGCTTTGCAAAGATTCGCTTCATCAGCATATACCACATCTAAACATTACTGTGCAACTCAGAGCATCCCTATCACAGCAGCACAAACCACTTGAAAGCCATTGCTGTCACTCATACAAATTACCCTTGTCATTTGAAGAGAACTTTCTCCTCATCTCTTCTAATTACTACACAATGAAGTCCTGCCTCTGATTTTCACTAAATCGACTCGATTAGCAATCGCATCCACAGGTAGAGGCTGGGCGGAGAATGGATTGAGAGCAGCCCTGAGCAGGACTTGGAGGTGTTGGTTGATGAGGAGCTCAACATGAGCCTGCAACATGCACTTGCAGACCAGAAAGCCAAACGCATCCTGGGCTGCATCAAAAGAAGTGTGGCCAGCAGGTCGAGGGAGGTGATTCTGCCCCTCTACTCTGCTCTCATGAGACCCCACCTGGAGTACTGCATCCAGATCCGGAGCCACCAACATAAGAAAGACATGGATCTGTTGGAGCAGGTCCAGAGGAGGGCCATGGAGATGATCAGAGGGCTGGAGTGCCTCTCCTATGAGGACAGGGTGAGAGAGTTGGGATTGTTCAGCCTGGGGAAGAGAAGGCTCTGGGGAGACCTTATTGCGACCTTCCAGTACCTAAAAGTGGCCTACAAGAAGGCTGGAGAGGGACTTTTTACAAAGGCATGTAGTGATAGGATGAGGGGTAATGGCTTCAAACTGGAAGAGGGTAGATTTAGAATGGGTAACAGGAAGAAGGTTTTCACTCTGAGGGTGGTGAGGCACTGGAACAGGTTGCCCAGAGAAACTGTCGATGCTCCATCCCTGGAGGTGGTCAAGGCCAGGCTGGATGCGGTTTTGAGCAACCTGGTCTAGTGGGAGGTGTCCCTGCCCATGGCAGGGGGGTTGGAACTAGATGATCTTTAAGGTCCCTTCCAATCTAAACCACTCTGATTCTATGACTCAGTGAAAATGAGCTCTCTTTGTCTTTTAGAAGCAGAAATGAAACCTAAAAGATTGACATTTGCTAAAATAACAGAGACCAATCATAATTTCAGAAAGGAAGTAGCTGCAGGATAGAAGGCAAAAAACTTTTCAAGAAGCACTGAGAAAATAAGAACTGAAGTGCTACCTTCCCTTTTTCCTTTTGGAAGTTTTTGCAGCACACAAATGCAGAGGAAGGAAGGAATAAATTATAGCACACAGGGAACAGAAGGATGACTGCAAATTTACAGGCACACAAACACTTGACTAAAGTTTACATAGTTCTTAAACAAAAAATTTATATTTTTTTTTTAGCTCCTAAGGCTCAAATGACAATTAATACTTCTGATTTCTTTTTGTTCACTTTTTTGTGGGGTACCAGAGTAGAAGAACAAATGGGTAGGAGGGATGGGACAGGAATATGTACTCGCTACATGCCAAATTGTTTCACCATTTCTTTCTTCCACATTGTTACATCTTTCATGCAATAAAAGCAGGTAAAACTTTTTCAGATAGAAAGTAGTTGCACCTCATTTAGTAAGCAGAATGATCAGAGACCAATACTGCGCACTATGCCCTCCTCCAATGCTTGGGGAATCGAATCCAAGATAAACATTCAATAAGTCTCATTTGCCTCTCACCTTCTTTTCTCCTCCGTCCCACTACCAAATTTCTAGCAACCAGTGAACATAGAAGCAAATTAAGACAGAAGCAAACAGATGTTGGCTGCCAGCCATTAGCTAGAGCAGGTATAGGACATTTTTCAAGCAGACTACCCTGCTGTGAGCTACCACATCATTCAGCACCAAAACAGAGCAAATGTCTACAACTGCAAAGCAAAGACCTATGTTAAAATTTCAGGACGGGGTATGATAAATACTATGTCTGAAGGAATATACTATGAACACAGATTTGATCTGTTGAACTCAGCAATTTCATCAGAGTCATTAGTTTTGAAAGGCTGAAATCTAGAATTATAAACTTGGGATCTTGACTTGGGTTTTATGTTGAGAAAGCGTATCTGCTATCCTTGCCATGGGTTTAAAACTGCATGACAGCTTGAAGCTTCCAAGTTGCCTTTCTAAGCCTCCACGTCAGTTAATCTCTTTAAGAACTGTCCTGAGTATAAACTAAAATACTGCTTTATGACATCAAGAACATTTTTTTTTATATACACATACCTTGAGCACCTTTTTGAGTCACATGAAGATTTTCAAAGTATTGTTCATTGAGTAGGAGATACATAGTACTTTTTTTGATACAAAAAATCAACACCAACAGGATTCTGCCACTATCAAAAGTAGAATCATTAAATTTCACAGGCCTTAGAATCTTAGTATAGAATGTACATAAATGAGAATTTAGAAAAACCTAGTAAGAAGCCACTCTTTCTCATCCCGTTAACATAATCTCAACTGTGTAACGCAGACATATTCTAAGCAGTCTCAAACTTCAAATAAACAAAATAGTAGGTAGTCTACATCTCCAAGCTTCCGAAATCAAACAATTAAAAGTAATTATGAAAGCAATTTTCTCCTTTTAACTTCCATCTACAAACTGAGTGTTTAAAGACGATCCTAAATTAAAATTATCAAGGAACCTCAGAACATTATATGTAGAGAAATAGAGAAAAATACAGGGTTTTATCTCCTTAACGTGATTTCGGGAAGTAGTCCATAGCAAAACAGTATCAACAAATTAGAGACTGACTTAGAGAAAAGAGAAAGGAGAAGTTTTAACTATATGCCACGTGTTCTGGGATGGGAAAACGGGATACTTAACCTGCCTAATTTCTAAGTTACTCTAATATCAGCTTTAAACGAACCATCTCACCTGTTCTGAAGATGAGGACATATTCCGAAGAACAGCAATATGATGTTGGCAAAAAGAAAAGAAAAAGAATGGTACAGAAGATTAAACAAACACCTGATCCTTCTTTTTACACAAGCAAGGAGATACAAAAAACCCAAGGAAATTAAACGAGAATGTCTACGGTTTATAAATAATGTACAGCTTATCTAGAGAATTAACTGACAATAAACTGTTATGGGTTTAAAAGTTCTGCAAGATTTAGAAAAAAAACTGGAAATTTTAAGAAAGAAGCATCAAAATGAAAAGGACATTAAACATCCCAAGATAGAGAGGGGTAAAAGTCAGAGCTCTAGGACAAACCAATCTGGAAGCATATTGGAAATCTCAGTCGGTCATTCTGTAAGCACCTTTCCCAGGGCTTGGGAAAGTTTTGCATCCGTTTCTGAACCATCTGGTGCTAGTGACTGTTTGAGTTAGTTACAGGAACACTTGTTTACTTCTGTATGAAAATTCCTATGTTTCTAAGAAACAAAGAAAATAGCAGCAAAATAAATAGCAATAAGAAAAGTGTCCATCCTCGAAGCTCACTTTTCAACTGACTCCAAATCTCTTCACTCCTCAAGCAGCTGTTATTCTTGTGCATAATATATCCTAGACTAAATGAAAGCTAATCAGAGAGAATGGAAGTAATAACGATAGGCTTAAGATGAATTACTGTGACACTACTCTTTTCAGAGAACTTACTTACTATTACAGTGATTTTACCAAGTGTCACTTGGTAAGATAATTTCTAAAAGTAAAAATAAAATGTAGTTATTTTATATGTTGTTAAATTTTGATTCAAGAGCACTTAAAAAGTACACATAGGCAATAGTACTGCTACTAATTTGTCATTCAATGGCTGTTTTATCCTTGATTTGTCCTCTACTGAATGACAAATCTCATGTTACCAAAACGAACTATAAGGACAGCTTAATTATCAACCAAAAGACTTATCAAACTTCTAATTCTCAGCATTAAATAACTGCATTGCATGAATACTACTCGCCCTTAAATAAGAGCTTCCACATGCCAGATCTGAAGGGACAGCACTGCATGCTTAAACACATGACACTAATCAGAATTCTCTGTCCTTGTGGAAAGTTTTCTGAACAGTGATTCATAAAAACAAGAAAATGCACACACACAAACAGATGAGCATACTGATTTCAGTAAAACTGAAGAGATCTTTCAGTTTCACGATCAAATTTGTGGTCAAAGTCAAATAAAAAGATTGATTCCAAACTCAAACAACAATAACGGCACTTACCTGGGACATTTGAGAAAGAACTTTGAACCTGGTTTTCTACGTCCCAGGTTAACACTCTCAACCAAGGGACAATTTGCCATATCAAGACAGACAGATGTCTCTTTCATTCAGATACTTAATACGGAAAAAAAAAACAAACATTGGAGTAGCACAAATTCATGAGATGGCAAAACTATTACCTGACCAGACCCCAGACCCCTGGGCTGCCAGTCAGAGCAAAGAAATTCAGGTTTCACCATGCAACTGTGGTAAAAAGCCATGCGATACAGATTACCAGGAGCCCTCGGAGTAAAGAAACTCTTCCTGTCATCACATTTCTTCAGAAGCTCCAAAACATTGGCTCACTGATTTGAAAGGACCCCAAAATGCTCCAGCCACTGTTAGTATTGCCAGAAATTCCATGCAACAAAGGCTGCTCAGAGTTACAGTCTAATCTTATGTCCTGTGTTTTCACAACCAGACACTTCCGTTCACAAACAGCACTACTTTTCTAATACTATACCTAATGCAGTTACCTACTGTGTATGTTTGGAAGAACTGAACATCACGTGCACAATCAGTCTAACTCTCCACATTAATCTGTCGCAGACTGAGAAGACCCTAGATCTGCACTGAAGCAAGGTCTCTAAATTCCTTCAGGGAGACACGACCCATTGCAGGATAATGGGCAAAAATATCATTAAACCAGTTTTATATATTCTCCAGTCTTCTAGCTGTCAGGCTATGCACAAGATAGGATAGAGCAAAAAAATGTCAGTTCTGATTTTCATACACCAGGCTTACATCACAAACTGGAACAAAGGATGCCCCCACTCCCCCCTCGCTTTTTTTCCTGAAAATACCTGAACCTGTTCATCATCTGCACTAAAATGCAATTATTGCAAATATACCAACAAACCCTACACATGAAGATACAAATCAGAAGTTCTTCAAGGTGGTACAACATCAGAGTTTCCTGAACAAAGTTAAGGGATTTTTAAGATGGAATAATTACATCTACATACAGTCATGCTTGCAGATACTCTCTTTGTGAGGGCTGTATTTTCCCCTGCATGCACACAGAGTTGCACTACAAAAACTCATGGGGAACTCAGGCATCTAACTATGAAAAGCATTTGTTGAAATACTTCACTTGAGCCAGGCAAGTGTCAGCAGGAGCTCTGACACCCTACCCATAAAAACTATATTTGGATCCAAAGTATTCATAATAAACACAAATATACTCTGCACAAGCTTTTTAAAACCAGTGTAAAATTGTACTGCAACTGAATCAAGTATGCTGCTGACATGGTTTAAGAGTGTTCTTTTTATTTTAAGTCTTTTCGGCACTAATGCATACCTGAAAGAAAAATTCAAGCTATCTTCACATTTTAAAATAAACGATTATTTTCAACGGTTTAACCGGTTTACCTGGCTTTGAAGCTGTCTGAGATGTGAGCATCTGGTGGGTTCTAAACATTCGCAAACACGGCATCTTTGCAGAATGCACCTTCGGTGATAACACATTGCCAAAAACAGGAGTTGAGCACCCACTAACAGCAATACGCAGGAGGCTCGCCATTTCGCCCAGGCCTCAGAGCAGACTCCTTGCCACGTATGGAATCCCTGCTGCACACGTGAAAACAAGGAAAGAATTATTAACGATACTAGGCAGATGGTATGTAAACTCGGCAGCTTAAGTCCGGTCGACTGCCAGGAGCAATGAGATGACCATTTCTACCCACCTTTTCCTTCTAGCTAAGAAACAAAATCAACTTTTTTTTTTTCCCCACACTAGGACGACTATCAAACTAAAGCAACAAGCCTGACATTACAAGTTGACCTACAGATCGCATTCCTGTGACTCAGGACCATACTCTCTTTACACCGTTGCTCTGAACGAGCAACCCCAACACGTCAAAACCTCCTGTGCCCCGGGACACCGGACGAGCAACCCAAGCCCGAGCTCCCGAGGGAGTCACCCTCAGCGGGACAACAGCTCACCGGCGCTCGGAGCGGGCAGGGGGAGCCGAGCCACCATGGCTAGCAGGTGGCTACCAGCAGAGGGAAAGGCTCTTCGCCCCAAATCCCGCTGCCACGCATTAAAGCACCGTCCCGTCCCCGCCCGCCTCGTCTCGTCGCTGCTCACGGCGGCGCCCCACCGCTCCCCGCCGGCCCGGCCCACACGGCAGCGCTCCCGCTTCTCTCCCGCCGCTATTTATAGCCCACGGCCACTGACTGACCTTGGGCGGGCGTCTCGCCCTCCGCCGCCCGCGCCCGCCGCCGCCACAACGGCCGGCGGCCATGGCGCCCGCCCGGGGTCGGGGGGAGGGGGGTGAGTGGAGAGGAAGCCCGCAGCCGCCACCTCTCTGCTCCCCGCCCGGGAGCGCTCCCGGGGGCCCCTTCCCGCGCCACCTGCCTTCCCCACACGTCCTTCCGCCCTCCCGCCCTTCCTTCCCGCCGCTCCCAAAATCAACGAGAGCGGGACACCGCAGCCGACACCGCAGCCTTCCCCTCAGCGCCCGCCGCCGCCCCCCGCCCGCACCGAGAGAAAGCGGAGGTGCCGCCGCCCCTCGCCGTACCCCCTCCCCCCCTCGGCCTGCCTGCCCGCCCCAGGCCCAGCACACGGCAGACCGCCGCACCCACCAGCCGTGCCGCCGGCGCCGGCCCCGCCGCGGCACTGACCGACCTTGGGGCGAGGCGGAGAGGCGGTCCCGGGGCGGGGCGGGACGGGGCGGAGCGGAGGGGAGGGGTGGGGCTTTGCCCGCCAACCCGGAAGGAGTGAAGGGGAACGCGGAGGTCAGAGCGGTGGCGTCACGCGGCGTCCCCGTNATCTCCAGGGCGGCTTTACTCGGCGGCCCTGCGCTCCGCTCGGTGCGGCGGCTCCGGCGAGGGGTTTGCCGAGGGAAGCTGAGGTACCGCTGAAGTCGCCGTCAGCCTTTTAGGGGAGCCCCGAGGTGTCGGGCGCCGGCAGCAGCAGCAGCCGCCGCCGCGGGGCGGCCTCGTCCCTCAGCCGTGGCGGGCCGCCAGCGGACCCGTGGGCGGGGAGGCGAAGGTGGAGGCGGCCGGCTGGGGAGGAGGCTTCCTGAAACGTGGTGGTGGTCTGGCGTGGACAAGCGGCAGGGCGTAGAGGTGGTAGCGTCTTTATCGTTGTCGTTGCTTCTTGGGACGTGTCGTGAAGCGGTGAGGAGGACGTGCCGGAGGGAGGGTGGCAGGTGCGGTGCGGCGCGGCGGGGTGACAGGGGAAGAGGAGCTCCGGCAGCGGTATAAACGAGATATGAATCGGTAAAGAGGACGTGCTAGCGAGCAGTTTGTAGAGGACAGCTTGGCAGGGTGCCCGTTGCCTGTATATGGTGTCTTGTAGTCTCTAGGTATGCGTTAGGCTTCTCTGTTTATTTACTTCTGTGTAGCTGTTCATGCTAAATGCGCGTCGCCGGAGGTGTCACGTGGCTGCCATCCTCACAACTGATGAATTATGACTAAAAGTCAAGCGCCGAAAACTTCAGTCTGTGCGAGTAACTAATAGGATACCCTACTGCTAGATGTTCGGGAGACTGCCGTGGTTTTAAATAAATTCGTGGGAGAGATTCCATTTAGACTTATGGCTTATGTGCTAATATATGTGCTTTATGTTTTGGGCTCAGTAACCATTGACTAGTGTAACGACATGCCTCACCAGTATGATAGGGGTCAACATAATTCTAATTATTAGTATTGGAAATTCAGTTTCAAAAGCTAGAACCAGCCCTCTCCGTTTTTCTAATTAGAAATATGTTGTCTGCATAAAAAGAAGAAAAAAGCTTGTAAAAGTGTGTGTGTGTGTGTTCTGAATAGTGAGAAAGTTGCAGTTTGTGGTTTCTCGGCACCAGGCACTGCAGGTGTGTGCAGTATTGCTTCTGAATTCCGTTTTAGACTATTAGGTAACACGCTTAGGACAAAGCAGGTAACTCCTCTAGTGGTTATTTATAAGTGGTCATAACTGCGTTTGGTGAAAGTTTTAATCCAGTCATCAGGTGCCTAGGATACGTCTTGTTGGCTTAGCAATCACAGGTTTTCTGCTATTTGGTTGCAGAGGGTTGAAGTAATTGACAGGACATCAGCTACTCGGGTCAGAACATTGTAAGCAGATTTTTAGGCATTGCCTAAAGGAGTTGACTACTGTAGGTAGTATTTGGGGATCGTAATTTTGGATTTAGCTGCCTGAAAGATTCTTTTTTTTTTTTTTCCTGTTTTAGGTGTCCCCATTGGGAAGGAGGAATCAGGCTCCCAACCAAACACAACTGCTTTCATGCAAACTTCAATAGTGCATCTCTAACAAAAAGATGGATCTAAGATCACATTCCACTCTTAATGGTAAGTAGTTGCCAAGCAGTTATTAAATTAAGATAATATAGAACATCTGCTAAGTGAAAAGGATTCATGTTTATGACCAGAGGTGAAAAGTTGTCTGGTTCAACAATGATGACCTGAGGCATTTAACTCCTCATAGGTGTATACCTTAAAGAATGAGATTTGCTTTCTTGAAAGACTGGCATATTAAAAAGTGATGCCAGTGTATAATGATGATTTTCTTAAAGCCTCAGGATCCTGGGACCAGTGATTGAGAATCTCAACTGCCTTTTTCACATTAATGTAAGCTTTTCATTCTCTTCCTGGTAAGGTAAAGTCTACAGATGTTACCAGAGGTCACAGCATAGGCTTTAAAACTGGAGCTAAAATAACACAAGAAAACTGAATATTTTTAATATAGTCACTTTAGTAGCTAATTTGTGATCTTTAAAGGATTGGTAATACAGCTTAAATCTAGTTTTGATGATTGTTTACAGAAGGGAAGTCTCAGTTTTTTTTGAAGACTTATCAAAATCTCATACATTTGCTCTCGTTTCAGTTGCAGAGTGTAGATTTGTTAGTTTACCAGTCTTCGTTTTCAGTAAGGGTTGCCTAGAAACAGTTTTCCCATGAGCCTAATTAATTTTAACCATGTCACCTTTACTGTCTGGCCAACTTTGTCTCTCACCAAAATCAGTCCAATTCTTGCCTGGGGGAAGAAACAAATATTTTACACCCCCGTTAATAATTAAAAATGGTAAAATGCAATAATAAACCAAATAGGAACAAAACTACTAAAGGCAGCATTTTACAATACAATTGGCTTTTTTTTTTTTTTCAAATACAAGACAGTGCTATTCCATTTCTTTTTTTCTAATGTTTCATGCATACTTGCATATTTTTCATCCCCTTGTGTGTGATGGACAGAGTTTGACCCAACACCAGGCTGCTCAGGGAGACCAAACACAGACGTATGGCCGGCAGGACCGTCTGAGACCCCAGACCTCGGCCACCTTTCTCATCCTGAAAGCAGCTTGTCATCTGGGGTTTCCAAAGCATTTCCAAAGCATTTCCAAATGCTTTAGACTGAAATTGCACAAAAATAGGTGAATTTAGTTGTGAATGGACATGGGAATCGCAACATTCGCAGTTAACGCGATAATGGTAGCAAAAGACATTCCATGGACAGTCTCCTTCAGTTACTTGCTGTTGGCATGGGAGGCTTTAAAAGTGGAATCAGAAGAGCATTTCTTACCATATCATGTATAATTTATCCATGAAAATACATTATTCTGAACAAATACTTTTATATTAAATAGCCCTAACAGTACAGTAGTATTGTCACGTTGGAGGCTTAACTTTGTTGGCTTAAATTTACAATTTAGACTGCAGCTCTTCTGCGGGAACCCCTTCCTTGTGGGAACAGCCGTCTGCGCGGAGCGTGGCGCGATGCGGAGTCTTGGTCCTGTCCCGGGCCCCCTCACGCTGCCTGTCCCTGTAGGGAAGCAACAGCAAGAGAATGTTGCCTTTTTCACCCTGCCGTTTCCCAGCTTTCGGGGTTTCAGAGGGACAGGCGCACCCGGCGGCGCCGGGCTGCTGCGAGTCCATCCCGTGCCGGGGCGGGGCGGGGGTGTGCTGACTCATCAGTTCGGAATACGTGAGGTTCGCAAGGCGGCCCCTAACCCAGCCGACGGCCTTCCACCCGCCTTCCCTGCGNGCGCTGCCCGCCGCGCCCGGCCGCGACCATCGTGGCGCTGCGGGCGGGGGTGAAACTGAAAGTGAAGAGCTCGGGCCGCGGCGAGGCGGCACCACGCGGCCCCCCCGCGCCCCAACCTACCCCCGCGCCCGTCGCCGGCTCCCTCCCATGAGCGCTTGAGCCGCCTCGGCCTGAGCATGTCGGAGAGTTTCGACCGAGCTCCAGGTGCCGGCCGAGGCCGGGGCCGGGGCCGAGGAGGAGCTGCTCCCCTCAGCGGGGCGGGCGCGTCGGAGAGCGGCGGCGGGGCCCGCCTCGGGGTCAGCGGTTCCCACAGCTCAGGCTCGGCCGAGGAGCAGCAGCACCAAACGGGCGGCCTCTTCCCGCAGCAGGAACCATTGCGGCCTCCGAAGACGGCGCCGCTGGGCACCGGAATCGCAGGTACGGGCCGCCTCGCAGCGGCCCCCTCCCCGCCCCTCCGGAGGCCCCCCGTGTCGAAGGTGTCGGGGAGCAGCCCCCTGAAGCCTGCTGCGCTCCGCTCGTTCGCCCGCACTGCTCTGCTCTGCTCCTGCTTCGCTTGTCGCTCTGACCTCCCCCCCTTCCCCCATCCCACTGAGACTGGAGCCGTAGGGGTTCCCCCCCACCACCACCTCCTTCCGGCCGGGCCACGGGGTCGCGTCCATTTTCCCAACCCCCGCACGTAGGGGCAGAGAGGTCTGCGCACCCCGTGCACCTGCCTGGCTCCTCTCGGCAGTGCACGGAGTTGAGCCGCGTAGGGGCACCTGCACCCCTTCCTCAGAAGAGTGGCCGTGTTTCTGGGTTATGCACTGGTGCCCAGGTAAAGGTGTGATGTTGTACTGCAGCTGCTCGCAACACCTTTCTGTCCGTTCCCCCCTTTCAGTGCCCTCACATCTGTGTGTGCATTTTATCCGTTAATCTGACCACAGATGGTCTCAGCCCGCCCCTTATTGAAGAGCTCCAGCCTAAAGGTTAGCTAGAAAATAAACCCAAGCCAACAGTAACACAAAGCATTGTTTGTTGGTTAGCGTTTTCAGGTAGGTATCAGGTTCTGTTTTCAATAAACTTAGGAGCTAATCTATAAAAGTACATTTGGAAAATGAGGTTTTAAAAACAGTTTCATTGAATTTTTTGGCAAATAGGATATGAGAGCAGTGATGGCTAGCTAAGTGTCTTTGAGGATTAAGTTAAAAATCAGTGTTGTTAAAAATTAGTGTTGTCTTCCATTTATTGCCATTCAAAGTTTTGCGTTTGTATCTGAAATTATGGAAAACCCACAAGATCAGCAAGCATACCATAAGCAGATTTACTAGTTTCTCAGGTTAGCTCTTTTCATGGGAGAGGAGAGAGGTATTTTTTCTTTTTTTCCTTCCTCTCCCTTTTTTTTGGTCACCTTCATATGAACGTTGTGTTTGCTTTCCATCATGTAGAAAGACATCTAGAGTTTGCTAAAGTGAAAACTTTATCCATATTTAAGAAAAACAATAAAAACAATATATTGTAAGTAAACTTGAAAGTATATTTATAGTAAAAGTATATTTGAAGTCCAAAAAGTGATGTATTCTGTGTGTACTCTGTGTGAATACATACTAGTTAACAAAAACTTTTCAGAACACCTGCAAGAGACGGGAATTCCATCTGGATCACAAGATAAAGTTTCAGTTCCTGATTCTGGACCAGAAATGGCTGAACCTCAGGTGGCTGTGGCTCCTGTGGTAACGTCGAAGTTGTCTGTTAAAGCACCTGAGTTTTATCCATCGGGATATAACCAGAACTTCAATCAGAACTTCACAGTAAGTGTTTATCTTGTCTTCTTAGTACATGCCAGTTTATTTATATGCAATTTAATAATGTTTTCTTGAGATCTTGTATGTCAAATAACTTGAATGCCACATTTGCTGAAGAGATTCCAGTAATTCTGATGATAACCTCCAGAGTAACAGTCAGAGTGTTAAGTGATAACGGGTGAATATTATGGCGTACGTGAGAGCCTTTAGCCTGGGATGTTTCGCTAAAGCTTGTTGCAGATAGTCAACAAGGAATGTGGTTACACCAAGCATTGACTACACCCAACATCAGAGTAAGCTGTCCTTATGCCTACTGCCTCTGCTGTAGTTACATCTATGCTGCATTTTAAGTATGCTGCACTTCTGTGCAGATTTCAATGTTTTTTGAAGCAAGTGTGGGAGAAAGGTTGAACTTCAGGTTTTCTGAGCGCAGGCGTTACCTTTCCTAAATTTACTATGCCATTAATATGATTGGCCGTGACTGCCTAATTCAATATACCATCATGTGTCTTTTAATTCCTTCAGTGGTATTGTATCACCAAAGAGCAAAAAAGTAGGGTTAGGTTCATTCCTAGCAGCTACCTATCCGCATACCTAATAAGAAATATATTTGCAGCCAGACTAAGGGTGGTCTCAGATCAATATTGTAGATGCATCATGTAACTAAAGTTGGTACTTCCTATTTTCTATTCCATTGTCTTTCATGTTATTGTTTTGGTAATTCTACTCCAGGGAAGATCAATGTGAATTCTTCAAATATCCTTTTGTTACGCAAGCAGCCAAACTCTTGTACTATATATAAATAGCTATTTATATTAACTAACTATTACTTTTACAAATACAATCAAGTGATAAAAAACAATTATACTGAAACAAACAGATTTTGAATAACTTATAGAAAAATACTTGATTTAAATGCTAAATATGGTGGTTTGGTGTTTTGAAGTCTTTTCCTCACCAGTAAAATGAATGTTACTTTAATGTTACCAGCTTTGCCAGCTTACTGAATGGAATTACTGTCCCTGATAATACAAGCCCATAGCCAATATACAACTGTTAGCAAAATGCCAATACAAACATGCTTCAGTGAATGGATAATCTAGGGGAAAAATGACTACTTTGTCCCAGTATGTTAGATGTTTCCCATAAATAAAGGATTTCCATATCAAGACCCCCAAAAAATGCCATTTGGAATGGCATACCTAATGCATACTTATAATTACAAAGTTTTGAGGCCAGCAATGTTGCTTTTCAGGTGTTTTGCAAAAACACACAAGCATGTGGGAGTTCCTGGTTACTATGTTGTAGGAATATGATATGAACGTGACTCATCTATTAATAAAAATATCTCTTCAAATGCTAGCAAAACCTAGAACATTTATTTGGAAGAATGTTGGGGGGACCTTAATCTACTCAGAATATACTTGGCATAGAGTAGTGGTATTTCAGACTTCAGTCCTTCACTGTTACAAAGTTTGGGGGTTTTTTACTTAAATGACTGAATTAATTTCATAATCTGGCCTCACTTGCAATAAAAATAAGAAATTTAGCACACTTTACTATTCCACAGATTTTGACCATGAGTTTTAAAATTTGAATCAAAACAAAGTTTTGAGAAACTTCAGTTTTGCTGACTGAAAAGTAATACTTTATAGTTTTCATTTAGAATGTTCTCTGGTATTTTTAAATCTGAAAACTTGCATTTCTTTTATAAAATACACAGTGGTTTTCCTATTAAGCATTTGTTGTTTTAGAAGTAAAGTGTTGAATTCTTGTTTGATCATAAATTATTGTAATTACTATGTGCGTCCAGGTAACATTTGATTATTAGATTAGGTAAGTTCCAGTTAGTTCTGATACTCAAAACTATCAGTTACCCATGAAGATAGTTTAAGGGGTACAGCATACAAGGTATACTAGAATTTTCAGAAAAACTTGACTAGGACTTTGGGGAAGAATGACCTCTGTGGGATTCTGTGTTTGCATACAGCTATCTGTCCCATTGGAAGTTGTGGATGTCTGCAGTAGAACTGGTGATTGGATTTAGGTTTGGATTGTCAGTAGGAAATGTCAGACTTGTTCTCTTGGCATAGGTGTATGATAATAATATAGAATCATAGGATAGTTTGGACTGGAGGGACCTTTAAAGGTCATCTAGTCCATCCCCCCTGCCATGGGCAGGGACATCTTCAACTGGATCAGGTTGCTCAGAGCCCCATCCAACCTGACCATGAAAGTTTCCAGGGATGGCGCATCTCCCACCTCTCTGGGCAACCTCTTCCAGTGTTTCACCACCCTCATTGTAAAAAATTTCTTCCTTATATCTAGTCTAAATCTTCATTCTTTTAGTTTAAAACTGTTACCCCTTGTCCTGTCACAACAGGTCCTGCTAAAAAGTTTGTCCCTGTCTTTTCTGATGGCTGTCGCTCTTATCAGAAGAGCATAACGATGTTCTCGCTTAATAGTCTTAGGAGTGAGATTTGTGTTGTCTTAGGTGGAATCTTCACACACACACACACATTATTTTATTTTTTTTTTACTTCAGTTAATTTTCAAAAGGAGAGTAAGCAGCCTCAGTGTTGGTTTTATATGTTTAGCCAAGCTTGAGGGTGCCACTTAACCTTGTACAGCATGGGTAGGTTATTTTGTATATGTAACAGTCTTTGTACCTAAGTTTGCAATATTGACTGCGTATAATCTGAAGGTAAAAAAAGCTGCTTGGTAAGAATTCTGAAGAGAAATCAAATCAATGATAAATTATTAGTGACTAAGTTCCTAAGTGGAAATGTTGTGAATACTTGTCAGGTATAGGAAAATGGTAATTAGCACATGTACAGAAACAGAGCCCAGGTGCAGATTTGGCTCATGGATTTTTTCTATAAACTTTCTGGGTTTTATCTTTATGTAAAACAGAGGAGTTTTAGTACCTATTCAGCCTTTTCATAGCTATGTCTTTAAACTCATGAACTGACTCTTAGTAGAAGAGAGGCATATTATAATCTTTAAATTAGTGACTCTTGTTGTGAATAATCCAGGATCCTATCCTATACCTGTCAAACACAAAGCAGAAGGATGAGACTGTGTTGGCTTGACTGAGAAATCATTGAAATGAATGGAAAATTTCTAGATGACTTTCATGGCTTTGAATCATAAATTTGTAATGAATGTGTAAACTGATAGCCTCCTATTGGCCAATTGCTGTTTAAAAATAATCAAGAGGGATTTACATTGTTTTCCTTTAGTTGATGCAGTACATGGTGCTGTCTTCTCTGTTAAATCTTAAAATCTGCCAGTGAGAAATCAAGTGGGTTATGTCTAGAAGTTACTGGGCTAAACTTAATTAGTTTTTTAAAGTATCAAGTGTTACTAATTTAGCAATATATGCAACTTTATAATAAAGTTTGAATTACTAATTTTTCTCTCCCATTTATTCTGTTCACTGGCATAGTTACTAAAACCTAGACTACCTTTGGAGTTGCATATTTAGTACAGGTAGATGTACATGGTACAGAGTTTAGCCTCCATGTTTAGCCTCTTAATTACAAAATGAGGAGTATGAATACAGGGACACCAGTGTACCAAATGGTGTTGGGGCCCCTTCCAAAACAAAGACATTCTCCTCCAAGATTGAACTCTTATCAGGTGAGTATGAGAAGAAGATACCTTCATCTCTGCTGAATGCGGATCTCATAACAACCTGATGGCTGTCAGAAAGAGCAGCTTTTTTTACTAGCTACAGCAGTTGCATTCCCTGCAACCTGACTGGAGAGTTTTCAAACAGGTTGTTTGGAGAGATGCTAGTTCAGCAGTATGTGATTAAGCTGCAGTTGTTACACAATAATGTCATAGTTCTGTGGAACAAAATAGTTCATCATATAGAACTTTTACTGGGCTATTTGCTAGTAACAGTTGATTTCTTTTAGAGAAATAGAATATTTAGCAAGTTACACATAAGCCTGGTAGCCTTTATTCTTTGGCTTTGTCAGCTCCAAACTGTTACAATCATAGAATACTTTTGGTTGGAAAGGACCTCTGAAGTTCCTCTGCTCCAATGCTCAACTCAAAGGAAAACCAACTCAGGTCAGGTTGTTGAAGGCTTTATACTTGTGAGTAGTAACAATTTGCCACCATTCCCGTAAACCTGTGGTTTTTTCCTATTTCTGGTGGGCAACATTAAGTAACTTCATCTTTAGTATTATTCACTGGGCAAATTTTCTACTTGATTAAACATCATAGGAAATCTTTCTAGTTTTTCTTTTGTTATATTTATGTGTCCCCCGTTAGCTTAAGTTGTATACCTTTATCACATGGGTCTTTGAAGAATTTTGGAAAATCTGCTTTTTTTCCCCTACGTTCTTCACAGGTCATGAAATTGCCAATACTTGATTTTCGGCAATGTGTATCTGTCTTTCTCCACAGTTCATATCCAGATAAAAATCTTTCACAGATCCATGTTGCTTCACACTAGAGGAGAGACAGGCATTTTGAAGACAGAAAGTAAATTACATCCCTTTGTTAAGGGAGGGGTGGCAGGGAGACGGAGAATGTGATTAAAAACTTACCAATGTGTTTGTGTCTACTAAGCAAAGAAGAACTGTTCTGTCATTTTTACCTCAGCTTTTAATTACCATAGATATATTTTAGACCTTTTTCTTGTTAAATAGTAGATCAGGTGAGAATTCTGATATTCTGTATGTTACCCCACTGTCTTGATTTGCTGATTGATCCCACTGAATGGAAAAGGGGAAACATAACCCCTATTTTTAAAAATAGAAAGAAGGAAGACCTGGGAAACTACAGGCTGGTCAGTCTCACTTCTGTGCCCAGCAAGATCATGGAGCAGATCCTCCTGGAAACTCTTCTAAGGCACATGGAAGACAAGGAGGTGATTGGTGACAGCCAACATGTCTTCACTAAAGGCAAATCATGTATCACAAATTTGGTGGCCACCTACAATGGCATTAGAGTGTTGGTGGATAAGGGAAGAGCAACGGACGTCATCTGCCTGGACTTGGGCAAGGCATTTGACACTGTCCCGAATCACATCCTGGTCTCTAAACTGAAGAGACATGGATTTGTCAGATGGACCATCCTGGATAAGGAATTGCCGGATGATTGCACTCAGAGAGTTGCAGTTAACGGCTCAATGTCCAAGTGAAGACCAGTGACGAGTGGTATTCCTCGGGGGATGGTATTGGCACCAGTGCCATTTAACATCTTTGTCGTTGATGTGGACAGGGGGTTGAGCGCTGGAGGGTGGAGGGCTGGAGCACATCTCCTGTGAATACAGGTTGAGGGAGTTGGGGCTGTTCAGCCTCGAGAAAAGAAGGCTCTGGGGAGATCTTATAGCAGCCTTCCAGTACTTAGAGGGGACCTACAGGAAAGATGGGGAGGGACTCTTCATCAGGGAGTGTAGTGGTAGGATGAGGGGTGATGGTTTTAAACTAAAAGAGGGTAGATTTAGGTTAGATATCAGGAAGAAATTTGTTACAGGGAGTGTGGTGATACAGTGGAAGAAATTGCCCAGAGAAGTTGTGGATCCCTGGAAGTGTTTGAGGCCAGGTTGGATGGGGCTTTGAGCAACCTGGTCTAGTGGGAGATGTCCCTGCCCATGACAGGGGGGTTGGAACTGGGGGACCTTTAAGGTCCTTTCCAACACTTGACCATTCTGTGATTCTATGAATTATAAGTAATGTCTTTAGCAGTCCCTCTTCAAGCTCCTGCTTGCACTTCTGAAATCTATGAGATGCTTTTCACACTTTTATGCAGTGTGCCAAAGTGAATTATTTGTACTGTGTTACTACTAGTGACATCACAAAGTATGCTGCTTCCTTTGCTGTTCCCCTCATACACTAGCATTACAATCATCCAGACTTTAGATACTATTGGATACATTCGTTTCTGAATGGACAAATTTAGAAGCCTTCTGTTCTATCAGTAGGAGCATAAACATTGATAAAGTGGTACTGTGCTAGCTCATCCTTTCTTTAGGGAGCAGGTGTGTTTACGGTCTGGTTTTTAACCTCAGTAGCTCAGATTAATGCAATGCTGTTTGAGTAGTTTCATTTCTTGCCTTGTAATCTTTCATCCATTGCCAAGAGATGCAAATTTGCTGACTTTAAAAGATCAGTTTTCCTGGCTATACTTTCTACATGGGAACACTCTACTGTATTTGTTGTATTTCTGTAATTTGTCCCCCTTCTGTGTGTTTTGGAGTGCTTTACGCTCCATGTAAGCCCAGAATACTTTGTTTCAAATTTTCAGTTATTTTCCCTTCTGCAGTTGATACATCTGCAGCACAGCTTGTGTGCACATCAGGAATGGGTGTTGAGCCTCAGTTTGGTAGTTTTATTCTTAACAGATATCCTTACTTATTAGTTTGTTAATTAATCTCGCACCCAACTTGGAAAACAGTTTGATTTCTTTTTAATCTTATTTTTTGATGTGTTTTGCTGGGAGACCCTAATCTCTATAAAAACATGTTATGTAGTTCTTAAGATGATAGGGCTATTGGAGCTTTCTGATGCATTGAGCTCTATGCTGTCTAAAAATGTTGAATTGAACTGTGTAATACAGATCACTATCAGTATGTAGAGACTCAAGACTAAGGGCTATATGGTTACTTCTGGAGATAGTAAGTGTAATAACATTATTTTAGGTTCCTTTTAAATAGTTTGTATATTCTTTCACTGCTATAGGATTCTTCCTATGAAGATAGATATGACAGCTATCCAACTTTGGCGGAATATGTACAAGACTTCCTAAATCACCTCACCGAGCAACCAGGTTGTTTTGAAACTGAAATAGAGCAGTTTGCTGAAACACTGAATGGCTGCGTCACTGCAGATGAAGCTTTACAAGAACTTGTTGAACTCATCTATCAGCAGGTAGCCTGTGTATCCTGTCTTATAAATGGATATTATGCCTCTGTTACCTAGTGTCCAAGATATGCATACCGGTATTATTTGTTATGTAATTGTATCTTCATAGTATTTTAATGGTTTGATGGTCTTTTCAGACTGAAACATACAGGGAAAGATTTTGCTCAATAAATTGAAATGGTAGCTAAAGTGTGGGATACCTGGATGGTTGATAAATTTCCCCAATTTACTCCATTTCCTTTGTTGTATATTTTGATCTCGTGGGTCACATACTAAAGTGGAAATTACAGCACTTTAATAAAAGGAGTTATATTTGAATTGCTATGTTTATATAGTAGAGATTGAAGAAACTCTTAAACAGTGTCAGTTACAAATATTTGTTCCACCCTACAAAAAAATTTCTTCATAATACTTAGATATTTTTAATTCCTTTAATTTTTAAAAATTAAATTTATACCTACTGTACACATCACCCTTTGGGAAGTGCTCCTTTATTGACAGGCGTTCTTCTTCATTTGGAATATACGTATTTCAGAACAGCATAATTGGAGGAAAGGAAAGCTCGTCTAATGGTTACTAGGTCTAGTCCCATTGATGGCCATGGAAATGAGGACAGAGACCTTGAGCTGAACTCTGTACTAATTGGGGAAGCCATTGGAAAGAACAGCTTATTATGTGTTGCTTAGCAAATGAGCTGCTGTTACTGTCTTTTGGGCTTGCTGCAGAGAATGAAGTCACACTTGGGCTTGCTATTTATTGCATTGGGTGTCTCTCACTTTCCTGAGTTGGTTGCTCTCAAATTCTACCTTGAAGAATGCAAATTCTTACTCACCTTTTAAGTGAGATACTTGCAGAATATTTTCATCTGGGGTACGTAGAAGCTGCCTGACTGAGTGGTCATTGTACAGAACTGTAGAGTCTCAAGTTTATTATATTATCATACAGAATTGATGCACATTTAATTCAGAACAGTTTAGTTAAACATTAAGATTAATTAAAACACATTGTGCTGTGTTTGGCAGCATCATTTTCCCATCCTTTATTTGAACACATGGAGAATAGTTAAAAAAAAGACTAGCATATTCCTCATGATGTCATTGGAAGGAAAACAAAAAGAGGAATCTATCCCATTTTAAACTTCATATATGTTAAATACATTGACTCATTTAATGTAAGTCTTTAATGTTGCCTCTTCCTCTCTTCCCCTATTTAAAAACAAGTCCAGTGTTAGGGTTTGCTCTGCCTTCCTCAGCTGAAAAGCATTCAGTGTTATCAGTCTGAAATTAGGGGAAAAATTAGTGCAAAAAAGCACAGCTAGTATCTAAAAGCATCCAATTTTAGTTTTGTTGTATGTCAGGACAGGGTAGTGTTTGAGTGTAAGTCCAACTATGCTTGTTATTATTCTGTCTTGAGCAAAGGCTCAAGTATTTGTGTTTCCTGTCTTATCACAAAAAAAATTAAAATTGCTGAAGTGTATTTATAAGCATCTGCTTCAGTGATGTTAATTAAACCCAACTGAGCAGATTTACAAATGCTAGGTTTCTGAAGGAAAAAGATTAAAATGAAGGAAACCCAAGTCCTGTACAGTCTTCCCTTCATCAGTGTGTCAGGTTATCTTATCCTGTCTATAAGAATGAATTATGTCCTTCCCCCTGTTCTTTCGCATCCATTTCTGTCCCTGGACAGACTGAAGTGCCAGTTCTCTTGTTTTCCAGAAGTTGAACACTCTGACTTCATAGCTTAAGAATTTTGACTGTTGTGTAGTTAATACAGCGGAATGTTCCTGTTACAGCAACTAAAATTTCTCAAGATATGTATTGATAGATTAGACCTCATGCTTAGGTTGTGACTTTTTGAGTCGGAGATAAACTGGGATTACCAGCAACAATAATTCAGAGAAGATGATATTGCATTGTAATGATTGGTTATTAAGAACACGTGAGGTGGGTCTTTTTTTTGGTCTCTGTGTGCTGTGTCAGGTAATAATACCTAACATTTAGTTGTTTGAGTATTTGGTGCCACCACAAATACAGACCAACTAACTAGGAAGATAATGTTTAAAAAATACAGATCATGGAATCATGGAATTTTCGGAGTTGGAAGGGACCTCTAGAGATCATCTAGTCCAACTCCCCTGCCAAAGCAGGATTGCCTAGAGCACATTATTCAGGACTGCATCCAGGCAGGTCTTGAAAATCTCCAGAGAAGGGGACTCCACAACCTCCCTGGGCAGCCTGTGCCAGTGCTCTGTCACCCGAACTGCAAAGAAGTTTTTCCGTGTATTTGAACGGAACTTCCTATGTTCCAACTTGTGCCCATTGCCCCTCATCCTGTCACTGGCAACCACTGAAAAGAATCTGGCTCCATCCTCCTTCAGTCCACCCTTTAGATACTTGTAAGCAATAATAAAGTCTGCCCTCAGCCTTCTCTTCTCCAGGCTAAAGAGTCCCAGCTCTTTCAGCCTCTCCTCGTAAGGGAGATGCTCCAATCCCTCAATCATCTTAGTTGCCCTACGCTGGACTCTCTCCAGCAGTTCCCTGTCCCTCTTGAACTGGGGAGCCCAGAACTGGACACAGTATTCCAGTTGTAGCCTCACCAGTGCAGAGTAGAGGGGGAGAATGACCTCCCTCGACCTACTGGCCACACTCTTCCCTGTGCAGCCCAGGATTCCATTGGCCTTTTTGGTGACAAGGGCACATTGCTGGCTCATGGATAATTTACTATCTACCAGGACCCCCAGATCCTTCTCCTCAGAACTACTTCCCACCAGGTCCAACGTATACTGGTGCTTAGCATTCTTCCTCCCCAGGTGCAGGACCTTGCACTTGCTTTTGTTGAACCTCATTAGGTTCTTCGCTGCCCAGGTCACGTTGGATGGCAGCGCAGCCCTCTGGAGTGTCAGCCACCCCTCCCAGTTTGGTGTCATCAGCAAATTTGCTGAGGATACACTCTGTCCCCTCAACTAGATCATTAATGAATATATTGAACAAAATCGGACTGAGTATTGACCCCTGGGGGACACCGCTGGTTACAGGCCTCCAACTAGACTCTGTGCCACTGATCATAACCCTCTGAGTTCTGTCACACAGCCAGCTCTCAATCCACCTCGCTGTCACCTCGTCTAGGCCACACTTCCTCAGCTTCCTAATGAGGATGTTATGGGAGACAGTGTCAAAAGCCTTGCTGAAGTCAAGGTAGATGACATCTACTGCTCTCCCTTCATCCAGCCAACCAGTTATAACATCATAGAAGGCTATCAGATTGGTCAAGCATGATTTACCCTTGGTAAATCCATGTTGACCACTTCCAATAACTTTCTGTTCCTCAATGTGTTTGGAGATGACATCCAGAATGAGTCACCAATCTATTTCATTTTCACAATCTCTAATACTTCTCAACCTTTCTACCTCTTCCCTCAGTTCAGCCACCTGCCTGAGCAGATCATTTACTTGATCACAATGTACACAGGCAGTGTCTCTGGCTCCTTGTAAGGTCTGAAGAATTTGTGTGTGTGTTTGGTGTGTTGTGTTTTTTTTTGTCATAAAAGAGAAGTGTAATTTAGGTGATGTATTTTGCTTTATAAAAAAGGGGGCACCTCTTCTAGTCCAAGCAACTGATTGAACAAAACCACTGAAAAGCTTGTTAGCTATTTCACATGCCTCTTCCTGGAAACTAAATTCTGTTTGGCTACCTTAATTGCTTAAACTTGTTGTGTCTTTCAAAGACATTTTAGTTTTTTCCAGTGACTTTATGCACATAGTACAGTTACATTCAGTGCTTATTTTTCTCTGCCTGTAGAAAGTTACTAGTTATAATGCATTGACGTGCTAATGGCAAAATGCTTTTTCTAAGCATGTTAGAAGCAGAAGCATGCAAGCGCATCTGTAGTGCTGATAAACGATCAAGATGTAAAAGGAATGTTCAAAGATGATAAAGCCATTGGAGAAGTTTAATGAATTCTTAGTATCCCTGTTTCCTTTTTGGCAGAGCTGATGGAGTTATTTACACCAGAACCTCTTTTCACTGAAGCTGTATCTGAGAAATAATCTCAAATTCAAGTGTGTGTTAGAAGAGAGTTCAAAACAAGTGAACAGTAATAACTTGCCAAAATAAGGGGATGTTCTGCATTAAGTTCTGAGAGGTTGAACGTAGACACTATTGAATGCCCAATTCCTTTTTTCCACCTCTTGAAACTTTGAAGTATCAAATTTAAAGCAAAATAGTTTTCAGCATATAACTTACATTGTGGAATTTCATTGCTACCACCTGTTTTTAGATGACAAAAGTGTAAATGTTCAACAGTAACAGGACTTGTTTTAGAAAAAAGTACCCATCAAGAGCTATTAACTGTAACAATATGGTTTTAACCTCTCAGTCAGGAGTTTGCTATTCTGCAGATTGCTGGAGCATGTACAGGAGAAAGTATTTATCTTTGTTTGCCATGTTCTTGTATTCCTTCCCTGGGCATTTACTATTGCTAAAAATAGATTCTGGGATAAGTAGCTATTAGACTGAATGAAGGTGACTTTGTTTTTATTTTATTTTAATGTACTCCTTGAGAGAGTGCGTATCCTTGAAAAAGTGTCTTAAAGTCTACTGTCGATTTTTTGTATAAGCAGTTTGTAAGTCACTTTCAGACACTCTTTGGTTGTAGGTCACAATGGAGAAGTAGAGTTGAGGACACGTGGCATAATAGTGGTTGTTTTTTTAAAGCACAAAATCACAGTATGATGAACTTTTAAGTGCTGAAATGCATATAGCAAAGTGTTGATGAGATACAAAAATTAACATGACAGAGTAATTATTAATCTTCTACTCTTCAGTTGCCTAATCAACTGTTGTTAAACACAGTTTTCAAAAAAGCTTTTAAAGATATCTCCTGATAGCTTAATCATGATTTTTATGAATAATTTATTTTTCAACTTTTGTTTTGGAAGGCCACATCTGTCCCAAATTTTTCCTACATAGGAGCACGGTTGTGTAACTATCTATCTCACCACCTAACCATTAGTCCACAAAGTGGGAACTTCCGACAGTTGTTACTTCAAAGGTCAGTATCAGTATGTCATTTTAAGCCTGTTACTTTCTCAGGTTACATGTCTTCCTATTTTGTTTTATAACTCCTAATATCATGTGCAAAGAGGTATATATTTAAAATAGAAATTTAGAGTGAGGATTATTAAAGCACAGGTACATACTGCATAGCAAATACATATATTTTTATTTTAATATTTTAAAATATGAAAATAGGACTCCATTCAGAGTTCTGTAGGCTCTTTTCAACTAAGTATTTTAGACTGATCCCAAATTACGGGGTAAATTTGAAAGCTAGTCAACTTTAACAGTATCCTAAATGCACATATATGTACTGTCCTTCTCCTTTGACTATTGCCAGGACTAACTTCATTGTGTTTTTTCCTTTAATTACTTCTCCAGCTGGAGTTTCTGTGTAAGGTTTATTCATTGATTAACTAAGTGACTTTATATCTATGAAGTAGATGCATAAAATCCAGAAGGATAAGTTTCTTCAATTTTCAGTTATCACAGAGTTCCGTGGGCTTATGGTTTAATAATGATTAGACTTCGTAGTTGACAAAAATGCAACATTTTTAAAATGTATGTATTTCCTTTTAAATCTTACTGCATGACATCTGAAGGAGTAATACACTTTAATACTTCAGAATTCTTTAGAAACTAGCCTTTTTTTCCTTAAGGACTTCTATCTTTCTAAGCTTTCGGCTTGCTTCTTATTTTGTTTCACTTAGTCCATCTATGCTTAGGAGCAAAAGCATGATAAACTTTAACAGCAGTGCATTCTGGTAATCTTTTTTCAGGAGTAGTACCTTACGGGGAAGCCAAAAATACTTTTTTTTTTTTTTTTTTTACCTTGTCCCAAAGCAGATGAGCCTTTTTGCCTTCAAAATTACCAATTTTATCGTTTGGTTTTTAACTCTGTTTGTAACTTGAACATGAAGGAAATTGCTGTTAATGTTGAATTATCTGAGTCCTGGTTTTTAATGCCAACCCAACAGGTAACATTCATTTTAGCATGCTAAAGCCATGAATTTGAAGTTGCTTATGTTTTTATTGCTAATATGGATGAAATTAGGGGGTGTGGGCCGAAAGGGGGATAAACAGCCTAACAATATGACCACAGAGAGCTCCTCTTCTGTTTCTCAGCCCAAGTTTCTACCTTAAATTTTGTATTTCAGCACCTTAGATTTTTCAGTTGCTGTGGTGTTTCTTAATCCATTACATAACTGTTGAGCATACATTAGAAGTTGTCAGGCTTTCCTTTTATTTCAACTATTTTTTTAATTCTGTTTTTGAACTGCTATGTAAATTTGTATATTTTTGGCACAGTTATTCAATATTAGAAAAATTACCTCACTGCCACGTTATCTTAATCCTCTGTATTTGTGTTTATATCTAAATTACAGAATCATAGACTCATAGAATGGTTTAGGTTGGAAAGGACCTTAAAGATCATCTAGTTCCAACCCCCCTGCCATGGGCAGGGGCACCTCCCACTAGACCAGGTTGCTCAAAGCCCCATCCAGCCTGGCCTTGAACACTTCCAGGGATGGGGCACCCACAACTTCTCCGGGCAACCTGTTCCACTGTCTCAACACACTGACTGTAAAATGTTTCTTCCTTATATCTAATCTAAATCTACCCTCTTTATCACTCCCTGATAAAGAGTTCCTCCCCATCTTTTCCTGTAGGCCCCCTCTAAGTACTGGAAGGCTGCTGTAAGATCTCCCCAGAGCCTTCTTTTCTCCAGGCTGAACAGCCCCAACTTCCTCAACCTGTATTCACAGGAGATGTGCTCCAGCCCTCTGATCATCTTTGCGACCCTTCTCTGGGCTTGCTCCAACAGGTCCGTGTTCTTCTTATGTTGGGGTCCCCAGGGCTGGATGCAATACTCCAGGTGGGGTCTCACAAGACCGGAGTAGAGGGGCAGAATCACCTCCCTCAACCTGCTGGCCATGCTTCTTTTCATGCAGCTCGGGATACGGTTGGTTTTCTGGGTTGTGAGCACGTATTGTTGGCTCATGTCCAACTTTTCCTTCACCAGTACCCCCGAGTCCTTCTCCTCAGGTCTGCTCTCAATGCATTCATCCCTTAGCCTGCATCCATGTTTGAGATTGCCTTGACCCAGGTGCAGGACCTTGCACTTGGCCTGGTTAAACTTCATGAGGTTCACACGGGCCCACCTCTCAAGCCTGTCCCAGTCCCTCTGGATGGCACCCCTTTCCTCTAGGGAGATCAACTGCACCACACAGCTTGGTGTCATGAATTATGCAAATGGTGAGATAAAGAATTTATCAATAAGCGTGAAGGCATCTAAGACAATGTGGGCAACACCCTGAACAAATGTCATTCAGAGTATATCTACTTTGTTTCTGTAGACATTTGGCTGCCTGTGTTAAACTTCCTGGACCCATATTCTAACATACCAGCTGTGTAACTGTCTTAATTTTTACACGTTGTAATTGGCTCTATTTCATTTTGCTGTCTCAGACATTTCAGAGCTTGAAAACTTAATCATATAATCATATGTATTCATCTCAAAGGTCACAAATCCACAGTGTCTTTGTGAAGTCCCTCATTTCCTTCACAAATCATACATCCCAGCATTCAGCATTTAACGCTTTTATTGCAGTTCATAAGTTCTTAGCATTCTATTAAATAGGTAGCATGTTATATATGTTGGGATGTCTACACATGATATGATTTTCTTCTAATGTTTACAGGTGTCGAACAGAGTATGAAAACAGAGATGAAGCTACTAAAGGGGATGAGACAACTCGAAAACAATTTCATGCTTTTGTGTTGTTCTTAGCTGAACTTTATCTTAACCTAGAGGTAAGAAGAAAGTTGCATGTCAGGTGCTTCTTCATTAATTTTTTATTGTGTTGAGGTAAACACTGAAATGGAATATAATTTGATGTGTTTTTTCTAAAGGGAGAAGGGAATAAAGTAAAAACTTTAGAACAGTTTCATTATAATGTGTGTCTGAGAAACAGATAAACAAAAAAGGACAAGATCATTAAAAGCGTATGAAGATTTTTTTAAAAAAAGTGTAAGAATTCATAAAAAGAACCAGCCATAAACCACCTTTGCAATGAAGCTTTTGGTATTTTCTTTTGACTGGCAAAACCCCCGGATGACTACACTTAACCAGCTGTCGTGGTATAGGCCAAATTGGCTACTGGGGACCTAGGGGACCCCAGATAGGATCGACAGATGCTCCCCTCTACCCCTCTTCAGAGAGAGAGGCAGAGGAGGAAAAAGAGACTTATGAGTTTAGAAAGAACTAAACTACTTTAATGAAATATTAATAATAAAATAAAAAGAAATAATGAAAAATATATACAAAACCGTATCAAGCTCCCGAGATGACAATCACGACACCGGCTGGCACTGGGCCAGTCCCAGGCTGGACTCGGTGACGGAGGGGAACCGGATTCCGGATCTGGATTCAGGATCGGGATCACAGGCAGACGAACAGAGTCCTCCTCAGACATCAGCCATTGTAGGAAGAGACAAAGAGGGGCTGACCCTTTGATCCATCAGCTTTTATACTGAGCATGATGCAGATGGGATGGAATACCCTGTTGGTCAGTTTTGGGTCACCTGTCCTGTCCACTCCTCCCTGCAGGTAGGACCCTACTATGTTTTTCGCTTCTGCCCTTCCAACGGGGCAAACAACAAAGTTGGTTGGCCTTGGGTGTTATGGCAATAAGTATAAGCAAGAGCCTCTCTGCATACCATGCCTGGGCAGCAGTTATAAACATTGGTCTTATCACTCTGAGAAAGTGAAAATTGTCTGCACAATATGCTGTTAATTTCAGTAGTTAGAAGAGGCCCAGCTAAGAAGCGAAGTTACTGAACAAAATTGGTTCTGTTTTACCTCAAACCAGGACACCAACATAAGAAATGTTACAAGCTACAGAAGCAGATCAGCATCAATAACCCATGTAATTCAGTATTCAGCCACTAATAGGAGCTGTTATCAAACCCTTGAGGAAGATGTGGAAATCCAAAAATGAGCAATTAAAAATTCAAACCTTTAAATATTTTTCTTCTGAAGGTTGAGTCCTTGGGTTATGCATGAAGCATGAAATCTTGTATTTAGATATTTTTTTTCTATCTGTGATATGTACAAAAAAGTGTATGTACATGTAAAACTTCTTTGACTCTTATATCTGTGAGTTCAGTAAGTTCACTAAGTGCTGTAGTGTACTTAAAAATATATTTTTGACTGGATTATTTCAATGGTTTGACTTAAGTAGACACTATAAAAATGTTTTGCTGGCATGAGGAAAGAAAATTCTCTGACTCTTCCATTTCTTTTTATAAGTGGTCCTTGAAATCTGCTTTTAACTTGCTAGAAGTAAAAAGGAAGATTTGCATAGGGTTTGGGTTAGGAGTTGTCCAGTTCTGTGGAGTACACCATTTATTTTTAAACTGCTTTCTATAAATTTTTAAATATGTAAAGAATGCCTTCTAGAAGTAAGCCACTACAGCCATAGAGAATACATAGTGTAGTATGGGAAAGAGCATGGGGTTCTGAGAATTTGGGATTTTGTGAACTACTTACCAGGCATTTCGTAGCTTTTCTTAGCAATTTATTAGCAAAGAGACAAAATGCTAGACATGCATTGTTATGTATGTGTCAGAATTGTAAGGATATTACTCAAAGTCTGTGTTCTAAAATAGTTACAGTATTTGCCATGTTCTTCCAACTAAAGAGCTCGACTATGTTGGTGACAAACCAAATCATACAGCATTCAAGACAGAAAATATGACTAAATTAATTTCTAAAACTTGAGTCTTTTAATTGTTTTATATATATATATATATTTTGCAGATTAAAGGAACAAAGGGACAGGTAATGCGAGCAGAAATTCTTCAAGAAGGTCTTCGGGAGTTACTAAATGCACTCTTCTCTAATCCTGTGGACAGTAATTTGATATGTGCAGTGAAGCTGCTGAAGGTGAGACAGTAGTTTTAAAAGAAAAAAAAATCAAACTTTTTAACCTTTCTGCCTCTGGGAGCAGTGGGGGAAACTGCAAATGAAGAAGTGTTTATAGGGTTTTATGCATTGCATCATGAGCAGAGCAAGCTGTACTTTTTTTTCCTTAGTACCATTATGAAATTGAGCCAACAAAAAAGTAATGTACTGCTCTAAAAGTAAAATGCAAGGCCATTTGTGTACATACAAAAGAAATAGAACAGAAGCCAAAGTGCAAAGAAGTAATCAGTTCCTTCAGGTCTCCTTTTGCTGCTTCTGCTGTAGGAGAAAACTGTAACCAACTGTCATAGTTTACGCCCAACTGGCTACTAGGGATGTGGGGCACTCCGGATGGGACTGACAGATGCTCCTCCCTACCAGTCTTCAAAGAGAGGGGCAGAGGAGGGAAAAAGAGACTTATGAGTTTAGAAGGAACTAAACTACTTTAGTAAAATATTAGTAATAAAATAAAAGGGAAATAATGAAATACATACAAAACCGTATCAAGCTCCCAGGATGACAGTCACGTCACCGTCTGGCACTGGGGAAGTCCATACTGGACGCAGTGACAGACGGGAACTGGATTCTGGATCTGGATTCAGGATCAGGATCAAAGGCAGACAGACGAGTCCTCCTGGGACGCCGGCCATTGAAGAAAGAGGGCTGACCCTTTGATCCCTCAGCTTTTATATGGAGCATGAGGCAGATGGGATGGAATACCCTGTGGGTCAGTTTTGGGTCACCTGTCCTGTCCGCTCCTCCCCGCAGGTGGGACCCCTCTATGCTTTTCCGCTTCCGACCCTCCAGCGTGGCAAGTAACAAAGTTCTCTGGCCTTGGGGGTTACAGCAATAAGTATAAGCAGGAGCCTCTCTGCATACCGTGCCTGGGCATCAACTATAAACATAGGTCTGATCACTTTGAGAGCAAACAGTGTCTGCACAATATGCTGTTAATTTCAGTAGTTAGAAGAGGCCCAGCTAAGAAACAAAGTTTCTGAACAAAATTGGTCCTGTTTTACCTCAAACCAGGACAGCAACTTGAATAAATTGTGGGGTTTGGGGTATGTTCTCTGTTTTGAAGGACTCAGCAGTTAGAGTCTACCACTTTTTGCAGCAAAAGGTTCTTGATATCAGTTATTTCATACTGTATTGTCTGCATCATTACTACTGTAGAAAGATACATTTCTCTTTTATGATGAAAACAAACCTCTTTAAAAAAAGTAAAACTTAAGAGCAAAAAAAAATTGTTAGCCTCTGCAGGAAGAAACTTTTATCCTCGCTAGCCATGGTTATACTCGTAGTTGGGAAAGCACAGTTTATTTTAGGAATGAACGTTAAAAGCTAAACAGTATTTTTCTGGTGTTTTGTTTCTGTTCTTTCATGGTTGGTTGGTTTGGTTTTCCTCATTCTTTTCCCCTTCCACCCACTCCACTATTTTTCAGACTCTTCTATCTTGAATTCTAATTCTAGGACCTTCTTTTAATATAGGGAATAGGAAACAGAGGTTTTACATCTTCCAATTTAAACCCTTCATTTGAAGTTTGGAGGTTTAAGCAGGTTGCTTCATAGCAAGTGTGAGGTTGGGTTCAACGAGCACATTATGTTCTGTGGTCAATCATTATGTTGGTGTTGCTTCCCTGAGGCAAGGCCCACTGAAGGACCTTTCAAAAAGGCAGTACACAAATCAGAAAGCTCTCCAGTGCTGCTGGTTTTTATAATTGTTCTCCAAAGAAGATGGAGTTTGTCTCACTATTTCTGTGGATGTTCTTGGAATATTTGTATGGCTTCACAGCACCCATTCTAAAATAAAAGACAGTGATCTAAATTAATTTATGGCACATTGCTAAATCTGAAAGGTATTACAGAATAGAGATGATTTTTTTTTGAACAGAGATTTTTTTTTTGAAGGCAGGTGCTTTCTGATGTCTTATATAGTATCTACGTATGTTGGACTATGTAGCTAGATTGGGCTATCTCATGAAACCTTGGTTTCACTACTGAAGCAATAAGTGTCTCCTGTTGTCTTTTCCATTTGATACAGCGATAGATACACGTTTTTCACCTGTTTGCTTTGCGATATGTTTATTTGTAATTAAACCTTCTTGGTGTTATTATCTAGGATCAAGGTAGGACCACAGCAGAAAACTGAGAATACCGAACAAGTGCTGACTAATATGCTTGCTTTTATCTTTGCATTTTATTCCTTTGTATCATCAGGTGCCATTCCAAGCATTTTGGATCATGTAATATTTATGCTGAGTAGATTAGGAATTGCTATTAACTTTGATCATAGCGGCAAACTATTTTTTTCGGATTTAACTCCTACTGTGCAATTACTGGGCAATGAAGTACCAATTCTTGACATAAAAGGCTTTCATCCACAGCAGTTCTAGACTGCTTCTAAAGCTTTCTCAGCAGCAGCTTCAGCCTCGCAGATTTTATGTATTAAAATTCAGGCTGGCTTGGTCAGATAATTTCTGGCTTCCCTTATATATACCCAGATGAAATTGTCTGCCATGTCTGATGGTAGCTAAGTTGAGTGAAGTGTTTCTAAAGTGTATTAAACTATTTGTTATTCTCAGCTAAGCTGGTGGCATCATCTGCAAAAATAAGGTCTCCTTTTTTATAGCATGTACTTAAGTAAGATCTGACAAATGTCACTGAAGAGTTGTTTCAAAATCGTACGGAGAGAAGTAGCTATGAACTTCTAAGTAACATAAACATTAGACATAGAGCTACCATACTGTCTGTAGTCTAAAATAAACTATTTACAAGGTCTATTAATCTATTTAGCAAAAAGATGTAGGCAACTGGGAGCTTCAGCCCTCAGTCACAGAATGCATCTAAATATTCTGAATTGTTACAGAATGTCTTCTGTTAACAGCTTATTAAATTTTGTAACTTTCTTTAAAAAAAATAAAATAATTGCTTGTCTTCAGTTGACAGGCTCAGTTTTAGAAGATGCCTGGAAAGAAAAAGGAAAGAAAGATATGGAGGAAATTATTCAGAGAATTGAAAATGTTGTGTTGGATGCAAATTGTAGCAGGTGAGAAGATTAAACTTATGTGCAGTGTTTTGTTTTTTATATTAAACAGAACACCTTCAAAATCTTCAAGAATAATGAACATGTACAAAACATTATCTTAAAAACTTTTTTTTATTGAAAGTAAGGTGATATTTGGGTGACTTCCCACGTAAAAAAAAAAAATATTTTTCAGTTGAGGGGGGGTTGGGGTTTTTTTGTTTTGGTTTGGGGTTTTTTTTGTATTTTATCTTTTACCAGAGATTCATGTTCCTCAATGATACATTTTTTTAACCTTTTAGATCTTGAAATCTTCCATAAGTGCTTTAGACTCTAAGAACAAGTATCTATACAAAGAGACAATAGTGACAATATCTCATAGTTTATACTTTTAAATCTGGATTTAACAGTAGTAAATACATACAAACAATATTAAATATGTGACAGTGTTAAATACATACAAATCACTATAAATGTAAAGGCGAAATGGAATATGCTTTGTGGTGGGTTTGTTTTCTGGATAGCATACCTTTTTGGCAGGGTTTTACTGCAGTCTGGAATAAAAAAAGTCGTTAGCTATTGTATTCTGCTTTCCAATTTGCCATCAGCCGTGTGCATGAGGTTATCTGATTCTGCTGTACTTCATCCTCAGCTTCATGCAGGCTTACTAAAAACCTATGGAGCGTTCAGACGCTGTGACCTGATCTGTTGCCATCTGGAGGGAGGCCAACAGGTAGCTCATAGCATCTGTGGGTTGTAATTGAGCTGCCCACAGGGAGGATGAGGAAAATTTTGCTTCAGGAACCAGAGAAAATTGATAGTTTAAGCCAAGGCTTCAAAGACACAGAAGCACAAACTTTAATAGAGAAAACAACTGAAGATTTTATTTATTTATTTATTCCTTAATGAGGCTCTTCTCCATTTACTTGCTTAGAAGAAGAAAGCAATTTATCTTTTTTTAGGGATGAAACGGGTGGTGATATCTAATGTATTGGAGATATTACTTCTCACTGTTGACTGCAAAATTTCAGTGTGATTAAGAGGGCTAAAGTTAGGAGCATAAATTAGCTGAGTAAAATACGATTTGAAGGTCATCCCCCTGTTTTTCCCAGTACCACCCTTTAATCAGAAAAGGATTTGTTCCTCAACTTGTGCTGCAGGTTTGCCATCTTCATAAAAACCACAGCAATTTGTGTTCCGTATGGGCTCCTTGCTTTACCAGAGAGGAAGTGGAGAGGATGAGTGTCTCGTAATGGACACATAAAGCATCTAGACTTGCAGGGGAAAAAATTAACTATCTGCAAACTGGACCAAATTTTATCCTTTTTAGAGGGGATTAAACTATCTAGTATTTGCAAGATAAGAGAAGCCCAATTTCTTGCTTAGTACAAAACATTCTAACTGTTGTAGTGCTTGTCTTTATTTCAGAGATGTGAAACACATGCTTCTGAAACTAGTGGAACTGCGATCAAGTAACTGGGGTAGAGTTCATGGAACTTCGACACACACAGAAGCTACCCCTGAAAATGACCCAAACTATTTTATGGTAAGAATGAACAGACACTTCAGTTCCTTAATTTAATGTGAATTTAATTCGATTAATAGACAATGACATTGCTGAAAACTACGAACAGCTGTCTCTCTAAACGCATATAACTTTCTGTACAACTTTATTCTTAGAATGAGCCAACATTTTACACTTCTGATGGTGTTCCTTTCACTGCAGCAGATCCAGGTACGTCACAAGCTTAGTATACCTGTCTTCTCAGTCATCTTTAAAAAGCTGTAATTCATTTTGTCTTGTTGAAGTATCTAAAAAGTTGTTCTTCAAACCTCTGAAACTTGTACAACTTAAAAGACAAAATTATGTCTGAAATCTTGCTTTGTGTAACACGCCTTACTCTGCATTAAAAGAAGGTAAATGTTTGAAATGAAAAATAGGTATTTGAATTCATATAGTTCAGAAGAATTTGTGCCATAGTCCTCAGCACTTGGTCTCTCCAGGAAGCTAGAAATCTTCAAGTCATCTTTTGTTTGTCTGTTGTTGGTAGCAGAAGGGTTTGTTTCTTCCTTGTGTTTTTTTTTATTTTCTGTAATCTGAGCACAATGTGGCATGACATCATTTGAGGTAAAGACATCTGTAACTGCCTTTACAGTTCTCTGGGAAGATAAGAGGTTGATTGATGTCCTGAGAAAACACTGTAGCAGGAGTTTTTTCTATAATATGTTTCATGGCATTTATAGTTTCATTAAATAGGCTATTTTGAAACTGTGTAGATGTATGTTAATTTAGAGAATTAGTGTCATATCTTACTCAGCCTCATTTTCACTTTGCCAGATTACCAAGAAAAATACCAAGAGCTGCTTGAAAGAGAGGATTTTTTTCCAGATTATGAAGAAAATGGAACAGATCTATCGGGACCTGGAGATCCGTATGTCTTCTTTTTGAGTGATAGTTTTTCTTAATACTAGTTATTTTTACTGCAGACTTAGGAATCCAATCTTGACAAAAATGAACCTAAATACTATAATTATTATTTAGCTCTATAATGGAAGTTGTCTATTTGTTTGGGTGTAAGTTGGTTTGTAATCACACAAGTTTGAAACAAATTTTACATTTATCCACCTGAGTAGGGTAATTAAATTTCAGATATTTATGAACATGTACAAACATACTGTCTTCTGCATTTGAAACAAATAAATGTGCAAGCAAAATGAAGCACCAGACCTTCAAGTGTTGGTAGTGAGGCAACTTCAATTCATTTGACTGAGGCACATCCACATCCCAGCTAGACATGATTACAAAATTTTCAGAGTCCTTCAAAGGGAGGAGGTTGTTAAGTTTCCGTCCTCAGGATAAGTAGTATTCCCTCAATCAAATAGCTTTTCAGTATTCCTGAAGAACAAAAAGAGCAACCCAATGCAAAGGGGTAAGCAATAGATGGGAATGTAATCTGACTTTGACACTGGTTTATAAGAATTTAATAGGAAACCAGTAAAAGAAGTATGGTCTGAAATAAATGCTCTGAGCTTTGTACTCACCTGGTTGAAGGAAGACTTTCAGATCATGATTTGATACCTAAGAACATTTTCAGTGTTGTGTTTATGTGTGATAAAGAGTGCTGGCCTGGATCGATATTTTTGTTAGTAAATTAGAAAACCTTTAGGTTGCACCTAGCTGATGGGAGTGGCAAGAACTTTGGAAGATAAATTAGAAATGCCAACAGAAATCAACAAGCTCATACTGAGGGGGGGGGGAGGGGGGGAATACCCATGTGAACCTCTATGCTTAGAAAAACAAATTAAATGCAAAATGGAGACAGACAGCATTTAAAACAGACAGCAAATCCGAAGAGTGACATGTGGAAGGCTGTGAGTCAACCTTCATGCAAGGTGACTGTGGAACCTTCTTTGCTGAAGGCTTAAGAAAAGCTTAGACAAACGTGTGCTGATCCTCTGTCAGCTATTTCTCATGACTGACATCAGGGAGAAGGGTTCTATGTTGAGTCCCTTCTCAAGTCTACACTTCTACAAGGAAGAACAAACAAATAAAAAACACGTAGACTGCTTCTTCAATGCACAATGCTGAAGAAAAAATATTTTCCTTATACATTTCTGTGTTTTCTGAACTATTGCTGTCTTTTAAACTGCAGACAGCATAAGATGATCTAAAATGGTGACAAACACTGCAGCTATTTGTACATATCTATGCTGCTTTGAGGTTTCTGTTTAGTTGTTTCCCTGGAACCCATGATCTTTTTCCTCTTCATCCCATTTAAGAAAATGAAATATTTAACTGCTATTTATAAAGCTCTATTTTATTCTTGACATCATTGTAAATGTTTCTGAAAATCTGTACGTAAACCTAACAACTTTGGTGATTTTATTTTTTTTTTTTAGGTATTTTGATGACATTGATGATGAGATGGATCCAGAAATTGAAGAAGCATATGAAAAATTCTGTCTAGAATCAGAACATAAGAGAAAACAGTGAGATGTTACACACAGTAATGTTAGTTTATTAAGTTTATGTATGGTTAGAATACAGGGGGATGCAAAACATTTGTACCAAAATAAGGAACTTGAGTTTTTCCAAGTACTGAAGTTACACAATTTCCGTTTTGTTTATCAGAATCTGCCAAAAATTGTAAACTTATGCCCTGTAACTTAAACTGTTGTGTATATATCATAGTTTATTTTATGTACAGGTATATGAACAATGTTTTGGCTGCAATAAAAAAGATTTTTAAATTATCATAATGGAAATGAACATTTAGTGGGGAACTGTCCTGTAAAATTTCCCTTGAGGGAGAAAGGGGGAGAATAACGTGATCTACATTTAATTGCTTGCTTGATTTAGTATATATTGGGATTTACTCATCCTTTTACCATATTCAAGATGCCTGGTGGATTTTTCTTGGTGTTTTTTTGCTTGTTTGTTTTTTGCTAAGGAGAGTAGCATCCAAATACAGCTTTTTTTTTTTTTTCTGTAGATCACAGTCATGAAAAGTGGTTTGTGAAGGTTTTGTCTTGGGGGGAGGAAGGGGTGTTTTGTTTATTTCCTTTTTCTTCCTATTCCAAGACCCATATGGATGAGGTCCATATTCTTTTTTTTTTCTGGACTAAACATGTTATATGTCGACATGTGAAAAAGCAAGCAGTATTTTGCGAGTCGGGTGCTTTCAAGATCTTTTGGTTCAGATAAGCTTATTTTCAACTTTTACAAGCAGAAGCTGTGCTTTAATTTGTTGCATTCCTCAAGACTATATGAATATAGTTACGTTTTAACCCATGCTTCTCAAGAGTATGTGCAGTGCTCGACTTCTTTTTTTAAGTATCTAACATGTCTAACGTCTTCTGGCAACCCTTGTGACTTCCTCCATTCTTCTAATTTTATATAGTTTGATTTAATTTTATAGTTGGAGTAAATTCATATATTTCATAAACGTTGACATTCTGAAGCCAACTGCTCTTTTTTGACACCATATAATCATGGTAGTTTTCCTAGGATACTCCATTGTTGCTGCCAAATTCAGTTGTACTGTTTCCTGTTATTTGTTACTGGTTGACTGAGTAGAACCCCTTACCAAAAACAAATGGAAATATTTCCCAAAAGTTAGCTACTGTAAAGAACACATATTGTAAATATGCATGTAAATAATTCTGTTAATATTTCACTGTTATTTGTTTGGTTAAATGACTTTGTGCATCTGCTAAAAGAGTGAGCACTGACTGTTTTCTGGATGTTTATTTAACATACTTATTTAGGTTGGAGTTTTGGAAAATAAAATTTAACTAGGTTTGTTTCCTTTGGTATAATTTTACTACTTTGTCTTTTTGCTTTAAAAAAAAAAATTTTTTTTGGTCCTCCTTCTAGCTCACCTTTACCTAGCACTTTTATTTTTTTGCAAAGCACACAGTTGTAGAGAGTGTTATCTTTTAATACTCATTGGAAAAGTAAAATTTATCAAAGGGTGATACAGTCATAACAACTATACTAGCATTACAAAGTCTTTAGAGTAAAATCCAGAAACTAGAAAAGTGAAAAATTAGGTTATTTTCATACACACATTCTCTAACATTGAACATATTTTTCATATGAAACTTTTAATCCAAACACAGGTCAGACTTCCTGATGACTTCACAAGCAGATGTCTTGTGGAAAACATATTTACTTAAAGTTCCAAGGAATAAGCATTCATATATGTGTTATAGTAAAGTAATAGTGTCCTCAAGGGACTCTGCTTTACATGTTTCAGTTTTGCATCTTTTGTAGTGTGTCTTTTTTTCTGTAAATCAGCTGTCAGACTCCAGACGTATATATTCTGTCAGCTTGTGGAGATAGCGTGTCTTACATGTAGATAAGAAATATGCCAAGTCATCCTGTACAAAAATGTTGGGAACTAGGAGTTCTATATATGAAGCAACTTAGATCAAGGTTGGCAAAATAAGCTTTGTACTCCACCGGAAATACTGTAAAATCATAAAGTGAGGGTTTTGTTCAAAGTTTGTGGTCTCTGTACATAGGAAGCTTTGCGAGGGCTTTAAGCCTGTACTGCAGTAAGGAAAAATTGGTTTTCACTCTGTTCTACTGGTAAGTAAGACAGGATAATCTTTGCCTTAAACACCTAACAATCTTTCCTACTTGACTTAAATCTCAGAGGAGTCTAACACAAATTAGCGGTAGTGGAATAAGGTGTGACAGAGCAAAAGAAAGCAGCTGGTTTCGCACTGTCATAATTGCCATTTGCTGCTTCTCTGCCTGCTTTTAACTGCCGATAGTTCCATGTATGATAAAGATGAGTCTTGAGAGATTTAAAGATTATTTCACCCGAATTTTAGCATTTACAAATTTCAACTGCACTGGGTAAAACTTTCTCATCTACAAGTTTCTGAATAATATCTTGCAGATAAGCAACCCTTTAAAAAGATTTTTTTTCTTTGTGGCATAATGGTGGGCCAGTGAAGGCACAGAAGCATGGAGAGCAAACTTTGGAGGGGGGGAAGGGGGGGAAAGTGAAGGAAACTTCTTTAACACTGGTTCTGAAAAGAAACATACTTCACATTGGAATTCGAGCGCATGACCAAGCTTCACAAATCAGAAAACGCACAATATTCGTCACTCTTGACAAACCAATTGTGATTTAACAAAAATGTTTAGTATTTGAAAATCACAATTTGTTTAAAGTAACTTCAAACTGGGCTGCAAGAGGTGCTGCTTTCCATGTGCTTTGCTTTTGAATGAGTTACATATTCAGAAATGAAGTCAACTTTTTCTCAGTAGTTTCCTTTCAAATCTGCTAATAACTTCTTGCTACTGACCTATTTTTTTAATTTATTTTTTTTTTAAGAGAACAGATTGGTTGCTGGGTTGTTGAATGTTGGTTTTAAGTGTAATTGTAGCACTACAGAAGGAAGCAAGACTGGCTCAGCTACATCAGGTATCACAAAGTATGCATAGCTGGGATTTTTATTTTTTTTTTAATAGAATAATATGTTATGGTGCTGAGTGTTAGTGACACTCAGTCCGGTTTGTAATAGTCATTTTTATTTTGCTCTAGGACAGTACTTCCTTATCATGTTCTGCCTTCCCTTCCTACCACACAGAACTCGTTCAATTAGTGATAGCTGAAGTTTGCAACTTCTCTCTGACTGAATTATAGTTCTCATCACCCAGTTTATGCCTGTGGATCCTGGTAGTTGATACAGGAAAAGAAAATTATATTCTGGCCAAAAGTCAGGGAAGATACTGCACAGTTTGTGAATTGCTGATTTGCCACCTCTGCTTCAGCCTACGTGACCGACTCCCACAGTTCCAAAAGTGAGGGTGCCACCATAGCAGTGAAATACAACACATCATCTGTTATAAGTTAGTCTCACAAATTGAGGCGAGGAGACGGAGCCAATTAAATTTGAAGTATTTATTAGCAAGCGGCAGCAAGCAAAACAGCGCTGGGCGGCCTGGGAGTCTCACTCCGCCGACGGCGCGCACCTGGGTTTCAAAAGTCTTTGGTATTTATACCCTTCTTCTTCCGGTATAAGCGTTTCTCTTAGTGGTGTACTCTGCGTCTGCGCGGTTTGTTGCTAGGGGGTCGTCCGCGTTCTTCTTTTGCTTCTCGGTGGTCGCAGAGATGAAGGCCCC